>JAEMWC010000913.1:195000-272500 GCA_016490735.1 Pachyseris speciosa
AGTTGGTTTGAATATCTGAACCAAAACAGGCGTGATTTTCAACTGGGTTTTCATTGGGTATCAAACTCATTGAAATGATGAATGTAGCCGCTTTTCATTGGCAATAGAGCTTATGAATTATTAATTAGTTTGAGAAGAACGTCGTGACCAATTGCCAGTTGATCCTAGAATTACTGATTCGATTTCAGTAAGCGTTGAAGATTCTGAAGATTTTAGCACCGTACGCGTATTGCAACAGCACTGTAATGTAAGGAGGGACATGACTGCTGTGATGGAAAGCTTCGGTGTTCTCGAGGAAGAGCTACGAGAGTAAATGTTATTTTATTGCATGATTTATAGAACAAAAGACGGAAAAACCATTTCCCAGCTTGATAAATTCGGATTGACAGACATCTGGCTAAAACAAAGGAAGATCGTAACCTAGAAGATGATCTTGCTTGCTAACAATTTAGGTCGACTTGCAGTGACTATTTCTTTCTCATTTTCTTTAACCATCGGCCTTGGTTTAAGACGAGCTACATTCGCTTACCAGAAGTGTACGGGTTGTTTCTTCACTGAAGGTTTATATATGGTGCGCTGGGTCAGTTTCTCCACGGTCTTTGCTTTTGCCGACAATGATTTTATGGGAAAGTTGGGTACAAATTTCTGGCGCTATCTCGATGGCATAAGAACGAAAGACAAACTGGCGAAAGCGATTTTCTGAGGAAACAGAACTGAACAGCTCGCGTTCGCTTTCCCTTGTTGCGGTGAAATACTACATCGGAAAGCATTACGCATTCATTTTCCATTTGACAACTGACTTACCGTAAATTGCAGCCACTTGTCAAGGCATACTTAGCGCGAACACAATTCAAAGGTTATTCTTCTTGTCCATCTTAAAAAGTAAAAGAGTGTTATTTAACTACATTCTATTTGCGAAACGTAGGTCTTGATTACGATCACACAAAACGTGCTATTTTCATTTTCCCTCCAAATACACAAGGGATGATACCGTAAAGGGCATATAATACCACGTATTATGTTCTATATGCGTTGTTTGGCAAACTAACTGGAACCATTACCATGATTACTTACACAGTTGTTTAAAGGTGATTTCCAGTCCGTACTGCGCAGTCTCAAGAGTTTGGTTACGTTTTTTCTTTTGATTCATGTAAGACGTCACAAAATGTAATGTTTCGCAAGCACTTACATGAAGTAAATTCAAATTTCCATTGTTGATGCAAAGCTTTTATGCTTCGTTCTTTCCGATATCACCAGAGAAAACAACTTCGTAGCTGTAAAAATCAAAGAAACAGTTGGGAAAAGAATTTAAAATGCCTCAACTATAAGGTAAGTGGTTCGTAACGAATAACATCGATTCAAATTCCAACGTGTGAGCCTCACAAACATTGGGATGCTGAGACTGCGCAGTACGGACTGGAAATCACCTTTAACTGAAAAAATCATTTAACAAATAAGGACTCTGGAATTCGCATGTCTGTGATTACTTTAATCAATGTTACCAAAGCATTCAATATAAAAAGTGAAAGCGGTTAATTAATACAGTGTGACCATTCGTTTGTAGGTACTTAAGTGAAAACCAGTTGACAGAGCTGCCCAGCGGTGTCTTTGATCACAATAAAGGGCTGTCTGAGCTGTAAGTGCTTCTTTTGTTCAGTAACAATCACCATTATCGCGAAAAGAAGGACATGCATGGTGTGAAGACGCTCCAGGAAATGCGCGATTAGTTGGTAATCAGAAATTTGGGGACAACTGATATACATGTTTGCAAACCCAATTTAGCTTTCTCTTGTATGGAAATTTACGTGTTGGTCGTAAAATGTATTCGAGTTTTGTAAAGCTACATGTAATGTTGTTCGTTAAAGTGCACCTAAAGGCAAAAATTTTTCTTTGATAAGATAATTCTTTCACTTATAGGAAACATATTTTACCGTTTTCACCTGTAAATTCTGCTTTCATGTGCCACACAAGCTATGTAAAGTGAGCAAAACTAGCAGTCATATGGCCCCACGGCTGTGCAGTGAGAGGCGTGGCCCTATTCTCGATTTTACGTCACAAACTGTTTTGCAATGCAAAAACTCTTTGGAAACGTGAATGCAAAGCAGTTTGTGACGTAAAATCGAGAATAGGCCCATGCCTGTCACCTCACGGCCGTGGGGCCATATGACTGCTAGTTTTGCTAACTTTACATAGCTTGTGCGACACATTTAAAGCAGAATTTTGAGGTGAAAACTGTAAAATATGTTTCTTACAAGTGAAAAGAATTATCTTATAAAAAAAACATTTTTGCCTTTAGGTGCACTTTAATATAGTGTCGCTCTAAAAGCTGCAAATGAGCGGATTAATTGCGGCTCTCGTCTTCATTTGTTGGTAGCTATAAAAATATCTTAGCACCAAATGCTGTAAAGGCCAAATTGGTTCAGTCAGCCATTTGGTGGAATATTCAATTAATAATTATAGTACAATTTATTCGAACTCTTCTGGGTTTCATTACAGACATAATATCCTGTTTGTCAGCAATGTTCCCCTTTTTTCGTGACGGTCTAGTGCATCCGCTAAACAATCACAAATGATTACAACTGACTATGACTTACACCATCATGAGTTGCCACACCAGAAATGTCACGTTATATGGCATCGGTACATGTTATCACGATTTATTCATAGCCGTCATTGGCTCCTGGGTATTAGTATGTGTGAATCGCGAAATATATTTTGATTTAACTTTCAAATGCCTTCACTTGACCAATTATGACGAGCTGGTGATGATGCAAGTGTCACTTCTTCTCATCTACCTTTAACGCTTTCACTCGGAACGATTCATTGATGATGGTGGCAGCAAAAGGTTATGTATACATGAATTTCCTGAGAGAACGAACACGCATAAAGAAGAAGAAGGGTCATATGTTCCATAACTGGTGTCTTTTTGTCATGTATGGTGAAAACCCTCTATCGGAAGGTCAAGCAGCATCTCTGAATGAAACCGTCTGACCTCAGCTGATTCAAAATTTTAACCAGTTTATTACCATGCAACTTAATTCGCACTCTTATGATCGCGTCTTTTCCCGAAAAACGCTATGCAGAGAAAGTAGAATATAGTAAAATTGTACAACAGGAAAAAGAAACTGAACTAACGCCACTTCTATTCGGGGAGATGAGTATAAAAAACTGCTATCTTTTATTTCAAGATTTCAAATTCCATCTCCATAAAGCCTTATAGTCTGCTAGAACTCCCTTTCTGGACAGGGGGGAGAAATAAGAAATGTTACGAGACAAGTGAGCATAATTTGTACCGCCGGAGATATTCATTAGAATCTCACATTGGGAGAGAAATAAACCATCTAAGCTTGTCAGGATTTTACAACGAGGTACTGTATCAGCGATTCAAATGCAGTTTTGCTGCCCCGAGAATACAGCTCAGGCAATTACACAAAGCGAAAATCACGTCCGTAGTCTCCTTAGAAGTTGCCAAGGTAACGCTTTTGCAGAAATCACATGTCACTGTCACTGGAACCGCTGTTGGACCGCAGCAAAAACCTCAGTTCGTTAGAAAAAAGTCTCCTTCGTTTACTGGACGTTAAAATTAAAGAGAGCTCGCGATGATAGGTAAGATTATGAATCGAAGAAGCGTGGCACTTGTATTTCATTTTACGCATGACTAAGGCCCGATTTAGACACCATAATTTTTCATTAAGCGAACTTTATTCATTAAGTACATCAAAAGTTCGGCGTCTGAATTAATTAAGAACGGCTATTTTTAAACTCAGCCGTTGTTTTCGCCTGTATGAGGTGGAAATTTCGACTTGCCTTGCAACGGCTTTGATTTAGACGCCGAACTTTGCCGAACATGCATAAATTATTATGTTGTGTATACTTAAGACGTTTTACTCAGAACTGGAACTGGAACTGGAACTGTAATAGGAACGCACGTGGAACGGTAAATTAAGTTTGTAAACAGACATAACTTTTTTTAATTTGTGTCGGTCCAAATTCGAAGTAAGTGCGGATCATGAAAAGATCGGTGTCTGAATCGGGCTTAAGTCTTTGTAGGGTCAGATTTGCCTGTGCTATCTGTTCGGTTTATCCCAGACATGAATTTTGTTATCAAAAGGAAGAACTAGTTCCTCCTCTTCTGTAGATCTTTCATTAGTCTTTTGTAGTATCTTGGTGAAACGGTTTGTTTTTCCATTTGGCCGTTTTAACGATCGCAATTTTAATTGTAAACTATGGGCGTTGGATGGTTGGTTGAATGGTGTACCCTGACCTCAAACGAAGTCCATTTTGTTTCTTTAGCTGATAACTTCACCGTATAATTTTCAAAACCTTTGAAACTCCCATCTGGAATGGAAAACAAAACAGCTTAACGAGTCCGGTAATTCTGGGAGCTTCGAGAAACGTGACCCAGTTGTTTCAAAAACTTAATCAAAGTACAACTGTGAAGAAGTCGTGGATATGTGACCTTCTGTATCAGTCAATTCCAAAAGCGCCCAACCACCCCCCCCTCCCCCCCTCCTCCCCGCGAAAACACCCGGGCATTTGACTTTTTTGAAAAATTTTGGTCAAATGCCCCGCTGTGTTTCCAGTTCAGACGGCCCCACCGTTAGGGCCTAAAAAGTGGTCAAATCCCTCGCTGTTGGGGGATATCTTATCCCAAACCATTTCCCACGTGTATATTGGAACGCTTATTCAAAAGAAGAAAATTTCTATACAGTTTGTTCCCAAAAAGGATCGACTCAATACGTGAACTCGGATATCCAAAGTCTCTTTAAATTTAACAGCTCCATTTAATTACAGGTAAAGGTTATCTTTTTAATACAGAAAAAAGAAAACAATTCAGAAAACTTAAAGAAGAGAACTCAAATCAAGTGTAAGCTTTATAAATCTAAAGCAGATCACTCGTTGCATGAAGCATTTTGTCACGCTCCCCGCTCATAATATTTTCATCTATTCCAAAAAAAAAAATCGCTTACTTACCTTTGCAAACGAAATCTAAAAAATTGCTCGCTAAAACCCCTTTTCTGACTGTTTGTCCTCAATCCACACTTTGAATAAAGGCATATTGAATTATTATAACAGAAGCAGAGCGAAGGGTGAAGGGAGCGAAGCGGCTCCCGTGGTGAATGAATGAGA
This sequence comes from Pachyseris speciosa, assembly GCA_016490735.1. NCBI lineage: Eukaryota > Metazoa > Cnidaria > Anthozoa > Scleractinia > Pachyseridae > Pachyseris > Pachyseris speciosa. Next base: position 200,131 of record JAEMWC010000913.1, read on the forward strand.
CGCGCGAAATCCTTTACATGGCGACCGCTGACCAGTGTTTAGCCGGTAGTCAAATGCCCCACCGGGCGGGGACTCATGTCGGGTCAAATTCCCTGCTGTTCGGGGCTACCCTCTGGTCAAATTCCCGGGGTATGCCCGTGGGGGATGGGCGCTTTTGGAATTGACTGATACATTATTTGCGATAAGGGGGAAAAAGCCAAACTGACTCGAGAAAGCGGCGTTTTAACAGCTTAAACGCGTGCAAACTCTTTCTGGAAAGTGTTTAAACAACTTTTTAATGCGTTCAAACGTCCAGCTCTTTTGAGCATCAGTTTTATTGCTCATGAGCTTATTAAACACAATTTAACCTCGGGGTACATATTTACATATTCGCGTTTGAATGAATTATCGAGGCAGGGAGAAATCGTGGGAGTTTAAAAAAATGAGCTCCTTTTGAAAGCTGAACAGGTTTCTGTCTTGTCCGTATGGACGGAAAAATATCAGGCAAAAGGACGATTTCGCCAAAACGAATCCAGCCAAACACTGCATTATTTCGAGGAAATTGTTACCTAAAGCTGTCGAACGAACGCAACCGAAATTTGACATATGCAAATTATGCTTTTTACTGCCGGTGGGAAATGCAACATTTGCCGTCGTTTTCTAAAACAGCCATTGACGCCATGCTTTTGTATATTAAAATGAATAAGTTTCACTCAAAACTTTCACTGAAAAAATAGCGCGTTTAATTAAAGCGAGGAGTATTTCTCAAAACAAACTTGTGTTTAAATTGTGGCTAGACGCGATGACGCCACCTAAAGATAATTTAATTTTAGACTGCGTTGAATATTATTTCCAACACTGCAAATGGCTTCGCGAATGCACCTATATTGGTGTCAAAAGTTTCCGTCGTCAATTCCTGTGCACACTTGGAAAATATCTTGGGTTGAACGGCTCATATATTTTTTCCACAGATCGTGAATTGGATGAACGTAGGAGAAGCTGCGCTTGTGACGGAATATTGATTATAATTTCTTTCGCAGTTCGGCTGTTTGATCGGACGTTCCTTTTGTCGTTTATTCGTTCGAACCGAGCTCAAATAAAGCTACTTTCCGTTCATCGGTTCGATTGTTGCTCCTTAGACATTACCTAGGAAAGCCGATAGAGGTGTTGCGGCAATACTTCGGAAAATCGATATCTATTGGTATGCCGTTGACATATCGATTTGTTTACATCTGAGTGAGTGACAAATTTGCATAATCTGACCCCTAACAATACTTGTTCCTACGCTTCGCGTATCCACGACTAAAAAGGGTTCGATTATCAGACTAAAACTTCCGTTGAATAACATATTATTTTCGCAAAGAGTCGAATTATTCGCTTGACTCCGTTTAACTGATAGGAATTTTCCCTTTTGAGGGCCTCTGGGGTAGGTACCTTTTCCCTCTTTTTATTCCGCTTCTCCACCCTCGCCGCTAGTCTCACAACACTCTTGAATCAAAAGTCTATTAAATATTTTGACTGAATCGCGAAGACAGGTGCCAGACAGCATGAAGTGGAATTTAGTCATGGGAATATTTAACCCTGGACGTACAAGGCGTGGTTGCTATGCGCTCCACCCTCTTTTTTTTTATTTTTTTCAAGAAAATTTTTTCTGGGAGGCTGACCATTTCAGAAGCTCTTTGTTTATCTTCGACACGTATTTTCTGTGAATTTGGTGAAAATCGCCTCATAGATAAAGGAGATATTAAATAACAAGTGAGGTGTGGTTTAACGGTTGATATCAGGAGCCCATGTTGATATGAACTGCGAATAAACTAAGTAAGTAAGTAACTAAGTAACAACTTTATTTATAGAGGGCAGCACATAACAGTTAAAAACTGACAAACCAGTGGCCCTCTATCTTAAGTTAAAAATTAAATTACTAATTACACTTTTGAGATCATAAAAAATTACAAAATAGAATACAGCTAAAAATTTAAAATAAGGTACAAGTTAAAATTTTTAACAATCTAAATCTACAAATGCAAAACTGAAAACTAAGCTAAGAGTTCTTGACTAAAAAAAATTTTAACGGAGGATTTAAAAGAGCCAATGGAGTCTTTCTTGCGAATGTCTAAAGGGATGCTGTTCCACAGTTTTGCTCTATTGGCTTGGAAAGTTCGCCCCACTTCCGCAGGGAAGTACGGTACGCCTATTTATTCCTTATTTTCTTTGCCTTAGTTTTCTATTTGCCTTTCAAGTTCGATAGCTACTGTTCTTTCGACATACAAGCCAAAACTGAAAAGTGGAAAATCTAAACAAAGCCTCACAGGTTGGATGACGTCATTGGCCCCCAGCGGCGTTATTTGCATACGTATCACATAGTATGACACAACAGACTATCTATTTAAGTTGAAAGCCTTTCATTTCGAAACATAACGAAAACGCAAGGGGATATTATGCGGCTTGTTTGTTGTCAAAGCGTTTGTCATGGATGGTCAGTGACGACAGCTGATTTGTTAGCAGCTGCGGGCTTCTTTTCGCTTCTGCTTTAGTAGCGTTAATAACTGCGACGATCGTTTACATCTTCTACCATTTTTATTCTTGGCTTCTACTTCCCTGGTCGATATATACTAGTTGCACCTCTCAATGCAGCTGACGCCATCCAGTCATCGTGACGCTTTTAAAACGTCAAATATAGCTCCCTGGAAAATAAAATACGGTTTACGCGTTGATGAAAGTTTTAGATCTTTACACAATTTTTATCGCTAACGACTTTTCCCTGCTAGCAGAGGCCTCTTTTCCTTGTATTCAGCGTGCGGGGAAAGGAGTCCCCTGCCATGGCTCGAAACGGTCTGTGTTGAGCATGCGCCGCGGTTTCTTAGCGACCAAACCATCACGTGATGCTTTTAGCATATGATCTGTCAGCAAACAATACAGGGAGCATGCGTTTTAAAACCTCCGTCCACGACTATTTCGACCCATTTCGACCATTTCTCCCGCACGTTAAATACAAGGAAAAGAGATCTCTGCTAGCAGGGAATAACGACTGCGAGTCTTTCTGGGCAAATTTGGAGCCGTTCTCGTATGTAAGATAAAGATCCCCAGGGTTTTTAATCCATGTTGGTATTTTTCTTCACTCTTGAGATATATTGAACGGATTTCGTTACCCTGTTACTGGGGCCGTAATGAACTCTATTGTACAGATAATAAATAATAAATAAATAGATAAATAAATAAGTAAAAATACGAACGGACGTACGGACGGACGGACAAACAGACGGATGGATGGATGGATGGGTTGACGGGTGGGTGGATGGATGGACGGATGGATGGACGGACGGACGGACGGATGGGTGGATGGATGGATGAATGGATGGATGAATGGATGAATGGATGGATGGGTAGATTCATGTTCCTTTTTGTAACTTGCGTTACTTTTTGTAACTTGTGTTTGGTTACGAAAAGGAACATATGTTCCTTTTTGTAACCAAAGGTTACGAAAAGGGAGATATGTTCCTTTTCGTAACTTAATAAGGTTACGAAAAGGAACAAGTGTTCCTTTTAGTAACTTAATAAGGTTACAAAAAGGAACAAGTGTTCCTTTTAGTAACTTGATAACGTTACGAAAAGGGACAAATGTTAGAAACTCAAGAAAATACTATTTTAAACCGGTATTCGTGCACTATATTATCCTGTAAGCTTCGATAGGAATATTCTTATGGAAATAAATTTAGAGTTTTGCAGAGTTTTAAAAATGAAAGTAAGTCAAATACGTAACAAGGCATATTGCCCAAAAGAGGTGACATCAGACTAAAGGGGTTCGTCGTCACCAGTCCAGAGTAAAAGGCGCACGGCAAAGAGGAAATACCATGTGCTATGTAGTGAAGATGGTCAGAGTGAACACGACACAATTCCTCCATCACCCAACAATGGAAGGAGAAGCATCTTCCACGTTCAAGATGTACCACCACATCGAAACCCTGCTAATTTACAGGGAAAACAGCCATTTTACACTGTGGGATGCTGCTGGAAGGGAAATTAGTCCACTGGAAGAGACAAGGCAAGACAAGAACGGTAACGATGATGATGATAAAACAATCGTAGTCAGCACAGAGAAACGCCTAACCAGAAAGATCCCTGGGGAGGGGGGAGGGGGCTACTAAAAAACATTTAATACGGGGAGGCTCCGCCCCGAGGTCCGACCCTTACCCTTTTATATACCATTTTTGACAGGAAAGGTTCCCTTTTCGTATACCTTCCATTAGAACAGTACAGTCATTAGGTATGTGTGATCGAAATATTTTAATGAAAGGCCCTATTAAATACCTAAATGGCAGAATTCCCTACCCTTTTATATACTTCGACTCGTAAAATCCCTACACTTTCATATACATAGCGTGAAAAAGGTACCCCTTTCGGGCGGAGCCTCCCCGTATAGGCCATTATAGGGAGTGCCCCCACCCCACTCGCCCCCCGGGCAAAGATCAAAGAAGCCAGTGGTGGATTTTTGGCAGAAGATGGGAGTAGCGAAGATACCGGTAGTGAAGATGACTGTATGTGGAGGAGGAAGCTGTACTTCCACATCGAAGCCCTAGTAGCTTACGGAGAGAGCAGCGTACTCCTTCACTGCAACATGTAGCTGGAGGTGATGTTACTCAATCGGAAGCGACAAGACGAGACAAGAATGGTGAGGACGGTGATCTTACAGTTGAAGTCAGCAAAAAAAAACATTGTTGTTTGTTTTGCAGAAGATGAGAGTAGCGAAGATACTGGCGATGATGATGATTATAAACCTCAAGATGACGAGAATGACAGTGAAGAGGATGAGGAGGCGGAAGATCAAAGTGAAGATGACGAAGAACACCTGGAGAAGGTTAGCGACAAGACGCCAAGTCAGAGGGACCACTGCTTGGTGAGAGATCATCTTATCATGCGGCTGGTAATACTCACCAACATGACGTTCGGAGAGCTAGCGAAAGCAACGCCAGAAAAAGGTCAGATGGTGGTGAAACACAAGACGTTGACCTCTCTTGGACCTGCTCATCTGGTTCTGAGCCCTACCATTTACACGTGGCAGCAGGCATTCGTAAAGGTCATGCGAAACAAAATACCAGGTGCAGAGACGAGCAGCGATGATCATGTCTTAATCAGCTCTACTGGAAACGCTATGTCATCGGTCGTCCATGGTTGGCGCAGCTGAACTCATTTTGGCAGAAAGCAACGGGCAATGTACTTGTCAGCGTGAATGCGGCGGCGTTTCGAAAGGCAGCAGTTTCCGCTGTACATGAAGAACATGGGCATCTGAAGAAGGATCTAGCAGACCTGATGGGCCACAATTAAAAGACAGCAGAAGAGTTCTACCTTATCCGCCGGAAGGAGAAAACCACCGCCAAAACATCTGAGGCATTGCGCAATATCATGCACAGAATCGATCAGACGGAAGCTGAAGAAGAAGTGCCAGAGTGAGGTGGTGTCCTAACAGCAAGGTAGGAAGGAAGATCAAAGGGATGGGAATTTGAAAAATGTCGGCATCGCTGGACAGATGAGAAGAATAAAACAGTGAAATCGGCATTTGAAATGGCTGTCAAGGAGAAATCCATTGATATACAAACAGTAACAGACATCATTCCAGGGCACGAAACCCACAGTAAAATCGACGCAAGCAAAGTTAAGTCAGATGCTTTATAAAGGAAGCGGTGTCAAAGGAAAGTGGGCCTGCTCTTCCGACTGAGACTGAACGCAGCAGGACAAACTTCATCGCTTGTTCCTGGACGAGAAGTCAGAGGTTACGTCATTAGTGAGCCGTAAAGGAGGAACGACTTTCACAGATCATCAAACAGAAATACATTGGTGGTTGTTTGAAGAAAGCAATGAAAGAATTACCCAAAATTATGTGAAGACCACGATTGAAGAAGAAGATGAAGCAAGAAAAGAGATAGTTGGTTTTACGCCTCAGCAGCTTTTACACAGTTGGGACAGAGCGAAGGAAGATTGCGCGTCTTCAAGATAAAAAATGATCAGGTCATCACCGGTAAGCACACTTGACTTGTATGCAATGCTTCGAGTGTACCATGACATAAGTTAAACACAGCTGTATTTACCATGTTTCTTTAGAATAGTTTTGCCTTAAAATTTCAGCATCATCAAGGACTCAAAAAGACACTGAGCCATTGCAGCTAGAACGAGCATTTACATTCGTTAAGAAAGCCCATTTCTTAGCTTAATTACTGTTGCTGTTAATTTAACTAAGTAGAGCTATTTTAAGGCTAAGTGGCTTATTGTTATTTCGTTATAATTTCTGAGCCCCTGTAGTTAGAACGAGCTTTAACATTCGTTAAGAAAAACCATTACATAGGTTAATTAATGTCACTCTTACTGTTAATTTAACTAAGAAAAGCCATTTTAGGCTTAAGTGCTGTTACTGTTATTTCGTTAAAATTGCTTTTATTATAGAGCATTTGTTGTTAAAAAGGTATATGTTGGATTCTCTGAGGTGGTATTAACGTTACTTAATACCGCTTGCAATATTATGATCATAAACATAATTATGAGAAGATCTTTTACCCTGTAGAAGGCCCAACTTACGGCATGTTCCTTTTTGTAACCTCGAGATTTCATGAATAAAATAAAAGATACGAAGTTTTGGTAAAAGTGCTTATATTCTCTTCACTCAACAAACATTATGCAATCAGGAAATGAAAGAAAATTGTCATCAGAAAACTAACCAATAAGTTTTGGATTGTACCCTATTCCACACCCTGCAATTGTTCCTTTTCGTAACATTAGCATTCGGGAAAAAATTAAAAACTCCCTTTTACATGGCATTACCATGTCAGTACTTTCACATCACATCGACAGAAGGGCAGGCTATATGATTCAATAAAAATCTTCGATAGCCATGGTTTTAATAACCTAAAATATCACTTCGCACGGATTGAATAGATTTAGCAACATTTTAGCAACTTTTGTGTCTTCAGATAGCATTACCTTCCTGCGAAAGAGTCGCGTAAATTCTTTAAAACACAGTGATATATTTTCAAACTCCACGGACAATGTTGTAAGCTATTTGTCTTGATGTCCAATAACTTACAGCGCCATCCATTGCATATTTCAAGAACTATTTTACTTTTAAGAATTGAAACCAAAAAACACTAACGTTTGGAAACTTTTCCAAACGTTAGTCGACTATAAAAAGTATAGACTTACACTCGATTTGAAAGCCATGAGCTTTTAACACAAATTAAAACGTTTCAGGAAGTTCTCTGGCCAATGTGCACCTTAGTTAACGCAATATATCCGCGCGATTTGCTTTATTTTCGGATTTATAACACTTTCCCGTTCAGAAACCTGACGAGTGTTCCTTTTCGTAACATTTTTGACTTTGTCAAAATGTTACGTCGCTAAATTTCAATCTTAGGTAAAGCTTTCTTTACTGCCGAAAAAACTCCTTAAAATCTTCCCATTACTTCAACTTTGGTTTTAAAAACTTGCTGCAAATTAAATATGGCTAAGTTAGAAAATAGGTTACGAAAAGTATTGACGATGAATCTAAGGGTGGATGTATGGATGGGTGGATGGATGGATAAATGAGCGAGCACTCTTTTAATAAATCTCACACAGTACAGTCATTTCTTTTAACAGTTGGCACGCTTTACTTAATGAAGAAGCTTTGTGATCATAAAGCTAGGATGTTTACTAATCATTTGTCCGTTTAATGAAAGCTAACCTTTTATGTTTACTAAACGTCGCATTAGATTATAAAAGTAAGTAAAGTATTTTGGTTGTTTGTAATTCTAACAGGTCATGCTCCTACTCAACTTCAGTATCGTATTTTCTCGATTAAACGCTTTCGGCGTTTATTTAAAAAAATCGACGGTTTGGTCCCGGAATTTATTTAAAGCCGACTTTTAGCGGCGCGGGGTCCGGCGTTTAATAATGAAGTTGAAGAAAAGCGACCTTCAAATCCCTATTACTGTTCAATGCGCGGTTTCCTCCCAGAAAGGAAAACTCATGAAAAGACTTAAACAACTTATAAACAAACAAACGCTGGAGGGGTCCAAAGATAGAGAGTACTACAATAAAGATAGAAAGTGCGTCAGTAATACAACACGAACGCGGACATTGATAATTCGTTTTATTTTGTTGTACAGCATCCATCCTAGTTATGTTACGCCGGTTCTTTTCCTTTGCACATTCATTCAAATTACTAAAGCAGCATACAGTACTTAGTAAACGCTTTCCAAAATATTTTGTGTTTTTCCAAAATAGCTTTTTTTAAGATAAATCTATGGTTTTTGTCGGCAGATTTTTAAGAAACGCTGAAATTAGTGTGTTTTCACGGACGTTTCTTAAGGATCAACTAAAAGGACTTATTTATTTCTGCAATGTGGAGCATGTCCGAGAAAATCGAATGTCATCACTGTCATGATAATCATTTGGGTTGAATTCTACAAAAAATCTGTGGACCATAGGATGATAGGTGGATGTCGATGCCGCAGAAATTCTGCACCCCCTAAATGATCAGATGCTGCAGAAATTCTGCAGCTCCCTAAATGATGAGATGCCGCAGAAATTCTGCACCCCCTATTAAAATGACCAGATGCCGCAGAAATTCTGCACCCCCTATAAATGACCAGATGCCGCAGAAATTCTGCACCCCCCAAAATGATGAGATGCCGCAGAAATTCTGCACCCCTTATTAAAATGACCAGATGCTGCAGAAATTCTGCACCCCTTAAATGACCAGATGCCGCAGAAATTCTGCATCCTCTAAATGACCAGATGCCGCAGAAATTCTGCACCTCCCTAAATGACCAGATGCCGCAGAAATTCTGCACCCCCTAAATGCCCAGATGCCGCAGAAATTCTGCAGCCCCTAAATGACCAGATACCGCAGAAATTCTGCAGCCCCTAAATGACCAGATGCCACAGAAATTCTGCAGCCCCTAAATGACCAGATGCCACAGAAATTCTGCAGCACCCTCAATGATCAGATGCTGTAGAAATTCTGCAGACCTAAATGATCAGAAATTTTCAGAAATGTTTGGTGTCCCACACCTTACTTTCTGTTATCAAAAATGCACAAATTCTTGGATGACTTGAAGACATATAATTAATATCATCTAAGATTCCTTCCCACACAAGTTCAAATTATTAATTATTAATATTTTTTTAAAAGAACATTAATTTTACAAAATTACCAGTTCCACTCCTTTGTCTTACAGTCCTCAGTCAATGACAATGTTTTGTTTGTAAATTACCCTGGGTTACATAAAATTACTTGAAAAAAGTTCAACTTAGTTTTACTGGGATCCAAAGAACTACACTGTACACACTGCATGTTTTAGGAAGCCTTTCCATCCATGGCTGAGGCTCTGCTTTTCTTTGTGGAAGATGCTGAGGAGATCACTTGCCTAAGTATGTTCCCTTCCAATAATTCACTTGGAAGTGGTTCTCCTCCATTGAAAGGACTTTGCCAATGACTGGTTCCTTGTCATAATTGTCAAAATTCAAGGCCACAAAGCTGCCAACTTCCAGAGTTGCAAGAAAATCATCTATCATCTTGAATGGTGCTTGCTTTCTCTGGGGTTTCTATACTGTCCAGTGTATATCTGAAATATTAATGAAAATCCCATAATTAAGCCCCTTGAGTATGTATTTCTTTCCAAGTTGTTTTCAGAGGCAGAGGTGAGGAGTGGGGGAGCATTACTAAGTGGAAAAACTGATGTACATGCTGTAAGTGTAGGATACAATTCAAAAATTGCTTGGGGATGCTCTGTTGTCAGGAGTACATGGTATTAATTCTACTTTCATAGATAAAAGGAGAGTGGTGGACAGGGCTAGAGACTAATGGTAGCAAACTAGCCACAGACTAGTAAAAACTTCCAAGCACTAGAGGACCAGAGGGAAACCAAATGACAATTGTTTTCAAATGTATCACAAAGGGAAATTGAGTTGTGCAAGTGAACAAACAATTTACATTTCCCTAATTTACTGCTGGTCATTGAGATTTGCCTCATTTTCCCTGTCCAAACAGCCTGCCATGAAAGAGGTAATTCTTGTCTTAACAGGATCTTGTCTGACTTCATGTTAACACTTGGTGTCTCCACTGTAGAAACACTTACAGTACAGCTCAAAAATAGGCAAACAACACAAATGCAGATGCTAAGCTTAGCAACCACTGACAAGTAGAAAAATTGTAGTTTTTCTTTTTTAATTTGGCACATGAAATTGCACAGTTCCAATAAAATGTCTGCAAAACGTTGCATGCCAGTAATGTGTCTCTGTTCTAGTGAGTTATTTTATTTGAAGCCCCTTAAAACCCAGATCACATTTTGCATTTGTAACAGTACATGTATTGTTTTTTGTATTTAAACTGCTGTGTTTAGAGACTGTTGTGTGCCTGATGTAAGAATTTTGGACTTAACTGGGGTAAAGAAACATGCTAACATCCAATTCAAAAGTTAGTTTGGTCCATACACTGTAGCTATGTTAAATTTGTAACCATATTGTCTCTTTAAGGTATTTTAAAGAATTTCATTTATGAATGTAAAACATACCTAGTTCTAATAAGTTACACATCAGTACTGTTGTTGAAAAAAAAAAACTAACTGAAGCCGCTTGACAGGATTAATTTCTGGTAAACAAGTCTGGCTAGTGAATCAAACCTGTCACTTAGCCACAGGGCTAGTAAGCTGAAAAGTTAGTCTTGCATCCTGGGTGGAGATGTGGATATGTGGATACAACATTTCTTAACATGGCAAGTTAATTCTATGGCATTCTATTGTGTCAGTTCTATATTGTGTAACTTGATTGTTTGGGTTAAGGGTCCATTGTTTTGCTGTGATGTAACCTGGACATGACATTGACTTGGCTGATGCCCTTGACCCATAATTAATTATGCAAGCAATCTTAATTGCTGCCTGCACAGGATAGCTTTCTAATCCTGTCCTGAATCTCGATCTTGAAGTTATCCATTTTGCTGTGTCATTGTTTGTTAGCAGTTCCCAGGCCCCTAATATGTACAAAGTCTCCCTGGGTGACGAGACAAATGAATCTAGTAAATTGCCACCAAGGCAAACAAATTGAATTATTATTTGCCCAACAAAGCTAATGAATCGAGTAAATTGCACACCAAGGCAAACAAACTGAATTATTACTTGCCCAACAAGGTGAATGGACCATGTGACGGCGAACTGCTTCAACGGTCGAGACGAATGAAGCAAGTAAATACTTGAGCAAGGCGACCAAACAGAATTTATTATACATGTAACCTGCCCAGCAAGAGGTTCTGCACTGATGAATACTGGTACTTTCAGTAATTCTGATCATGCTATTATGATATTGGATGGATATATGATGGCCTTGTTTACATTTTTGTAAACATAGCAAATACAAAGTGAATAAATTCAAATTGTAACAAACTTCAAACTAAATTTGCATAACAAAGTTTATGGCAAGATCAATGCGAAGAGATGCCAGCCTGCGTGGATTTGTGCGACTTGCACAGTTTGTATAAACGTGTAAGAGAAGATTGTGCTATGTTCTAAAATCATCGAAACTTCAACAAATTTTTCCAACAGCTATGAATCTTATCGAATGTGCAAATGTTTGTAGAACAAATTTTTTTTTCTGCCATACTTCATTAACACAATAAACCAATGCCAGTGTGTTAGAAGAACTTTGGCCTGTTGTGTTGCACACTGGACTTACAGGAGTGCCCGGCTGGGCAACAAATAATTTTTAGCAGTCATCAGAGTTCACCCAAACATTAGCTAGTTGCCTTAGGGCGCCACCAGAACACAGCCTTGATTAGATATAGGCAAAGGTGACTGTACAGGGCAGCACTTCACTTCATATTGGAACTACTAAAACGGTGAAGCTTGTGGGATGTGGCTTGGCGTGACAAGGATATCTCACAAATAGCTGCTAATAAATGCACGCTACTACAAGGCCTTAGCTTGGTGCCAAATGAATGGCTATCAGCTTACCTAGACACATAAATTTGTGAGGTACTCTTAATTTATTCTTATTATAGCATTAGTCGTATGACACTCACTTTTGGAGTAGGTTGGATCTCTCTCCATTAGCTCCAAGAGGTCGCTTGAGTTAATTGGGAAGAAAAAGGGCTGAAGCTCTTTTCCACTGATTCAACCGTTGTCACGAGAGCACAATGACGTTGATTCATAATGCTGACCTAAACGTTAACTGCATCGATGTTATTCACGTTCACCTTTTTGATGTTGTGTTGAGTTCCATTGATTCAAATACGAGGGCAACCATTATCCTTGAATTGTCGTTTCCTCGACGTTTCCTCCATCGATGCCACGATGTAGGCAGCGATCCAGCAAAACCGCAAATAATGAAGCTCCCAACAGCTTGAAGGCGAACAAAGCGCTTGTAGATACGAAATAAAGTTCGGGAACGTTTCAAAAAATAGTTTTTTGTAGATAAATGATGTTTCATTTCCAGCAGAATCAGAGGACTTTCCTATCACCTTTTGCTCAGAGCCGCCATGTGAAGCGTGGTCACGCAGACTCGGTCACGCGGTTAAACTGTTACCTCGTTCCCAGCTTTTCTGCTTTCTGTGGAAACAAAAATGACGCCTGCCACAAAGCAGTTTACGGATAAAAATCTTGTCCTGTTGAAACTGTATGCCTTGGTTGGAGAAATATGTCGGAGGCCACAACAAAGCCCTGTTGAGTTGACTGTGGCTCTTTCATAAGCTTCATGTTTTTGAAACTGCGTAACGAACAAAAAATTTCACACTTTGAAATGGCAGCCAATCTCAGAGAAGCCGCGTTGGTTCGGAAGTGCAGTTGGCGCCTTTTCATCTTTGAAGCTAACCGCCTATAGAAGTGTCAACTGTCATCAAAGCTCCGCCAGATACCGACGCGCTCTTGGTGAGACATTTCATTTCATTTTTCGGCGCGGACATATCGACTGTAGAGTATAATTTGCCACAAGTTTCTAAACAGAACTACGAATACGTTGTTGTTGATTGGGGAATCGAGGTCCAGTTATCAAGTTACCGGTCCAGTTAGGTCCAGTTACCAGATATTCTGCAGTTACTCCGATCGTGGTAAAAGATTATCTCGATGTCAATCAACAGATGCGTGCTCCCTTTAGGGAACTGATCCAGTGAGCAAGAGGACCGGTCAAGTTCGAAGGAGTAGTATTGGGAGTATTTGCATTGGTGAGTACCCGTAAGGTTCCTAATAGGCATAGTTTCGTTTTTGAGGTGTGTGACTTTGTTCGTTTCAAACCCTGTACTCCAAACATACATGTAACGACTTGAAATGAACGCCCCATTTGTGTGACTTGACAGCATGGTTAAAGGCCGCATCATTACGAAGCTTTTTTAACGTCCCATAAAAGCTTTGTTTCTACAATCGCGTTGGCGAAACATTTAAAATTATGTTTCTGTGAATACACGAGACTAAAAAAGGCAGCAAATATTTAAATATAAGCAGGCAAAAGTATGGAGTTTTATCTTGCTCGTGCTCGATGGCAGAACACCTAATTTTTGCATAATTCCTGTCTCATTCCAATTGTCTCAATCCAATTCGAAACATTTAAAATTATGTTTCTGTGAATACACGAGACTAAAAAAGGCAGCAAATATTTAAATATAAGCAGGCAAAAGTATGGAGTTTTATCTTGCTCGTGCTCGATGGCAGAACACCTAATTTTTGCATAATTAGGACTGTCTCATTTCAATTGCTAATCAGTTGGAAAGGGAGTTCAAGGAATTCAGCTTATCTGATGTGTTATTAGAATTTGGCTACTGTTATCCAAGTGGATGTTCATCTAGACTAGTACATTTATTTTGTCAGGATTTCCTTTATCAGTCATTGATTGAGGACTGCAATCTCTTAGTAGTTTCAAATCTATGTCGACGAAAGGTTTGATGGGCATTCCACTGATTGACCTTTTTGTAATTAATAAATACACTGAAGATGTGAGTGATCATTGAAGTTAAAAACGCTACTTAGGCAGTAGTGAAAATATAGCCTCAGGCTTATACGGAAACAAAAAGAAAATAACCTCTGGCACCCAGGGTAGTTGAACCCTTGACCTCTGCGATACTTGCGCAGTGCTCTACCAACTGAGCTAACAACCCGGCTCCCAGTTAGCTTGTTAGCTCAGTTGGTAGAGTACTGCACTGGTATTGCAGAGGTCATGGTTTCAACTCGCATACAAGCCTGAATTTCTGTCAAGCTTCATTTTCACTATTGCCTGAGTAGAATTGTGATGATCACTCACATGTTAATTCTTTAATCCGCAGTTCAAATATATGATATTCATATATTCACAATCAAACATTGCATGATCAAGGGCATGTGCAAAGATTTAGACTCACTGCACGTGTCAGTTACATGCAATAAATTAGAATACAAAAAAATGATGTCAAAAGCTTGCATTGATTTACATGTATTCATGGCAGGCATTAGTTTTATATAAAATAGAATGGATTGAATTAAAATTCAGTGAAGATGACTAAATATACCAACCATCTAGCATTCAGTAACACAAAAGAATTGAAAAAGTGCTGTCTTTCTTCTCTACTCTTCATTGTATGGCAAAGTTTGACTTCCTGTCTAGGAGCATGAAAGTAGCAAAGTTAAATGTGACCCATTACAATCTATTTGTAGGCCCTCATTTCATTTTTGTGGCTACTGCCTCGAAGAGGCGATGCCACTTAGTCATTGGGTTGTAAATCCTTACGTAACAATAGCTGTCGCAGGACACCCAAAAAATCAAATTTCAGCCATGTGCACATCATGCCAATACATCACAAAAGAACCAATTTCAAGAGGGATTTATAAATACATTGCCACCTCATATGGCTAGATTGCATTAAAAGTTTGCCATTTGTATTAAGTTACTCAGGACTCTATCACTCTGAAATGAATTATGGTGGATTGTAAGGGCAAATGACTCAAAGAGCCAGTTCAATGTTCTTTTCCAATCTAGTTTATATGAAATATTCAGTTTGATCCTAAATCATAGAATCAGCGAAAACAAATAATTTAAATAAGCATATGGTGCAGACCGGCTCTGAGACTAAGCATAGAAGCCGCATAACCAGGTTATAAAGTGTTTGTTTAAAATCATTCTTTTGACATCAAGGAATAATAAAGTTTCTTTACTAACTTCCTCAGCAATAACATTTTTATCTACACTGTACATCAATCTCAAGCAAGTGCACAGGGAACAAAAATAAACAACATGTGATCATTTTGCAACAATAATTTGGATGCTTTTTTTTGTCATGTTTTCTTTTCTTATACACAATTCCAAAATGCGAAGCACTCAATTCTTGGTTTTGAAAGTTAAAAACGCCCTATTTTTCCCTTCACTTTTGTTTCTACCAAAGAATTGTAGTGGGCAACTGTCAAAGTATCACCGGTTGCCGGGTGTTTTTGACAATCCTCAATTTTATACATAGCTACATGTACCTGTGCTCACACTTGGTTCAAAGTGATATTACAATATTATTCCAATGTCCAACCATATATTTCTTTTCACCCAGAAAATAAAAGATAAGATTATGGCAGTAGACACACAAGCTTTTTAAGCACTTATTGTTTTAAAATAGGATCATGGGTTCATACGACTTTCTTATTAGTCCAGACCCTCTTCCCTACATGAACCACATGTATACTCCAATAAGCGGTATCCACTGTAGTTCAATGAGTTCAAATTTTGTTGGTGATGTTTAGCATTCAATTTTGCTTTGTAGGCCTGTACAAAAAGGGATCCTGAAAAGTTGGTGACTGCCTTGGTTATTCCTCCAGTCAAAGATGCAGAAAAAGAGGCCAACAGTGTGAAGAGCCAAACAGAAAAACATGCAAGAATAGAGCCTGGAGAAATACATGTATTCATTATGATATGCATCACTTTGGAATTACCCTGCTGGAGTCCTCAATGAAAGTGTTGCTCCTTTGCCTTCTTCAAAGGTTATTATGTGAAACTGACAAAAAAACATGAATACCAAAATACTGTATGTTTGGAATGCTGTGATGTGAACAATCACATGCAATATTAAACCACAAGAAAATAGAAAACAAGGATAATGGCTGTTGTGGCTTTTAGTTTATTATCTTGCACCTGATTGGTTTCTCCTCATGAAACAATGCACATTTCATAAATTATTAATGTTTCTGTTGTTCACAGTTTTGTCAATTTGACCTTAGAACCTTGAAAATGGTAGAGCATCATATTTTTATGTTCCTTAAAATCTTACGACCGTTAGGAGTTAAGTACACATTGCAATTTCTTTAGCATTGGTCATGAGAGGCCGCAGAATTTCTGCAGCATGGGTCATTACAGGCCGCAGAATTTCTGCAGCATGGGTCATTGGAGGCCGCAGAATTTCTGCAGCATGGGTCATTGGAGGCCGCAGAATTTCTGCAGCATGGGTCATTAGAGGCCGCAGAATTTCTGCAGCATGGGTCATTACAGGCCGCAGAATTTCTGCAGCATGGGTCATTGGAGGCCGCAGAATTTCTGCAGCATGGGTCATTGGAGGCCGCAGAATTTCTGCAGCATGGGTCATTAGAGGCCGCAGAATTTCTGCAGCATGGGTCGTTGGTGGCCGCAGAATTTCTGCAGCATGGGTCATTGGTGGCCGCAGAATTTCTGCAGCATGGGTCATTGGAGGCTGCAGAATTTCTGCAGCATGGGTCATTGGAGGCTGCAGAATTTCTGCAGCATGGGTCATTGGAGGCTGCAGAATTTCTGCAGCATGGGTCATTGGAGGCTGCAGAATTTCTGCAGCATGGGTCATTGGAGGCTGCAGAATTTCTGCAGCATGGGTCATTAGAGGCCGCAGAATTTCTGCAGCATGGGTTCTAATTTTGAAATGCAGTGTCCAGATAGTGTCTGAGTTAAGTGGTGTAATCTCCTTTTGATCTGTTTTTGTTGTAACAGTGGCTCACATGCCTCTGAAACATTGGTTTTTCTGTGCATTGATGAATATTTCGAATAAAATCGAAGATTTAGGTGTTTATATGTCTGCCATCCGACAAATATGTATACATATACTGAACTTTTTTGTAAGGGCTGTGAAAATGGCATCCTTTTTGTTTATAAAATTCCAGAAAACTTAACAGTCCGCAAAGTACTTCATATTTTTGCGTTTTAATATAAGAGCAATTTATGTATCCGTAAGTTTTGCAATAAACTTGTGATCTCAAAAACTCATTGCTTCCGTGTTATTTCGCTAAATATTACGACTATGATGTCTCGATTGTAAGAGAATTCAAGAAAAAGGCGTTTTTTTGCGGAATCCCGTTCGAATTTACCCATAATGAGCCCATTTCTTGCGGAAAATGCTATTTTGGAAAAACACAAAATATTTTGGAAAGCGTTAGTAGTTTGACGTAGCAGTGATATTTAAGATATTATTTTTACTTGTAATCTCAGACCGCAAATGGGGACCTCGAGAAAACGCCGGGACCTCGTTCAAACGCCCCTACTGTGGTTGATATAAAACTAAATATATCAAAGTGGTAACAAGAAAAATTTCTGATACTTTTGATATATTTGTTTTTATATCAACCAAGCCACTTTTTTTTCCATTTTCTTTATTTACTCCACATTATCATATAAGATTTCTTACAGTGACTAGGAATAGAGAAGGAGTGGAGAAGGGCATGATATAGTAGACTAATTATATGCCCTTTTAAATGACAATGCATAATTTGTTACGATAAAAAGAGGAAACCTTACTACAAATAGAGGAGATGAGAAACTGAAGGAAAAGAAGTTTTACACAGGCGCATGGTAGAAATTAATACTGAGCAAAATAATACTGAAAGAGAGCTCTTTTAAATAATTGTTTTGTGGATTTTTGGCGCATAGAGATGTGAATATAATTCCAGTAGTAGCGTCCAATAATTGTTGGGCAAAATTTCTAACATTTATTCTGAAAGGACTAGGATTCAGATACTGTAGGGACGCAATTCGAGTGGCACTTTAAATATTCCTTGTTGAAGACGCCGCCATCCTTGACCATTTGTAGGTAACAACGGCAAAGCTAATTAATTAAGACTCTCAAACAGTTTTATTTGATCTTCCAGAAGTAGTGTTTGATTTTCAACCTGGATCTTGGCAGACCGTTGAACCTATCAATTTTTTATCAAACTGATGTGTCGCCATCTACAGCAGGCTCATTAACTCTGCTAAAAGCCATGCTGAGAACAAATTCATTTGACTTTCAGACATGAGTAAAATTGATACGTTTTCAAGAAATAAAGTGTGCATTTAGTTTATAAAATTCGTGTGTTCTTGCAAATTCTGCATTACCACAATGTTATGTATGGTTGCTCACCGTTATCACGTCTTTCTTTTTTTAGCATAAAATTCAAAACTTGGCGTTATTTTCTACTACACTCTTTTTTTTTTGCAATATTTGTTTTAAATTTACATTTCATTTCTGATTTTAGGTTGCTCTCAAAGTCAGGTTAAGTAGTTCAAATGTAAAAAAAAATTACCTTACTTAGAGGTCACAACATACAAACTAAAAAAAACTCGAAGGGACCAGCATTATCACTACTACAACAAAAACAACAACAACAACAAAAATACGAACGGCCCAGCATTATCACTCCACGCGGTAAGAACTGGGACTGATTGTGATGATGATGATGATGATAGCTTTATTTAACGAGGGTAAAAACACTTTACAGTTAAAACTGATAAACTAGTGTCTCTCATTATACTATACACAAAATGTTATAAATAAAATGACTAATGACTAAAATACTAAAAGAGAGTTTAACTTAAGACGTTAAAGAAATGGTGAAGACCCGTAGTTGTGTACGTAGTTGTGACGCTCAAAGCGAAGGGTGAATCAAGGGTAGTGTGGCTTCCCTCTGATCGAGGAGATCAAGAAGAAGAAGAAGACGAAGACACTCCCGCCCTAAATGATATTACAGAACACACAACAGTTAAGTAAGTACAGTCTGATGACTTCCATGAAACGAACAATCTAAAACAATTATTTAACTAGTCACTATTGCATTTTTCCACTGGACAAGTTATTTTGTCGAGTCGACAATAACTTTGTCCACTCGTACGACTCGTACAACTATTTAACTAGTCACTATTGCATTTTTCCACTCGACAAGTTATTTTGTCGAGTCGACATTGTCTACTCAGTACCTTATTAAACCAATGAGACTAGCTGGCACTTACAGTGTAAATGATACTGTACCTCTGAACTTGTCAGTGGAAGTTCATTCAACGATACTTTTGAACTTGTAAGAGTTTATTGCATTGTTGCACGTAATTTCATTGACATGTCTAGCTTATCAATCGTTTGCAAGGCATACAGCTTTACATAAGCCATGTACAACTACATGTATGTCATTAAGCATGATGGTGCCACATGTGCACACTACAGTGTATACATGTATGTTTTTGTTTTAGACTTTGTGGGTTTGAAGATAACTGTTTACAGTTCACCTGAATAGTTATCAGATCATGACTGGTTAAATACATGTAGTTAGACTACTTTTCCCTAATACATGTATTTATGACAGGCATCTTGTCCATACTAATTTGAGTTGAAATGGAAATTTTGTTAGGCTGGCGGGAACCTTCAACGTTGATCATCAACTGTACTGTACACTGAAAGAACACTAAACGGACTTTTGATTGAGATGAAAATGTAATGTAGAACTTTAAAGAACATGCTACATGTGTATTTCCCTGTATGTGCATATATTAACAGTTAGCATAATTATTGCTGCATAGCAGGGAATTGGCACAGTGGTGAGAGCACTCGCCTTCCACCAAAGTGGCCGGGGTTAGAATCCTGCATGGATGATACCATAAGTGAGCTGAGTTTGTGTTGGTTGTGCGACCCTGCTCAACGATTTTTCTCCAGGTACATACAGTGTACAGCTTATTTGAACTGGCTGTAGGCTCCGTGCTCCAAGAGCCTTGTGTCTATAATTATGCTTTCAGTTCAACCTTGTTTTGTTTTGTTTTTGTTTTTTTTTTCTGTACCTTGCAAGTACAATTAGCTGGACAGTTTAATTGCTGTTGTTGTTATTATTATCATTATTATTATTTTATTGAATTTTAAATGTCGGTTTGGTTGTAATTGCTGTTGACTACCATTATTGTTCCAAGTAACTGATGTAGTGTCTCCATCCATTGAGATCAACAACAGTCTAATAGATTCAACAGTTAATTGTGAACTCACATGGACTCAGTGATAACATTTTGTGTTGAAAAATTGTGAACATTAAATATTTCATTAATGTGGATGGAATTACTAGTTACCAAGGGACAGAAAACCACAATCATCTTTCATTCAACATTTTCATCAAAATTGTATTTTAAAGACTGCTAAACTGGTGCAACTGAATTGTATATTTTGGAAAAAAGGAATGAGATCAAGCACCTCTATCCGACAGTTCACATTTTTACAGTGTATATAGAGTGGTTAATACAAGTACCATGACTTGTATTTTGGCCAATGAGATAAGTAGCTCAAACACATCTAGAAAATCAATAACAGAGCTACAAGGATGACAATTGAGTTGAGGGTTGACTTGAAGTTTATTTATCACCCATTTTGTTTTTATTTCCTCTGGAAAAAATAAAAAATATATTTATAATTTTCAATATTTTTGCTTGTAGCAGTTACCCTTTCAAAGAATGAGAATGTTCAAAAAACACGTTTTCTTTGTATGCTCCTTTGTGTGAGAGTTTGAATCAATTTTTTTGTTTGCAAAGCATTCACTTGATAAACTATTTTACCAGTGATATTGATGCTAGGCCAACATATTTCTCACTTTACCATCTCACTAATCTTCACGCTCATTGTTTCTCTGATCTTCAAAAGGGTGTTCTTTCATCCTGTTTTGGTTGAACCTGTTCTTTAGTCTGAACACCCCATCAGCTTAATATACATACGTTACAAATCTGTTGAACGTAACTGTACAGAAAATTTTATAGCTTAAAATGGTGAAGGTACCCTCTTACTGATGTCTTGTCCCCAATTGTTATCTGTGTTGCTTAACTTGCATGACAAGGGAAGACAAGGGCACCAGTCCCCAACGGCTTACTATACTACTGTCCAACAATAAGAAAAATCAAAGTGCATATTGGGCACTGATGTGTTAGTTCCTACATACATGTAGTCAGGTCCTGACAACAGTTTAAAGAACCAAAATTTAGTTCTGTATTATTTTCTCAATAGAATTAGGGAAAGACACCTAATTTATCCATGAATAAAAATTCTTTAACCCAGTTTTATTTAAGTAAGGTTTTGCTTTCTCTGATTTAATTAGTGAAATGACACTGTGCATGTGTTTTAAGAGTTGCAAATTTTGTATGCAATTTTCATATAATTATAAAAACATAACTTGACTAGACCCTCAGCTGAGCATGTAACTACTTTAATGATTTTTGTCAGTAAATGTACAGTGTATGAGCTGACGTTGGCTGACCTTCAATATCATGGTAAAAATTTTGCATACTGGGCAAAGTAATCATACAACTCCCTATTACAAGATGCAATCCTGGTCCCTGGCGGGACCAGTGAATTTAACCCAGGTTACCTTCTGACTGTCGTGTTGAAGGTCCTTTGTGAGACTTCTCTTGGGCTTTGTGGTCTAAACATGATGAATACATTTTGCTTACATTGGGTGGTCACTGACCAGTACTCCAATACATTACGGTACTTGCATGCTGTGCAGAAGTATCTGCTGGTGAGGATACATTAATTCACATAAAAAAATACATGTGTAAAACTGAGCCACAATAAGAGCAACTGAAATTCAAAACGAAAACTGGGGCTATACAGTTTACAGTGATAAATACACTTCAATCTGTAAAAATGTCATGCTTTTTTAATATAAAAATAATGTGCTTACATAAACTGTGCATCTAGACATTTAATGTATTATAAGGAACTTTCCTGAACATTTGAAAATTCCGGCGGGTCTATTTTGCAGGTCACAGGTTACGGGTAACAGGTCACGGGTCACAGGTCATTTTCCCGAGATTTATACCACAAGAGCGACTTTCAATTAATGTGACAACTAACCACTTAAACCTTACGGACGAAGACGAGGATTTTTATTTAGGTTTGTATTTACAGGGCTCGTTAACCGCGATTTTTCGGCACAAAATAACATCGTGCTTTTCAGTGCACTCCATGATATTTGACCGATAACAAATTGAAATTAAATGAAAATAGCGAAATAAAACATCTCAAATAAATTGAGCTTTTCATGTACAAGGTTAGCTAAAATAATCATGTCAGCTTTGTTTTGAAAATCGGGTAAATTTTGGGGAAAAGCAGAGGCAAATGCAATGAAAAGAAAAGATATATTTACCCATTTTTAGCAACGGCGGGAACTTCGCTTCCAGCATTCGTCGTAGTCGTTGTCGCTGCGAATTTGCATTTTTCTTGCACTGGAAAGAAAAAAAACCCCAATAGCTCTCGCCTATGCGATCTCATATCGCTAGTTTAAAATATAATCCAGATTTGCCTTAGAAAAGACACGGATTTCAAAGGTAAAATTGAAAAAGAAACTCGCTTTCTCGAGACACCGCCAAACTTGTGGGAATGGCTGCCGCGACGTTGGGTGGACGGCAAGAGCATTACGCAAATTGCGGTCATCAACAAGGCCATCTTGACTTCCGATTGATTGCCGTCCAGGGTTGCTTTAAGTCCGTAATAAAAGGTTTAAGTCACTCTAGTGGTACAATTCTCGGAAAAAATGACCTGTGACCTTTGACCCGTGACCCGTGACCCGTGACCTGCAAAAGAAACCCGCCGTGAAAATTCCTATAATCTTAGGTCCGACACAGGTCAAATTACACCTGTAAATAGCATATTGACATTCCCAGTCTTTTGGGGGAAATTTTAATTTTCATCCAAGCAAAAAGACCAAGATTGTAGATGAAGTCAGAATAGTTTAAACAGGAACTGATTATGTACCCAATCCTTTCACTGCTAGCATTACATTTTAACTTTAGTTTTCATGATATGCCTACTTGCTGGTTTGTAAATTGAGAAATAATAAAACAACAGTAATGACGATTCAAATAAAACATGTATACTTTAAGTGAAACTGATGTGATGCGGTGATTCTGCTTTATCAGTCAATAAAGTAGATGTAGATGTAGATGTGCACCAGTTTGTGCTTGTTTTGAATGTGTAACCAGACATCACTATTGCACTAATCTAAACGTAATTTATTCAGCCGAAACACAACAGCTACGACCTTCAGGAGTGACATAAACTGCTATCAGTCATCGCTGTTAACTCCTTTCTCCACAAAATTGGACAAAGGTTACTTACCTGCAGGATAATTGTGATGGTCTATAATGCATACCACCATGGATTCAGATTGCATTTTTTCCACGGCTAGTCGCGAGGCCTTCCAAGGGGTGGCCTGGTGTCGCTTTGTCGCTCGTTTACGACTCTGTCTGTCGATTGTTTCGTCAGGGAAAAATGTCGCTGTCGCAAAGAAAACGAAGAGGAATGGACAGTGAATTGTTTCGCTGTCGCAAACTGTCGCGTTGCGTCAGCGACAGCGAAGTTCAGCGCATATCCATAGTAGAAAAGGAGAAACATTAAATGGGGAATGGATACTATAGTTTATGAGGAATAATTCCTTTAAGGGTTAATGACATCTTGCAATTGTTTCAAAGTCTTGGGAGATTCAAATTTTATTTTAAACTTTTGATCATAACGCATGGGTGTTTTTAAGTTTGGGTGGGCAAAAAACTAGGGGATGGGGGGAGGGGGGACTTTACGACACAGTTTCAGTTTCAGTTTAGTTTATTCTTTTTTGTACTCTTTACAAATATTTCTACATTAAAGTACATTACATGGGTAGAGAGAGAAGTCACCAAAGTAAATTACACAAGTGATGAAAAGCAAATGTGCGCAGTGACCAAAGTAGCTTAAGCGTTCGAGTTGGTCACGGTGAGTCCACAGTTTTTTCTCTGCGAACCCGACGCACTCGTTAATGATCATAGATCGCTGAAGAAGTCAATACACCGAGACGGCTTCGCGCAGAATTTCGATACAAGCTGCGAGATCCGTGAAATTTGCCTAAATTTTTTGCGAGACACTTTTTTTTGGAGACACCTTTCAATGCACCTGATTCCTGAATGTTGCTAAGTAAAGGCTAAATATTAAGTCTCGTTTATTTACGTTTGTGTCCAGTCACGGTCAGTGAGTGAAGCCAGTCCAGAATGGGAAGCAAAGCTTTGTAGGGTTCTTGAAAGCGCCTTCAACCAACCTCGAGTCCACAAGCATGCATGAACGCAAGCAGAAACGAACGAAAGAACGATGAATTGGAATAGCTTGAACTAAATAATCGCAACTGTAGGTGTAATTGAACCATGCATGGATCCATCCATCCATTCATCCATTTTTTAATATTGTGTAAATTAAACATTGATTGTATTATAGCTGTCAATGATGTATTTTACCTTTTCTTTCTTACCTAGTTGCACGGCTCTTGTGAAGAACAAGAATTGTAAATTTTTTAACAAAACTGCCGTGACGAAATAAAGTGTTCTATCCATCCATCTATCCATCCATCCATGCTTTGGGCTTTGATATAGGAAAAGGATGACAGAATTGTTTTCTAACTTAGCAGAAAAAAACATGATCTTTGAAAGTCTTATAACTCTTTCAGCCTGCGGAATCCCCTCTGAAGCTCTGCTATCGGTAAACCAAGATTTAGCGGATAATATATAATCCTAGGCAAATTGTCTTGGGACACTTTGCTAAATGTGAACACAGAATATACCTTTGTCTAAATATGGTCATATGCAATTGCCCATAATAAGTTTCTTCATATTTTTGACAACAATGATTTTGCCACAAATCGCTGTGGTGAGTTCTAGGACTCATCTCATGAAAAATCATGCGTCCCAGTCGAGAACTAACGAGTCCCAGTCCAAAAACCGGTGAGTTTTTAAAATGATTGGGTAGCCTTCATGTCACCAAACATTTAATCTGTCTGAAGTCAACTGATTTTTTAAATATCAAAACTCTGCATTACAGCATACTGAAAGTAAAATACAGTCTCTGTTTGAAAGAACAAAAGACTAAAACAAAAATATTAAACTTACCCCTTGTTTGACCGGGTCGATAAAAGCAGGTGTAGTTAAGCACTGGCAGCAACACTGTCAGTCCCGGGATTACTGAGAACAGTCGCCGGGCGGAACACTCTCGGTAGGTTCATCGTTTGAAGAAGTATGAAGCGGCCGCCCTTGGAAGCTCAGCTTTCTTTTTTTTTGCCTCGGCAGAGGTTGCAAAATCTTTTTACGTTGCATTTTTAGATTTTTTTTCAGCATTTTACCCAAGAAAAAGGTACATTTTATCCCGTATCTTAATCTATCAGCCCCGTGAATTTCTTTTGCATCTTTGGGGATTTTTGCGCACAGAATACCCCTTTTTCTTAAATAGGGTCATTTCTATGCGCCCATAATAAGTCTTAATACATTTCATTTTTTCTTTATTTCCATACTTGCATCCCCCTCCCGGTGGACAATGGTGATAGCCAGTAAAACGATTGCAGATGGTCAAATGTCTAAGTGAAACAACATTGCTTTGGGTGAGGGGGAAGATGGGGCCTTTGGCCATATGTGTTCTTAAATAGCGAAACTTTTTTCCTTAGTCTTGCAGGAAATTTGGCCATGATTGTAGATCTAATTTAAGGTAATCACTTCATATCGACTTAAGGGGGTCTTGTACAAAAGACCACTTTTTCTCCCAAAATCAAACTCATTCAGAAGAAACCACCATCATGCAACTCGTTGCCATGAATGATGACAAACACAATAATGTTCGAGTCCCTTGTTTCCACGGAAACCAAACAAGCCTTTTTAAGATCACTATAAAAGTGCTTCCTTTTGAAACATAAATGGGCTAAAACACTTATTGAATGAGGCAAGGAACAATTTTTACAGGTTGTGCTTATGTTGATTTACGTAGTATACCTAAACGTTTGGACTGACTCTGTATATTTGCATAGAGGAAAATCTAAAGAAAAATGCATAGAGAAAAATCTAAAGTGAAGTTTCACTTCACTAAAAAAGGTGATTTTCCCTATACCTGCCATCAATCTTACTGATGTCATGCAGGAGCAATTTAACAGATTGGCCTCATTGCCTAGTAGGTTTCTCTATCTCAAATTTGAGCACTAAAAAGCTGGTAAGAGTTAAGGCATGGAAAGAAAATGGTGTTCCATGCATATGTGAATGATCATCGCAGTTGTGAACTCTACTAAAACAGTAGTGAAAATAAAGCCTTAAAACGACTTCGGCGATACCAATATCAGCCCTTGATGAGCTAGTGAATTTGCCGACCAGAAAGTGAAATCAAATGAGCCGAGCATAGCCGCGTTACCAGCTGCATTGTGACAGTATACATGGATAACGTAGTCTACCCAGTCCTCGATCAAAAACGTTGGAAAAATTTGAGTTTTAACATCCCCGGGGGGGAGGGGGGAGGGGGAGGGGGTTACTTGGGTCAATTTCTGCTGGGTGTGTGCCGCTGGCCTCTCAGAACCCCTACACCGTTATAGTCTATTCTGTGGCCGATTATAGACCCCATCTTAGTCACTTTTGGGCAAATGTAATTTTCGTGATCCCAACTTAGTCACTTTCTGTTTATGCATCTACCTTATAAAGCCTTTTAAGTAGGTCATCCTAAAATGAATTGACACATTTGTTAACGTGAATGTAGGACGCTTTACTTTTCCCCTACAGTGCAAATATTCTGGTACATATACCTCTAAAATCCCGAAAATGTGCAACCCCATTACAGTCAATCCAGTCGTAAAAATGCGACCCCATCCAGCGGCACATACTCATTAGCCTATTACTAGGAAGTGCCTCCCTCCCCCCGGAAACACCCCCCACCCTCGGTCTTAGCAAAAAACCTGATTTTTCAACAGTTACATTTTCTATTGTATAAGACCACCTGAAATTCCCATCATTTGTTGTGTTCACTTGTCGATTGCGTGAAAAATTGTGTTTTAATTTACTATCCCCAGGGTATCAAAAATAAGATAATCATGAGATACAGAGCTCGGTCTGATAAGAAACGCAGAACTTGATTATATTTCCTGTTCGGTTAACCGGTGCTCTGTTAGTGTGCATCATGAATCAATAGCTATCTTTCGTGATACTATATTTCAGGTCGTGTAGAATTAAATAAAACGGCAATAGCAATACACATAAAAGAGCAGCAATCCTATGAGATTCAGAGTTATCATCCTCTGCCAACTAAGATGGATATACCACGTATCGTATACTATATGCCTTGTTTAGTAAACTAACGGGAACCAGAAGTGCGATTTTCAACCATTGTCTAGCTAACACACAGGCAGTCATTTAAAAAAGACTGAAATTGCTAATGATTTACTAAGCCAATAATTTATCACCGTGCCATGAAATAAAGAAAGTTAAAGCTGAATTGTTATTTTTCTTTTGTAGTGACTTGACTGCCAACCAGCTGAGGGAACTGCCCAAAGGTGTTTTTGATAAAAATACAGGGCTGGCAATACTGTAAGTGCATTTCCTTTTTGACAACGATCGCCTCTAAAAGGGATAAGGACTGTATGAGACTGAAACTCGAGGGAATGCTTGAAGGCGGCATTGGACATTTCGGGCCATTTGATAAATTTCTTTAGCAACAAGGATTTAGCCGCCTCTCCTGAAAATTTCTAGTTGGTTCAGGAAGTATTAACTATTCGAGTCGCACGATTTATAAATATGGGTTATTGGCCAAGCGTGAGGTCAAGATGGCGGGATATTGGCCAAGTTCTTTTTTTGCGTGTTTATGGACCGAGACGAAGTCGAGGTCCATAAACACGCAAAAAAAGAACGAGGCCAATATCCCGCCATCTTAACCGAACAAGCTTGGTCAATAAAGGATTTATTATATGACTCAAAGGACGCTATCAAGGGACAGTAAAACGCGGGACGAACGGGCTATCCCGAGAGGTCAGGTTGGCTCCATCTTGACCTCGCGGGTAGCCAATCACAGCAGGAGAATTGATTCATCTTGACCGCTGCAAGAGCCAGTCATATAATAAAGTCGTTTATTGAATGGTATGAGTTGTTACCATGAATTTTAGATGCTAGTCATGAGGACTTATTGGTAATGAATTACATCCATTTTTTGACGAGACATTAGGTTTTATTCATAATCTTCAAATACCGTACGTATTTCCTCGAGCAAGCGCCCACGCTCTAATAAGCACCCTCCACCAAATAAGCGCACCTCTCCCCCACCGTTTAATAACAAATTCTATTTGAGCGATTTCAAGACATTTTGGGCTGAAGTTTTCGCCTGTTAACATCAAACAAATCGAATCGAGTCACTCGCTGGGCTTACGGGAAGCACATTTGGAGCGCAATAGGTGAATAGGTGGCTATTTTACGTTTTTGTCAAAACTTGGCTACTGAGGCGAATATTTAAAAAAGTGGTCGATGGATTTCTTTAACCTCGGTGATCCTATAGCTAAAGTACTGTTTTCAAAGACCCCTCAATCTCAAAGTAATTGAAATAACTTAAGTTGGTCAAACATTGGCATCAAATCGCTCAGATTATGCTTTTACACTTTAATTAAGTGCCTGCTCATTATTTTTGTTGGTGGCTTATTTGGCTCATTATGAATTTCCATTGTTAAGAATTTTCATACTA
This sequence comes from Pachyseris speciosa, assembly GCA_016490735.1. NCBI lineage: Eukaryota > Metazoa > Cnidaria > Anthozoa > Scleractinia > Pachyseridae > Pachyseris > Pachyseris speciosa. Next base: position 228,797 of record JAEMWC010000913.1, read on the forward strand.
GCATGAATTCCAACGCTCCATGCACTCGACCGTGAGCAAAAACAATAATGATGCCATTGCTAGTGCGTTGTGATTGATATTTAAAGTTGGAAGGTGTCATTACCGAAAAATCCAATCAAGCCACAGTAAGCTTCAACCACACCGGCATCAGTATATGTAGGGAAAAAGTTTCTTTTTCGTTACTTACATTTCATTGAAAGAAAAACTTAATAAGCGCCACCCCCCCGCCCCCCCCCCACACACACACACACACATCCCCGACCTAGATTTAGCGCCCTCCTTAGAATAACCCCCTTCCTTTTTAGCCGAAACTTTAAATAAGCATCCGTGCGCTTATTCGAGGAAATACGTCAAATTAGCAGCTGCCGCTGATATGTCCGCACATAAGCTGATCTAGGACCCTTTTCTTATACGGCATAATTATGTTATCGCTTTTTGGTATTTTCTACTTCTCTCCGAAATCGTGAAGAGCAAGTTAGGTTTGGGTCAAGAGATATATCTTGTTTTGTTTCGTTTTTAAGTTTGCCGATATTGTTCATATAGATTCGTCACATACCAGGAAAAAAAAAACAAAAACAAAAACAAGCAGACAAACAAACAAAAATGTGGCAGGACATTTTGGTTTTGTGTGTCACTCTTCCTTCCTTTTCTCTATTTTGCTAAGGAATCTTTCTGGAATAATTTGTAATCCCATTCGAGATAATTAAACACATCAGTATTCGGTGAATATTTACCGAGTTTACCTTCATAAGCCAAAACTGGATGTTTGCATTTGAGTGAGCCAAAGGAGAGCCCATCATAAAATTAGTTCCAAATCATATGTTGAACAGTAATAAATCCTTTAAAAGGCTTTGCATGATAAGTCACTCTTGATAGAGAAAGTCAACATGGTCGGAAAGTGCTACCAACTAGCAATGGAAATAGCACTGCGCATCAAATCTCAGGTTCAAACCGCAGGGCATTTAAATCGAGAATCGCACCAAAATGTAAAAAACATTCTGCAGACATTCAGTTTTGGAATACCCTTGGGCTACGCCTAAAATGACACGTCTCATAAAATCCCCAATTTAATAATAATAATAATAATAATAATAATAATAATAGTAAGCCATTGATGGCCTACATGAACAACAAATATTTACCAATATTCATTGACTGAGCCTACGAAGAGTAATTGTTTTAGTATACTTTTCAAAGATACCAAAGATCAATAAAAGAAAAAGTGAAAAACAACTTGCACAGTTTAAAGGTAAAAGAGATGATTAAATGAAGAAAACGTTCAAAGTTACCTCTATTCCAGAATAAAGTGAGCAGAAAACTGATACAGAACCGAAGCTGTGAGTTATTTACCTCGTTTTAGTTTCGTAGTTCTTGCCTGCCGCAAAAATGTTTCTAGCAATCGTGTGGATGATCCATGGGTTTTGGTCGAAGTAAAGCGGTGCCCGTTGTTTATATTAATTAGTGGTTTCTGAGACTTTTCTTGACAAGGTCTAGTTATAAGTGTCTCGCAAACTATTTCTGTCCACTATTTTCTTTCCAAACCTCTCGAGTCTCGAGATCATTTGACAGCAACGGTGTAGAGACAAACAAATATTGTAAACGTGCAATGGAATCCTCAATTCACCACTGGCCGCGGTGAAAGTAAGATAGACTAGTCTAATATAGACCCTGCATAATTCGCCAGCATTTTCGAAGTTAAATAAATTGGAATAATCACAAAAGAGATACAAAAACCACCAGTTATACTTTAAAACGACCTTTTCGTTGCCGTCGTCGTTGCTAAACGAGAACGAGAACGTCAACGAGAACGTCACAAAACAATCTCTCTGCGCGTGCGTGTTGCATTTTGGTACATTTCTTTGCCGTCCTCTATAAAATATCAACGTTAAATGACCAAATTTTAGGTTTTGGCGAGGACGTGAGCACGTGATGGCAAATTTTCTTTCTTTTTCTTTACTTTAACGCCGTTCATAGAACTTTAGCTCCTGGATAGTTTTTACAAGTTAAGCAAATTGGAATAATCGCGAAAAAGCTATTATAACGAGAAATTGTATTTTGAAATGACTGTGGGAAATAATTAGAGAGGTCCACACTTTCACAATCGCAAAATCCAAGCAACTTTATTGAAGAGAGAGAGCACTCACAGACCCGTCGCTAACAACCCAAAAAAAACCCTCCACAAAACCACAAACACGATACTTTATCTTTCTTGCGTTCCATATACAAACAAACACTCATTGGCTAAGAAGCTCTTTTCTGACAGGTTCACTCAATCCACGAACATTCTTTCACGCATACTTGCACGCAATCCTTACTTGAACAGTACCGTGACATAACAAAGTCACGCAACGAACGCGATACCCGATAGTTTTCGACACTCTCCCCCATGTGTTATCGGGAAAGAAACACATGCAAAAACGAAACTATGGTCCATTAAAGTTATAAAAAATGATGCAAAAGCTAAAACTACGATAATCATTGTTCAAAGTTTAGCACCAGGGTATGAGGTGCTCAGTCACAGTGATCTATATGAGATCCGCATACATTGTCTCAGTTCTCACAGGTCTAATTCTTCCGCAACGTCTCGGATGCGCAACTGGACGGCAACTGCAGCATCACGCCTGGCTCGAACGGGCTGGGTCTCAGGATTCAACACGGGTGGCTCGTTGACTGGTTTGGCGCCGTCGCAGGATAACTCCAGAGGGTAGAGATGCTGGACTGGCCTCTCCAAGAAGGCTTTCCCGGCACGTAGCTTTGCTGCCCGAACAGCTCCATCTCGTCCGCTGAACAGCTCAACCACCACACCCAGAGGCCACTTCCCTCGATTTCTTTCCTCTGAGCGGATGAGATCAACGTCACCTATCTTCAGCGATTTGTTCTTGTCTTTTCGGTTGCACTGATGCCGTTCTCTAAGAGCCGCCAGGTACTCTCGGGTCCAGCGTTTCCAAAGAGCGTCTTTACAGGACCTCAGATACTTTGCTCGTTTACGAAGGTTCCCGGGATCTTCTCGCCAAGTTTCCTGTTCAGGTAGGCGGTTGCTTCTTTGGAACAAGAAAGAAGCTGGTGTGAGCAGCGGAAACTGGATGTCATCCTCGACATACGACAGTGGGCGTCGGTTGAGCTGCGTTTCGACTTCGAGGACAACTTCACACAGCTCCGTCCAGGACAGCATTCCTCCCCCAATCGTCTTAGACAGCCTGTTTAACCAAGGCGCTCGGCTCAGGTTAAATCTCCAGTGTATGTCTTCATCGGCGATGTAGGACTGAATCCGCTCATCTTTCCGGATCTGCTTGAGCCACTTTGCTGCCCCGATGAAAGTTCTTCCGTTGTCGGAGTAAATACTTGATGGTCGTCCCCTGCGAGCAATAAGGCGCTTTAGGCTCCCCAGAAACGCCGCTGTCTCCAAATTGGGAAGTATCTCCAGGTGAAGGGCTCTGCTCAAGCTACAAGCGAACAACACCAAGTATGCTTTGCCTTCTACGCGCGCTGATCTCCGGTATTTTATTTAGCTGACCCCTCCGTTCTTTCGCGTGGCAGCAAACCTGGAGGTGGTGAGGAAATTGCAATTGCCTGAAAACGCTTGCAGCCCCAGCAGCTTTTGATGATCTTCTTCACGACTTGGCGAAGGCGCGGCACCCAATGACGCTCCCGGATGTCAGCCATTGTGAGAGCCACGCCCCCGTATAGAGTGCGACGATGTGATCGTTGTACGAACTTCTCTGTGAACAAGCAGTCATCCGGCAAGTAGACTGGGTAGCGACCCTGAATCCTCCCTCGACACTCCAAGATTCCCTCACTGTTAATCTGTAGATTTAGTTGCATTCTATCAGCAACGAACTTTGGGGAGCTCCTGGCACGAGCTTGGACTCTCCGGATCCACCAATCAGTTCGCGACTCCTGCTCTGCTGCGGTGATTGGACCTTCAAGTTTGGGAACGTTTGGGCGGCAGTTGTGCACGAACCTTGCAATCCACGTACATATGCGTAAGGTTTTCTGGAGGTCATGACTGCTTAGTAACTGGTCGAACTCGTCTGTCTTAACATCAATCGTGGTAGCAGCTAGCACCTCTTTCACGACTTTGGACTCAGCGTCAGACTCTGCACTGGCAGTTGTCACTGGATTTTCTGGCCACGAGTCTCGATCTCCAAGCCAGTACGGTCCGTACCACCACAGAGCCGACTCTACAACAGACCCACCACGACTCCCGAGATCTGCCGGATTCTGGGCGGTCGGCACGTGCCTCCACTCATTGATAGCGTGTTCCCCGATTTTCCGAACTCGATTGGCTACGAACTGGCGGTATTCGCCGCTGCCTCGAATCCAATGTAGCGCGACAGTACTATCAAGCCAACAGCAAACCGATGTCACAGGGAAGCCAGCCAAGGCTCTTCGTACATTGTCGACTAAGTTTACTGCCATATGCCCTGCTACAAGTTCAAGCCTTGGGATCGTCAACCGTTGCTTGGCTAGACGCGCCTTCGCTGCTACTAGCCCTTGTGTTGTACCAGATGCCTGTCGCACAACAGCGTACACAGCGGCGGAGACTCCGTGCCCGCTAGCGTCACCAAAACTGTGTAGCTCCACCACTTCAATGGACTCGCGATGGGGTGCTAGTGTTCTTCTGGTCGAGACGCTGTAGGGGAGATTGCTTTCCCATTTTCTCCACTTTCTTGCAAGTTCATCAGGCAGAGGAGCGTCCCAGGCTTGCTTAAGCTCGCAAGCCTCTCGGTAAAGAAGCTTTCATTCCAATGAAGTGGGAGAAACGAGACCGAGAGGGTCGTAGATTCGAGCTAGTTTCCCTAAAATTCCCCTCTTCGTCAGCTCAACATTCTCTTCAGGAAACCAAACACTCAGGGTGTCTTCAGCTTTGTTCCAACCAAGTGCGAGTAGTTTGCTCCCCTCCACCGAGGCAGAGCCCAGTTGGAGCTTGGCATAGGTGTCTTCGGTCTCTGCAGGTTGTTCTTGAGAGTCGCGTTCCAGCTCGGGTGCGTTAGAGTGCCACTTGTGAAGCTGAAAACCACCGTCTGCGAAGGTCGCTATTGCATCATCCTTTAACTTCTTAGCCCTCGATACTGTGGGCCCTCCGGAAATAAGGTCATCCACATAGAGACTTCGCAGGATCTCGGCCACGCTTTCTGGAAGTCGATCACTCCAACTCTCCAGATGTTGTTCCACCACCCCTCCTAGCAGAAATGGAGAGGGTGCAAGGCCAAACAGCGCCCTCGTGAACTTTAGAGTTTGGATCTCAGTAGAGTGTAAGTCCCTCAACCAGTGAAAACGAAGTGCTCCGCACTTGTAGAAAAGCCTTGCGCATGTCTCCTGCAAGAGCAACAGATTGGAAACGCCCTCGGAGCAAGACGTCCCAGAGTTTGTTCTGAAGGGCTGGTCCAGGTTCGAGGCAATCGTTTAGAGAAGGTAATCCTTTACCGCCTCGGGCAGAGCAGTCGTATACCACGCGGAGCTTAGTAGTTTCAGCGCTGTCCTTGATGACCGCGCGATGTGGCATGTAATACTCTCTTCCGACTGGCTCTGAGGGTGCTGGTTCGACCACGCCCTCCTTAAGTTAGTCTTGTATGATTTCATCATATTCTTGTAGTCTCCCCACTTGCCATAACTTCGCTATTTGAGTTCGTAAGCGGCGTAGGCTGCCTTCGCGGTTCGATGGGAGGTGGGGATGATCGCCTTTCCATGGCAGTCCAGCCTCATACCATCCTTCTTTGGTGTTGCGTGACAGCTGTTCACGAAACTCCCTGTAGACCTCTTGTTGATCGCCAGCGGGTGAGTCTGCTAGTCCGAGAACATCCAAAGAGCAAAGCATTTCGTAATCTTGGATTGCATCCACAGCTAAGAATCCAGCGGACAAGTCTGCCTCGACCCCAGGTGCCATAATTGCCCATCCAAAACAAGTGTGTTCTGCTACCGGCTCCCCGCGGCGTCCAACACGCAGAGGCACGCGTGTACGGATCTGCGCATACTCGTTCGCCCTAAGAATGATATGTACCGGCAGGTGATCTTCCATGGATTGGTCTTCTAGATGGACATCATACAAGTGAGAGTGACCTGCGATGCGATCGGCATAGCGTGGAATATCCAGCGTGAGGAGCTCTCTTTTGTTGATTTGCGTGACGCGTGTGTTCAACTCGAAATTCCGGTTAACCGACCGCAGACATAGGTCATATTTTAGCAGCTTCGTTGTTGCCACTCCCAGCAACGTGGCCACACGACGCGTTCCACTCTTGACTGCTTGCACGCGAGTAAGTTCGACTAACGTGGAGGACACGTACGAGTGGCTTGCTCCACTGTCCAGGAGTGCACGGAATTTGTGACCACAAACATCAACAATGACCACCGGATGTATGACTGAAGATCCCACAATATTTGCCGTCAAGTTCGGCTCAGCAGACGCTTGTTGGCATATAGAAGTGTGGTGACGTCTACGGCACACGCGGGACGACAACTTGCTAGGGCATTGATTAGCGCTGTGTTGACCCGCTGCACAATTAAAGCAGAGCCTTTTGTTCGCGAGGAATGCCTTCCGCTCATCAAGTGTTGACAGCTTGTCACATTAAGAGGAACGGTGTTCTCCGCTGTCACAATACACGCAATTGCCAACGTACCGATCTTGGGAGTGATAAATGCGATCGCTTGGTAAAGTTGAGCGTTTCGGGTTAGCTCCCTTCCAGCTGTTTCCACGACTGGATTCGTGTCTGTCCATTTCCGGAGAGCTTCTAAGAGATCAGCAAATGACCACGAACGCCATTAACTAGACACATGTGACACTAACTCGCTTCGTAGTAATTCCAACTTCTTTACAAGGATATAGTATGCCACCCCTTGTACTGGGTCAAGTTTCCCCAAGGTCTCCAAGCTCTCAATATTGAAGAGTAGTTTCTCGTAGAACTGATGTATTCTGGCCACATCTCGTTCCGTAACTGCAGGCATCTCCAAAAGGTTAATTACATAAGTCCCAGCGATCTCATCGGGGTTGCCGTATTTGTCACGCAGATATTTCATGGCACGCGAATAGCCTTCTTCATTGAACGGCAAACCATCGATTACGCTGCGTATCCTTGGGTCGAGCAACTCCTTTTCAGCTAACATTTCGCGTGACGTTGGTTTCTCGGTTTGAAAGTCGGTTTGATCGTTAGCCACGTCTGCCAACAGGGCTGGCGCGAGAAGGAAAAAGCAACAAATTCAAACAGATAACGTTGTAATTTCAGTGACCATTGTCAAACTAACTTGTCGCTTTTTTGGTCAAACATTGTTTGTCCATTTTAATAGACATCTGACATTATGTTTAGGGAACACGGTGTTGGAGGAAAATGTTTGATTGTTAAGCCAGGGCTTAAGACTGTATTTCGTGCGTTTGAAGGTAGTCTGATCCGAAATCAGGAGGCCAAAATCAAACATTAAAACATGAATACTTCTCAAACTTTTTATATTGCCAAATGGATTTTTTGCAATTGAAACCGGGTGTCGGCAGTTATTTCAAGGGAACGGCAATCATACAGCACGCAAATAGAGACAGAAAACGGATACCTTTATTAATTAAAATCGTAATTACCTTTCTGCTAGCCTGCTTCACATAAAAATGGGCTGTTCAAAAAAGGTCAATAATTACTTGTATATCACTCGGTTTGCTGCTGATCCTGTAATGGCGTGTCAAGCTCAAGCCTTCTTGGCTGCTTGCTTGTTTCGTCTTTTAGGAGTCAGTAACAATTTCTTACAATTGATAGTAGAATCCCTTTCATCGGCGTTGATCTCATAAAGAACGGAATAAAACTAAAGACTCAAGTCTACAGAAAGGCAGCAAACACTGCTTTACTCTTGCATTTTAAGATTCATACTGATAAACGTTACAAGGACTCTGTTAAAGACAATGTTACGTCGCGCTTATGTGTCGTCTTCTACAGTAGAGGATTTAATGCAGAATGCGAGAAATTACGCTCTATTTTCAGTCGTCTCGATTACCCTAGGGGCCTTATTGAATCTGTCATTTCCAATTTTTCTCTTCGAGACAATTACTGTCCTTCAGCGAACCTCAGTAATGTATCAGTCAATTCCAAAAGCGCCCATTCCCCCCCCCCCCCGGGGCGAACACCCGGGCATTTTTCTTTTTTGAAAAATTTTGATCAAATGCCGCGCTGTTTTTCAGTTTAGACGGTCAAACGCCCCACTGCCAGGGTCTCACATAGCGAAAAACAAGTGTAAATCTATAGCAAATCACTCGTTGCATGAAGCATTTTGGCACGCTCCCAGTTCATAATGAATATTTTATTCTCAAATCGCTTACGTTTTTCAAACCAAATCAGAAAATGGTGCGCCAAACTCTTTTCCGATCGCTTTTGTCGACACTCCACACTTAGAATAAAGGTATATCAACTGTATATTTAGTAAACAACGGAAAACCTATACGGAATCTTGAAGTGAAGGGAGCGAAGCTGCTCCTGTGGTGAATGAATGAATAGGGACTTTAAGCATCGACGACGGGAACGGCAACGGCGACGGAAAAACCGAGAAAATACTGGGGAGAGGACGCGGTTGTGGAGTGAAATTGGAAGCAGTTAGGCAGCCGCCGAAGACGCCAACTTCCCTCGAAATATTCCTTCGCGTTCAGCCATTTTAATGATGATATGACCGATGTAGATTTTTTACTGTTGTACAAACTGAATACGTCAACAAATCAGTGCTGGATAACGACAAGTGTTTATCGGAGATTAGATATCACATCTTTAGCCGAAGTAATGTAATAAAATAAAATAAAAATAAAAAAATCACCAATATATTACCTAGAAGTAGCGACTAGATTAACATGAACTCAATTGAAATGTTCTGCATCGAAGGCCGGGATTTGCGAGAAACGCTTTAGCAGTACGAGCATGCATGTCAATTTCCATATCTTTACATCTAGGAATTTGAACTGAAAACTAGGATATGATAGAGAATTTTGGACGTTAGTATTGAACAACACTGATGACCAGTTATTTTTCTCGGCCAGGTTTAGTGTAAATTAACAGCTCTAGTATGTCTTATTTCGAATGCGAAAAAGTAATGTTAGAGAGGGTCCGTGTGGTTTTCGTCCATTTGATTTTCATCCACCATTAAAAATTGAAAATCAAAATCAATTTCCCTGCACCTTCCAGTCATTCCATTTTTAAAAAAATTAAAAGAGGAAAAATCAAAATTGAAATCAATAGTTTTGATTGTCGAATTAAAGAAAAATCACTGTCCAGATCTGTTTTTAATTTTCGTCGTTTTCTAACGAAACAAAAAATAAAAACGACTTTCCTTTCTTCGATTTTCTTATTTTCCGTCTAATTCGAAAATGAAACTTGCCACCATTATTCTAAAAATCTATTGTTAGAAAAATTGAATCCCTCGTACTCTAGATCTTTTTCTCATTGAATGAATATAGAACACACCGCTCACGTGTGAGAAACTGGAAATCAAAATCCCCATTTCAATTTTGGTCTTCGATGAAAATCAAAAATTGAATACCGGACAAAAACACCTTGCAGGGGAGGGGAGGACACTGCCGACATTGTTAGGCTCGGTTGCTAAGTAAACAAAGATGGCGGCCGACGAAAGCCGTAAAATTCCTTATGAAATCGGTGCGAAGAAAAGTGCTTCGGTTGGTACAAGTTCAAACCTTTACCGGATACACATACCTACAGGATCAGACTGCAGGGATATACACTCACGCAGGGACATACGCTCACAAGAATCTTCAATCTCAAAGGAGGTGGGCCCACCAGGAAGCTGAGGAAGAAGAAGAGACTTTCATATATACGGAATAAATGTCAAGGATGACCGAATTGGTGAGCAAGGGATGTCCTTCCGTACTTCCAAGTTCTTAATGCGATAAGCTTGAGGTCCTGGGCTACCGTAAGCGTAAGGCCATTTCACTTTGTTAAGCTTAAGCTTTAATTAAAATTTTGTAAGAGCAAGATCTATCATTGATTAGGGGGTGGGGGGGGGTGGGGGGGGGTGGGTGATGTGGCTGGTGCAAATGGGGGGAGGGTCATTAAATTTTATGTAACCAAAAAGGGGAGGGTCACCAAAAATTCCAAAGTTGAACTGAACTTTGTACCTCTTCTCTCAACATATTAATTTTGTTTTTTTCTTGGGAACCTTGCTTTTTCAAACAACCAAAAGATGGTATGAATTCTCCATAAAGAACTAGAAAGCAAGGTGGAAAAGCTCAAGCACATGAAGTTGGGGGTCATGCAGCCGAAGATCAAAAACAAATCTGAACATTCAGCTAGTGAATAAACCATACTGAATCAGTCCACATAAAGTGTTACAGTCGTGATTAATTACAAATGCAGTCTATTGAGTCTATTATTTATTAACTTGGTTATGTGGAATAAGGGGGGAGAGGAGGGGGCTTAAAAGAGATGGGCAGCTTAATAACTTTCTTGCTCTGAAATGGGAGGCTTATTTGAGAAGGGGGGGGGTGTTAAATGGAGGATTGATGGTATATTTTTCATGGGGCAAACGATCGGCCTTCCTTTCAAAAGTAATTTTACACCAGATGGTCAAGAGAACAAAATAGGAGTAAGTAATTAGGGACCTGTCATTTATTTGAGAGGGGAGGGCTGGTGCAATTTTATTCCCCAGGTGAATTTTTTTTATGCCCTCCCCCTAATTTCCTGAAGAAGAAACTGTAACCCTCCCCCTTGTATGCCAGGGGAGGGAGGTACTCTCTATAATGGCCTATATGGGGAGGCTCTGCCCAAAAGGGGTACCTTTTTCATGCTTCAGGTATATGAAAGGGTAGGGATTTCATGACTTGAAGTATATAAAAGGGTAGGGAAATCTGTCATTTAGGTATTTAAAAGGGCCTTTCATTAAAATATTCTGAACACATACCTTATGACTGTACTGTTCCAGTGGAAGGTATATGAAAGGGGTACGATTTGTCAATGCAAGGTATCATCATCATCACCGTGCTTTATTTAACGTGGATATACACTTAGCCTGAGAGCTAGTTTACAGGTATTCCACCTAATAACTTATGAAAACCTAACAACTAAACAACGCTAATAACACAATTAATCAGATAAAACCAAAAATTAAATACTGATTAAAACTATTTAAAACTATTATTACAATAGTACCGCCACAGTCAACTGTTACAAATTTACTCATCCCCAAAACTTAACGATCTAATTTTGTTTACTATTACATTGGTGCGTACTTTTATTCTAATGTTAGTGTCATTTGATAGTTCATTCCATTTCTTGGCTGCAGGAAATGGAATACGAAAGGGGTACCTTTTCTGTCAAAAATGGTATATAAAAGGGTAAGAAGTTGGACCTTGGGGCAGAGCCTCCCCATGTAAAATGTTTTTAGTGCACCCCCCCCCCCCCGGGCTTGTATGACCCAAAATTGTTATGACCCTCCCCACCGTAAAAGATATGACAGGGATTATTGAACAAGATCAAATTTTACCTTGTGCAGTTCATAATAGAAAGAGTGTTGTTGTAGATCACAGAAATAGAACAAAAGGAAGAGCAAAATAGGAAACAACAGAGATAAAGTCAAAATTTTAAACTGCTTCATCAGCTTTTGTCAGCAGACTTAAATTCAGATGTTATTGACAATGTGAATGTAGAATCTCTTGCAAGCCTTTCAGTTAGACAGGTCAGGTGGCTGACAAAAATGGCACAGAATGGTCACTTGACAGAAAGAGCCATTATGCACATGTCATCGGCTTCCCCGTCCCACGGGACAACCCCTGGGCCAACCAGGGGGATTGTAAAATCAGTCAAGCAAACTTGAGGAATTCCCTCAGGGGGTCGGGGAATCTCTCAAGACAAAGTCCCCTGGGTGGGGTGTCTCTCACCTGAAAGTCCCTGTGACATCCTTTTCAAACTTGTGAATTCCCCCACCCCCTAATCTTTGATCGTTAAACAATGCCAAAATTTTCCCCTACCCTTGGGCAAAGAATCCCATCCATCTCCTTGTATTCCCCCACATATCTCCCTGGTATGCCTGAGGGTCAACCCCACAGGGCAGCCAATGAAATGTGCATTACAACAGCACAAGACTATCAGTTGAAAGTTTTAGGGAAGAAAGTGAGCAAGAACTGGATACAGATGAAAGTCTCTCTGGGGAAGATAGTGACAGCTTGGTGACAAAACTTTAAATATTGTGATGCTCCATTGAGGGGTGTAATGTGGGCTTGATTAATTTACACTTTTCCAACATTTAATATGTGTGGATTAGTTGGTCCTAACAGAAAATCTTCAAGAACGTTTAGATATAAGATGTTTTGTTTGATATGTAAAGACCACTTTCTATGCAATAGTTAACATACATGTATGGTTATTGGGTTGTTCAGGTTGATCATTATTAAAGTTTAAAATGCTAACTCTAATCAATGATAGGTCTTGCTATTACAAAATTTTGATTAAAGCTTAAGCTTAACAAAGTGAAATGGCCTTACGCATACAGTAGGCCAGGACCTCAAGCTTATCGCATTAAGAACTTGGAAGTACGGAAGGACATCCCTTGCTCACCAATTCGGTCATTCTTGACATTCATACCGTATATATTAAAGTCTCTTCTTCTTCCTGGTGGGCCCACCTCCTTTGAGATCGAAGATTCTTGTGAGCGTATGTCCCTGCGTGAGTGTATATCCCTGCAGTCTGATCCTGTAGGTATGTGCATCCGGTAAAGGTTTGAACTTGTACCAACCGAAGCACTTTTCTTCGCACCGATTTCATAAGGAATTTTACGGCTTTCGTCGGCCGCCATCTTTGTTTACTTAGCAACCGAGCCTAACAATGTCGGCAGTGTCCTCCCCTCCCCTGCAAGGTGTTTTTGTCCGGTATTCAATTTTTGATTTTCATCGAAGACCAAAATTGAAATGGGGATTTTGATTTCCAGTTTCTCACACGTGAGCGGTGTGTTCTATATTCATTCAATGAGAAAAAGATCTAGAGTATGAGGGATTCAATTTTTCTAACAATAGATTTTTAGAATAATGGTGGCAAGTTTCATTTTCGAATTAGACGGAAAATAAGAAAATCGAAAAAAGGAAAGTCGTTTTTATTTTTTGTTTCGTTAGAAAACGACGAAAATTAAAAACAGATCTGGACAATGATTTTTCTTTAATTCGACAATCAAAACTATTGATTTCAATTTTGATTTTTCCTTTTTTAATTTTTTTAAAAATGGAATGAATGGAAGGTGCACGAAAATTGATTTTGATTTTCAATTTTTAATACTGGATGAAAATCAAATGGACGAAAACCACACGGACCGAGACTCGCAAATCATTTCTAATTTCGGAGGCGTCGGCGCTAGCCTTCTTGTTTTGAAACAGCCGACTGATGAAATTTTTTAAGCTTATAGTTTGTGGAAGAAAATCGGGCAACAACTCAATGATTCAATTCCTTGGTATCTTAAGGTATCAATCCATATTAAAATTATCAATTTGGGGGCAAAAATAGAGCTAAAATATGTGAAATGCTACTCACGCTTTCACTCAACGCCAAACTAAGCTTTCTCACGTCGGGCCCCGAAGCAGAACGTCAAAATATTTCGCGCCAGACATACGCAATACGACATTTGGGTTTTCCCTCAGAGTCTCACGTCCCCGTTGCCGTTCCCGTTGTCGATGCTTAAAGTCCCTAATATTTGCGCGCGAAAGACGCGCGAAACCCTTTAGCTTGCGACCGCCGACTAATGTTTAGCCAAAAGTCAAATGCCCCACTGTGCGGGACAAATCTCGGATGAAATACCTGGGGTATGCCCGGGGGTGGGGGGGGGGGCGCTTTTGGAATTGACTGATACATAACGGAAAGAGATACCACCATAGTTAGAATTAGTATCGTAAGATCAAGTTTCTGCCAATGCTGTTCGGGGCATTTGCGCGTTGTTAGTCATAAGGTTGGCCACAGTGTGCAGCCAGTTTTATTTTGTCAGTAGAAAGTAAGAGCAAGACTTTAGGCCAAAGGAAGCCAAGCCGTCTCTTGTTAATCAGCTGTACGTTGTTTATAATTTCCCATGTGTGATCTGTGCAATGCCGATTATGTCGGTTACACAACCCGACACCTTTTCGAACGCATTGCCTGGCACAAATTTTCGGCAATTGGCAAACATCTCAAAGCGCACGGTGGTAGCGATCTTTTGAATAAAAGCCTTTTCAAGATTCTTAAGAAAAGCCGAAGCAAAATTGATTGTTTAGTGTTTGAAATGCTTTTAATTTTATCAAGAAACGTAAATCCAATTAATCTAAACGTGCAAACGGACTCCATTCGTGCTAAACGTTTTTGTGTAGTTCACTACACAAAATGTCATGTCATGGTCTGACATGTTCGCATTTGTGACCCAAGGAAATTCTGGGATATACTTGGATAACTGCCGCGTGTTAGTCCACCAATTTCCATTTCAGATATTTTTTAGAACCGTGTCGAGCCACCCGGTCCTGCTGGCAAACTATTGCACCGATTGCATTATTTACAAGTCAAAACTCGCAAAAACTGCCATGCCAGGTTCCGGAATCTACTCACAGAATGACTAGGGACACAACTTCACTTTGTGAATCACCATGACTCGATCGAAACCTTACGGCGGTTAACTTGGTGTGAAATTGCTTCCCACCTCTGTCTTCTTTCGGAGGATTGCCTTTACCCACCAACCCAGCTTTATGATGCCAGGCAGAGGGCTTCTGAGGTAGAAAATGGCTCGAAAAACACATTTATAAATTAAATAGGTACGGAGTTGTAGCTGAGTGATCGTTTAAAAATAAACGACAGCTAGCGTGACAAGCGTGACATGACAGATAGAGCCTTCGATGTTGTGGACCAGAGAGATCTCCGTGGTAACCCCTTATATGGAATAACTAGATCGATTTCACCTCAAACCCTCGAAAATTACAGGAAAACACGTACATAATGGCGGACAAGAACGAGTTAATGACAAATCAAGTTCATTCCTATAATACCAGAAATTCAAATACTTTCTACTTATTTCCTGCAAGAACAAATAAAAAACTTTTTGGTATAAAATTTCAGGGTCCTAAATTTTTCAATTCATTAAATATCAACATTTCTTCTTAGGTGAATCACCACTTGTAAATAATGCTTGTTTTTTGCTGCTTTTTGTCTGTTTTGTTTTGCTTGCCTTTTATCCTAATTATGTTTCAGTATGATTTCGCCGCCTATTTATTCGTTATATTTAATAATAATTAATAATTTAGAACTTATATAGCGCATTTTCCATGTGTATATGTTCAAATGCGCTTCACAAGCAGATGGAATTGGAATTTGGAAATGTTGGTTTTTGTGGAGAGGGGAAAACCGGAGTACCCGGAGAAAAACCTCTCGGAGCAGAGAAGAGAACCAACAACAAACTCAACCCACATATGACGTCGAGTCCGGGAATCGAACCCGGGCCACATTGGTGGAAGGCGAGTGCTCTCACCACTACGCCATCCCTGCTCCCCATATTTAGTCCCCTTATATTTAGTCTTAGGTTAATGAGGGAGCTCATATCATAGGCCTCTAGGTTTCAATTTGAGCTTTTTTTGCCAGGAAAATACCTTTAATTAATTTACTTGCAATTAATGTCTCTTTATCTCTAATTTTTTGTAATATATTGAATACGGTATGTATTTACTATTATTATTATTTTTTTAATGGCAAATATATAAACTGCAACTGAAACGTAAAACGAAAATAATTAAGAAAAATTTCTTTGTGGAAATGGATTTTGGGCTTAATCATTGAGTAGTGTGCCAAGCTCAAGCCTCCTTGAAAGCTTCTGGGTAAACGAGTCTACCACTTCGCCCAGATTGATGTTTGTATCGTAGTGAATGTGCATTAAGCAAGCAAAGAGGGTTTTCCTCTATAGCTATGCTTGCTCTATTGTAAGCGTGGAGCGGCTGGTGGCTGAAATATAAAAATTGTAAGACAAGTTCAAATCCCTCAAGGCTTTTGCAGTGGTATTGGGTCTTCCTTCTTTTGGGTTCGAGCTGTATCCCAAATAGTCTTTCAGCAATTTAATAGTATCGACATAGCTGGGGGTCGCATAACGGACATAAAATGAAAATGGTTCATTAAATTGGGTTTCATTTCAAACTAAACAACAAGCGTGCTAGGACGCAAGTACTACAGTTACTTTGCTTTTACCTTTTTTGTAATAACGTACTTTCTTTTTAATCGCCGGTATCTAGTAAACAAAGTTTCGCGGCCACTTTCGCGGCCCGTGGGGCCTAATCAGGCATATCTCCTACCCTCTGTATTTTGCAATCGCAAAATGGCCAAAAAGCTATCCTATTAAAAGCTCCATCAAAAATCAATAATTTGGGGAGCTTAGACGTGAATTCAGAGATTCGATTGAAATCTTGCAGCAATCAGTCACCTGTGACCTGTTTTGACTGTAAAATGGTCTAACATGCGATTGCACAGTTTGTTAATTTTTTGGTCGTCAGCGGGAACGTAATGTGACATAGAAATAGCTAGATGCCCCTAACTCATCCTGCCGGCCTTGTGAATTGCTGCCATCGCTACTCAGTGGTGTAAACGGTACTGGTGTCTTCCGAAAAGAAACTAAAACCAAATAGCCGGAAAAACCGAACTGAACCACGTCGGATACCAGATCCGAAAAACCGCTTGTATTTTGGCCGAAACCCGAAAACCGAATGCTAATAAAAAGCAAAAACCGCAAACCGCAACAGACACCAAAACCGAGAAACCAAAGTATTTCGGTGCAAAAACCGAATCACCGACCTAAAAAATAGCCAAAACCGAAAACCCCAGCGCCCCCCTCTGTTTTCTGTAGCTGCTCCAAGTAACAAAAACGAGTGCAAAAAGAAAAAAAGAAAAAAAGTCTTCATCGTTTACTGGACGTTAAAATAAAAGAACTTGTGATGATAAGGAAATGTGTGATTATGAATCAAAGAAGCGTGGCACTTGTGATACATTTTACGCATGACTAACGCCCGATTCAGACACCGTAATTTTCATGAGCCAAACCTAATGCATTCAATTAAACACATGAAAAGTTCGGCGTCTGAATCAATTAAGAACGGTTATTTTAGTTTGGATCGGCTCAGTCGTTGTTTTAGCCAGGATGAGGCGGAAATTTCGACTTTGCAACAGCTTTGATTCAGACGCCGAACTTTTCATGTGCCAAATCTCATGCATAAATTATAATGTTGTATATACTTAAGACGTTTTACTCAGAACTGTAACTGGAACTGTATAAGGAACGCCTGTGGAACGGCAAATTAAGTTCGACGTCTGAATAAACAAGAATGATTTCGTTTATTTGTGTCGGTCCAAATTCGAACTAAGTTCGGCTCATGAAAAGATCGGTGTCTGAATCGGACCTAACTCTTTGTTGGGTCAGATTTACCTGTGATATCTGTTCGGTTTTTCAGAGAAATAAATTATCAAAAGCAAGTACTAGTTCTTCCTCTTTTGTACATCTTTCGTTAGTCTTTTGTAGTATCTTGGTGAAACGGTTTGTTTGTTTGTTTTGTTGTTGTTGTTTTTTTTCATTTGGCCGTTTTCACGATTGCAATTTTAATTGTAAACTATGGGCGTTGGATGGTTGGTTGCATGGTGCGTTCTGACCTCAAATGAGGTCCATTTTGTTTCTTTAGCTGATAACTTCACAGCATAATTTTCAAAACCTTTGAAACTCCCATCTGGAATGGAAAACAAAAGAGCTCAATGGGCCCGGTAATTACCGGGAGCTTCGAGAAACGGGCCCGAGATGCTTTAAAAAATTAAAAAGTGTGCACGTTATCCGACTAGAACTTCCGTTGAATAACATATTATTTTCGCAAAGAGTCGAATTATTCCCTCGGTCCCCTTTAACTGATACGAATTTTCCCTTTTGAGGGCCTCTGGGGTAGGTACCTTTTCCCTCTTCTTATTCCGCTTCTTCACCCTCGCCGCTAGTCTCACAATACTCTTTAAATCGAAAGGCTATTAAAGATTTTGACTGAATCGCGAAGACAGGTGCAAGTCAACATGAAGTGGAATTTGGTCATGGGAATATTTAACCCTCGGACGTACAAGGCGTGGTTGCTATGCGCTCCACCCTCTTTTTTGGTTGATTGGTTTTTAATTTTTTCAAGATAATTTTTTCCAGAAGCCTGTCCATTTCAGAAACTCTTCAATTATCTTCGAGACGTGTTTTCTGTGAATTTGGTGAAAATCGCCTCATAGATATAAGAAGTATTAAATGACAAGTGAGGTGTGGTTTAACGGTTGATATGAACTGCGAAGAAATTAAGTTGAAAAGGGAAGTTCAGTACACCTATTTATTATTTATTTTCCTTGTCTTAGTTTGCTATTTCCCTTTCAAGTTCGATAGCTACTGTTCTTTCGACATACAAGCCAAAACTGAAAAGTGAAAAATCTAAAAAAAAATGTCTCCCAGGCTGGATGACGTCACCTGGTCCCAGCGGCGCTATTTGCATACGTATCACATATTATTGACATCATTTAGTAGATGACACAAAAGACTATCTCTCAAAGTGGAAAGCTTTCTTATTTCGAAACAACGCAAGGGGATATTCTGCGGCTTGTCATGGATGGTCAGTGACTACAATCGCTCTGTTAGCAGCTGCGGGCTTCTTTTTGCTTCTGCTTTAGTAGCGTTAATAACTGCGACGATCGTTTACATCTTCTACCATTTTTATTCTTGGCTTCTAGTTCCCTGCTCGATATATACTAGTTGTATCTCTCAATACAGCTGACGCTATCCAGTCATCGTGACGCGTACGCTTTCAAAACGTCAAATATGGCTCCCTGGAAAACAAAATAGGCTTACGCGTTTAGATCGTTTTCACAATTTTTATCGCTAACGACTGTCCCCTGCAAACAGAGGCATGTTTTCCTTGTATTCAGCGTGCGAGAGAAACCTCTGCCATTGGTCGAAACGGTCTGTGTTGAGCATGCGCCGCGGTTTCTTAACGACCAATCCATGACGTGATGCTTTTAGTACATAATCGGTCAGTAAACAATAAAGGGAGCATGCGTTTTAAAACCTCGGTCCACGACCGCGGACGGCGGTTTAAACAAAGACCATTGCGGCCCAAGGCAGAGGTGTCTTTTCTCCCGCACGCTGAATACAAGGAAAAGAGGCCCCTCCTAACAGGGAATAACGACTGCATTTTCGCCGGCTTACAATCCAGTGGGACGTCTTTCTGGCCAAATTCGGAGCCATTCTCGCATGAAAAATAAAGATCCCCAGGGTTTTTTATCCGAGTTGGTTTTTTCTTTATTCTTGAGATATATTACTGGGGCCGTAATAAATTCTATTGTACAGATAACAAACAAATAAATAAATAAATAAATAAAGATACGAACGGACGGACGGACGGACGGATGGACGGACGGGTGGGTGGATGGATGGATGGATGGATGGGTAGATTCATGTTCCTTTTTGTAACGTGTTTTGTTCCTTTTTGTAACCTGCGTTACTTTTTGTAACTTATGTTTGGTTACGAAAAGGAACCTATGTTCCTTTTTGTAACCAAAGGTTACGAAAAGGAACATATGTTCCTTTTCGTAACTTAATAAGGTTACGAAAAGGAACATATGTTCCTTTTCGTAACTTAATAAGGTTACAAAAAGGAACAAGTGTTCCTTTTAGTAACTTGATAACGTTACGAAAAGGAACAAGTGTTAGAAACTCAAGATAATACTATTTTAAACCGGTATTCGTGCACTATATTATCCTGTAAGCTTCGATAGGAATATTCTTACGGAAATAAAGACTTGCTAATTGGAAAATTTAGAGTTTTGCAGAGTTTTAAAAATGGAAGTAAGTCAAATATGTAACAAGGCATATTGCCCAGAAGAGGTGACATCAGACTAAAGGGGTTCGTCGTCACCAGTCCAGAGTAAAAGGCGCACGGCAAAGAGGAAATACCGTGTGCTATGTAGTCAAGATGGTCAGAGTGAACACGACACAATTCCTCCATCGCCTAACAATGGAAGGAGAAGCATCTTACACGCTCAAGATGTACCACCACATCGAAACCCTGCTAATTTACGGGGAGAACAGCCATTTTACCCTGTGGGATGCTGCTGGAAGGGAAATCGGTCCACTGAAAGAGACAAGGCAAGACAAGAACGCTAACGATGATGATGATTAAACAATCGTCGTCAGCACAAAGAAACGCCTAACCTGAAAGATCCCCGGTGAGGGGGGGGGGGGGGGGGGAGGGTGCTACTAAAAAACATTTAATACGGGGAAGCTCCGGCCCAAGGTCCAACCCCTTACCCTTTTATATGCCATTTTTGACAGAAAAGGTACCCATTTTCTATACCTTCCATTAGAACAATACAGTCATTAGGTATGTGTGATCGAAATATTTTAATGAAAGGCCCTTTTAAATACCTAAATGGCAAAATTCCCTACCCTTTTATATACTTCGACTCGTAAAATCCCTACACTTTCATATACCTGAAGCGTGAAAAAGGTACCCCTTTCGGGCGGAGCCTCCCCGTATAGGCCATTATAGGGAGTGCCCCCCCCCAACCACTCCCCCCTCCCCTCCGGGGAAAGATCAAAGAAGCCAGTGCTGGTATTTTTGCAGAAGATGGGAGTAGCGACGATACCGGTAGTGAAGATGACTGTTTGTGGATGAGGAAGCTGTACTTCCACATCGAAGCCCTGGTAGCTTACAGGGATAGCAGCGTACGTCTTCACTGCGGGATGCAGCTGGAGGTGATGTCACTCCATCGGAAGCGACAAGACGAGACAAGAATGGTGAGGACGGTGATCTTACAGTTGAAGTCAGCATAAAAAAAGCAGTGTTGGTTGTTTTGCAGAAGATGAGAGTAGCGAATCGAAGGTACTGGCGATGATGATGATTATAAACCTCAAGATGACGAGAATGACAGTGAAGAGGATGAGGAGGTAGAAGATCAAAGTGAAGATGACGAAGAACACCTGGAGAAGGCTAGCGACAAGACGCCAAGTCAGAGGGACCACTGCTTGGTGAGAGATCATCTTATCACGCGGCTGGTAATACTCGCCAACTTGACGTTCGGAGAGCTAGCGAAAGCAACGCCAGATAAAGGTCAGATGGTGGTGAAACACAAGACGTTGACTTCTCTTGGACCTGCTCATCTGGTTTTGAGCCCTACCATTTACACGTGGCTGCAGGCATTCGTAAAGGTCATGCGAAACAAAATACCAGGTGCAGAGACGAGCAGCGATGATCATTTCTTCATCAGCTCTAATGGAAACGCTATGTCATCAGTCGTCCATGGGTTGGCGCAGCTGAACTCATTTGGCAGAAAGCAACGGGCAATGTACTTGTCAGGGTGAACGCGGCGGCGTTTAGAAAGGCAGCAGTTTCCGCTGTACATGAAGAACATGGGCATCTGAAGAAGGATCTAGTAGACCTGATGGGCCGCAATTAAAAGACAGCAGAAGAGTTCTACCTTATCCGCCAGAAGGAGAAAACGACCGCCAAAACATCTGAGGCATTGCGCAATATCATGTACAGAATCGATCAGACGGAAGCTGAAGAAGAAGTGCCAGAGTGAGGTGGTGTCCCAACAGCAAGGTAGGTAGGAAGATCAAAGGGATGGGAATTTGAAAAACGGTCGGCATCGCTGGACAGATGAGGGGAATGAAGCAGTATAATCGGCATTTGAAATGGCTGTCAAGGAGAAATCCATTGATATACAAACAGTAAAAGACATCATTCCAGGGCACGAAATCCACAATAAAATCGACGCAAGCAAAGTTAAGTCAGATGCTTTATAAAGGAAGCGGGGTCAAAGGAAAGTGGGTCAGCTCTTCCGACTGAGACTGAATGCAGCAGGACAAACTTCATCGCTTGTTCCTGGACGAGAAGTCAGAGGTTACGTCATTAGTGAGCCGTAAAGGAGGAACGACCTTCACAGATCATCAAACAGACATACATTGGTGGTTGTTTGGAGATCTTGTCGAAAGCAATGAAAGAATTACCCAAAATTATGTGAAGACCACGAATGAAGAAGAAGATGAAGCAAGAAAAGAGATAGTTGGTTTTACGCCTCAGCAGCTTTTAGACAGTTGGGACAGAGCGAAGGAAGATTGCGCGTCTTCAAGATAAAAAAAGAGCAGGTCATCACCGGTAAGCACACTTGACTTGTATGCAATGCTTCGAGTGTACCATGACATAAGTTAGACACAGCTGTATTTACCATGTTTCTTTAGAATAGTTTTGCCTTAAAATTTCAGCATTCAAGCACTCAAAAAGACGCTGAGCCATTGCAGCTAGAACGAGCATTTACATTCGTTAAGAAAGCCCATTTCTTAGCTTAATTACTGTTGCTGTTAATTTAATTAAGTAGAGCTATTTTAATGTTAAGTGGCTTATTGTTATTTCGTTATAATTGCTGAGCCACTGTCGTTAGAACGAACTTTATATTCGTTAAGAAAAACCATTTTATAGGTTAATTAATGTCATTCTTACTGTTAATTTAACTAAGAAAAGCCATTTTAGCCGCTTAAGTACTGTTACTGTTATTTCGTTAAAATTGCTTTTATTATAGAGCATTTGTTGTTAAAAAGGTATATGTTGGATTCTCTGAGGTGGCATTAACGTTACTTAATACCGCTTGCAATATTATGATCATAAACATAATTATGAGAAGCTCTTTTACCCTGTAGAAGGCCCAACTTACGGCATGTTCCTTTTTGTAACCTCGAGATTTCATGAATAAAATAAAAGATACGAAGTTTTGGTAAAAGTGCTTATATTCTCTTCACTCAATAAACATTATGCAATCAGGAAATGAACGAAAATTGTCATCAGAAAACTAACCAATAATTTTTGGATTGTACCCTATTCCACACCCTGCAATTGTTCCTTTTCGTAACATTAGCGCATTTCGAGTGCATTCGGGAAAAAATTAAAAACTCCCTTTTACATGGCATTACCATGTCAGTACTTTCACATCACCTCGACAGAAGGGCAGGCTTTATGATTCAATAAAAATCTTCGATAGCCATGGTTTTAATAACCTAAAATATCACTTCGCATGGATTGAATAGATTTAGCAACATTTTAGCAATTTTTGTGTCTTCAGATAGCATTACCTTCCTGCGAAAAAGTCGCGTAAATTCTTTAAAACACAGCGAGATATTTCCAAACGCTTTAGACAATGTTGTAAGCTATTTTTCTTTATGTCCAATAACTTACAGCGCCATCCATTGCATATTTCAAGAACTATTTTACTTTTAAGAATTGAAACCAAAAACACTAACGTTTGAAAACTTTTTCAAACCTTAGTCGACTATAAAAAGTATAGACTTACACTCGGTTTGAAAGCTGTGAGCTCTTAACACAAATTAAAACGTTTCAGGAAGTTCTCTGGCCAATGTGCACCTTAGTTAACGCAATATATCCGCGCGATTTGCTTTATTTTCGGATTTAAAACACTTTGCCGTTCAGAAACCTGACGAGTGTTCCTTTTCGTAACATTTTTGACTTTGTCAAAATGTTACGTCGCTAAATTTCAATCTTAGTTAAAGCTTTCTTTACTGCCGAAAAAACTCCTTAAAATCTTCCCATTACTTCAACTTTGGTTTTAAAAACACGCTGCAAATTAAATATGGCTAAGTTAGAAAATAGGTTACGAAAAGTACTGACGATGAATCTAAGGGTGGATGGATGGATGGATGGATGAATGAATGAATGAATGAATGAATAAATGAGAGAGCACGGTTTTAATAAATCTCACTCAGCACAGTCATTTTTTTAAACTGTTTACGCGCTTTACGTAATGAAGAAGTTTTGTGACCATAAAACTATATAGCATTTTATAGAATATTTACCAATCATTAGTCCATTTAATGAAAGCTGACCTTTTATGTTTACTAAACGTCGCATTAGATTATGAAAGTAAGTAAACTATTTTGGTTGTATGGAATTCTAACAGGTCATGTTTCTACTCAATCTTACTATCGTATTTTCTCGATAAACGCCCTTGGCGTTTATTTAAAAAAATCGGCGATTTGGTCGCAAGTTTTATTTGAAACCGACGTTAAAGGGGTCCGGGGTTTTAAATAATGGAGTGTAAGAAAGGTGACCTTCAAATAATAATAATAATAATAATAATAATAATAATAATAATAATCTCTCGGAGCAGAGTAGAAAACCAATAAACTCAGCCCACATATGACACCCAGTCCGGGAATCAAACCCGGGACACATTGGTGGAAGGCGAGTGCTCTCACCACTGCGCAAACCCTCTTCCCTATTACTGTTCAATGCGCGATTTTCTCCCAAAAGCCAAAAGTTGCTCAAAAGTCTGAGTTTCCGAGCACAATCGGGAGAGGCCATCATATACCGGATAGCAATGGAAATCCAATTAAGCATGTCCTTGAACGTTCTAGAATATTCAACACAAAAACAGATGACATCAAGCGAAACTCCTAGTCCACGATCACAGCAAGTACATCTTTACACAATCAATTATTGGGCTTTGCAAAAGGTCCTGAGCAATCTTTGTCCCTTAAAAAACGTCTTTTTTTTTTTACTCAGCAGAACGTCACAGATTTTCCACAAACAACAACAGCATTTATGGAATATTTCAACATTTCTTATGTGTGTAAATTTTTATATCAATCCATGCCATTCCTTATTTTTTCTCGGGATCATTTGCAGTCCAATTTGGGGATCATTTGAGGACCCGTATAGTTTGGCATTTGGGCCAAAATCCTGCGGGAACAAGTACTTAAATTTAAAGACAGTAGAGACACATTAAAGCTGATCCGATAAATGAAAACGAGGAGCCTGTGGCCCTCTCTGTCGTCGCCCAGCTCTTTTCTCCTCGTGAGCTTGATCGGGAAATCCTTTGATAACAACGACCACAACCAGTTTTTATGAGCCCGCGAGAATGAGCACCCCCACAAACCCATGTTTTCACTGAAACCGCTGATCACAGAAACTGGTCTCGGTCGTTGTTATCTAAGGTCTTCCGCTTGATCACGGGTTAGTTGAGAACTGGAAACGACTTAATCAGCGGTGTTTAGTCTCCTCTTGTGTGACACTTTGTTGATCGAGTGATTGTGGTAACTTGGGGATTGGTTGATAGTAGTATAGTGTTTGGGGGTACGAGATCAATTGATTTCGTTTTCCCCAAACATTATTCTGATCTCGTATTCTGGAATATATAGTTATTTAATTTGATGGAATATATAGTTATTTAATTTGATGGAATATATAGTTATTTAATTTGATGGAATATATAGTTATTTAATTTGATGGAATCTATAGTTGCTCAATCTGATGGAACCAAGGTCAGCACACTTCATAAAATGCGTGACATTCTCGGAAAAATCACCAAGCGTGACATTCTCGGAAAACAGGGAATGAGTCATCGCCTATAGCTGCAGAAAAAAATAGCAAAACTGGTGGCCACCAGAACCTCTCATGAGGGACTTAATTTGGAATTTGAATCACCACCCGTCCCTCATGAGAGGTTTTTTGTTTTGTTTTTTTGAATTCCCACCTCCACACCACCAGAGCACTATCATTTATGTCTTTCCCACCTCCACTCCGCTCTGGCCCTATCAGACCCTCTTGGGGCCAATTATTTGTTTATTTGTTTTTTTCACCCTCCGGCTTGAGATTGAACCGGCACTTCTGTCAAAGCCTAAGCTTTCACTATAGCTCTACCCAACAATCCGACACCATCTAAGGGTGATTTTTTATTTTTCATTTTTTATTTTTCATTTTTTTTTATTTTTCATTTTTTTATTTTTCATTTTTTATTTTTTCAACCCATGGAATAACGGCGGGGTTTTTCATTATTCCATGGGGTGGCTTGTATACATTTCGCTAACGAAAGGCCCCCGCTTTTTCCAATCGTTAGTATACTCTGCATACAAGCCACTCTTTATCTGTGTGAAACAACCCTTATATATTCGTTTGTATTTTCATTTTTATGCTTGTGGTACATAAATGAAATTTACAAAGATAAAAAATAATACGCATGTGTAAAAAGCGAAAAATCTGACGTAGTTTGATGACTCATTCGAAAGGGAAACCCCCCAAAGAGGGCAGTATTTTAAAACTCACAAAAATCATATGGCGTGACGTCAACAGCTACAATAGATTTCATAATGTCCATAAGCAAAGGTTGTCACGCCATTATCATGAATATACCGCTTGTCGTCAAAGCAGCTGAGTGATACTTTATTTATCTCATAACTTCCAAGTTGATGGTTCTGACTTCTAATTGTTTTCATTCTATGATGCATCTGTTTATTATCAAATAGTGTCTCTTTATAATTTTCATGTTTGATGTTATTCTTAATAATATTCTTACTAATACCTTTTGCTGTCTTCCCTCCTTTCTGATCATCTTTAATATAGCTATACATCTTCGATCTCAGTCCTACGAATTCACATATTGGGACTCCAGCAGTCTCATCTTTCATCTTACCAATTACTTTTTTATTGGTCTTATCGGAGAATGGCGAGCTTTCAGGATATTCACTGTTATCAAATTTATTTTTATCCTTCCAGAAATTTCTATAGATGTCATGGGTTCCAATTTCATAGGTCAAACTGTCTGTGTCTGTGAATAATAATTTTGCTTCATCTCCATATTTCTCTTTGATGTAGTTGTAATGGAAATCGTACATCAGTGTCTTGCTAAGGTCTAGAATACACATCCCCACGTATGCTGGCCGGTTTAAAGTAAGTGTTTCTTTTATCCTATGAACAGCTACTAGATTTTCATTGAAGATTTTACTGCTAACATAAGTGGGTTTACTAGCTAATTTCAATAGCTTCTCCTCATCAGTCACCAATCTGACGTCTACTCGCTTTCTTAGGTTTTCCATCGTTTTGCCAAATACACTGTTATTCATCAGCTTGAAAAAGTCTTTCTCAAAAGCATTTTTTAGCATTCTTACGTTTTTCAGTATTGAAATCAATATATTGCCTAAGCCACGCGGACTGATTGAATTCTAACACTCGATGGATTTTAGTTATTTTCAAACCGAGATCAGTATATAATTGGAGGTTCCTGTAATGGAGCACGTATTTTTCTTTGTTGCTTAATGTTGGTATCAGTTTATGTACCAGACCAGTTGATATTTTATATTTCTTCGCTATGTTTTTACAATAATCTGATAGCATGTCCCAGTCACTTTGACCTTTTCCGGTGCCAGTGGATAGTCATTGTGAAGATCATGTAACTCTGGGGGGTATTCTAAATCAACTTCAAGTATCAGACCCTTTGCACTATCTTCTTTATAGATAGCCAGGTCTAAATTATTGATCTGTTTTTGTGTCAACCATTTGAAACCACCGGTTGGTAAATATTGACTCATAGCCCAACCATACAAATTATTAGCATCAAGATACACGATGTACGTCGAGGGCGCCTTCTCGTCATACTCTTTCATGTATTTATTATTTGCTTTACCGTAACGGTTGGCTATATAGCTGATTCCTCCACGCATACCCTTTTCAATGAACTGGAACATATCAATGTCTGTCATCAATTCTAATTTTATGTCAGTCATTTTTAGCATGGCGTCCCAAGATAAACCGGGAGACGTGAAATAGTGACACGGGTCCAGTTTATAGTACTCAAGGCATGTTTTTCTGAAGTTTTCAAATACATCAGCCAGTAGGAGTACATCTGTTTTAAGGTACAGGTCATGATAATCACCCATGTTTTTCAAAGAGAATGTTTCCCACACTGTCTGAGCATGTGTGTAGTCTTCATCTGATATATGCGTATCACTCAGTATGCTATAGAATTCTTCTTTTGAGGGCAGCTTCTGATTGAATTGATCGAAACTGTCAATGTAGTCGTAAGGATAAACACCTTTCTGTGCCATCAGATTAAGATCCTTTCCATTAAACTCTTGTGAGGTGTATTTTAAGGCTTCTCTAGGTAGATTGCCTACAAGTTTTTCCAAACTGGAGCTCATGAACTGGAAACTATCAATGAAGGTCATGTGGTTGCCAAGCATGAAAGCCATATACTTCTCCATGTTATTTGGGATAGCATTGATATTCATTTGACAGTCTTCACCTTTCTTGTTTTTGTAAGTGTGCTTCTTAACAATGGCTCCAATCTCCTGCATAATAAAATGACTATCATAGCCTCTTAGATTGTGAAATATGACTGGTATTTTTATTTCTTCTGGGTTCACTCTGAGTTTCAGATTACAATCTTGGTGAGCAGAACCTCTGTATTTACCAGTGATGTGACAATGATCTCGAACTCGGATATCTTTGTCAGTGTATTTCTTATCACAGATGTGACAAACTTTGGCTTTTCGGAATTTCTCTTCATCATCTTTAGTCATTTTCAATGGTTTGTTAAAATTTTTTTTCACAACATTCTGCAATATTTGACCTCCTCAAGCATAGCTTTCATGAATTTGTACACAGCCTTTTCACCCCTGTATATTACTGCTGGTTTGCTGTATTTATCATCATAACAACAACCACTTTATAGCCGTAGCCACAGTCAGTATGCTTCTGATAGGCTCAGTATATGATTTATCACTGTTGGGTTTGACAACCGTGTATTTTTCAGTGATGGCCTCAAAATCAGCATATATAACAAAATGGTACCCGCTGTTGTTTATGAAAGTTGTTGAATTTCAGTATGTTGTTATCTTTGTTTGGCATTTTTATTGCCTGTGTGCCATTTACTTGCATGCAGTTGCCCTTGTGATCATTCAAACCCTTTCAGAGCTGAAGCATGAAGACAGTGCATACAAAAATGTTTCTTTTTTGTGCTTTGTTTGATTGTACATAAACTTATTGAAATCTTTGATCAGCACATAATGCTTGTTTTCATTTTCAGTTATTAGAAGCAGATTCAAGCAGTCTGCATATTTCTCTTTTGATACATATATGGAAATAGGCTGTCTCTTCTCATAACCGAATAACATTGATGTTGATCTCATTTTGTTTCTCTATCTTGTTGTAATGCTTGGTTGCAACTGGGAATTCAACCCCTGTATAATCCAATTTATTGACAAATTTTTTGTCAACTTTTTTATCTCTGTGGGTATTCTCTTGTGGGTCAGGTGTCTGATGTGACACCATCGGAAGCATTCATTATCCTCATTTTTCAAGTTAATTAAACCCTTTGCACTGTTTCTGAGTTCATTCGGTAGT
Organism: Pachyseris speciosa; assembly: GCA_016490735.1. NCBI lineage: Eukaryota > Metazoa > Cnidaria > Anthozoa > Scleractinia > Pachyseridae > Pachyseris > Pachyseris speciosa. The sequence goes on from JAEMWC010000913.1 coordinate 257,931, forward strand.
TTAATGTATGAGGAGCCCTTCATTGGCGCATATTTCACAACATTGAGGTAATGGCTGTCAACAGATTCAATTGTCCAACCTGAACCTTCAGATACCCAAACTGCAATCTTATTCATTATTTGGTCTTTGACAACTGTAGTGATTCAGTTACTTCCAGATTATTCACAATTGTTTGAGCTACACTGTTGAAATATGCGGTTTTAAATTCTAATTCTCCATCAGTCATTTACAAATGTTACCTAAGTGTTTCAACAAATTTGAGACCTTTAATTTCATTCAACAATTTTATATATATTATATGCAACAGCCTTTCTTGTGTTTTGCAGTTGCGCAAGCGGGTCTTTGTTATTTTTTATACTGATTTCAAAAGATTTTGTGAAGCCCTTCAGAGCTTTCTCTGTTTGCTCTATTTTGTTCTGGGTGTTGGAAACCGGCACAGGCTTTTTGGTTCTGGGGGCGGAATCGGTCTCTTTTTCAATTGTTCTATTTCTTCCAACCATTCTTTTGGTGGTGCTGGTAATCTTTTCCTTCAAAATAATCAACCAATTCTTTCACAGTTGGTCTTTTCGTCCTTGGGGCGGGAATGGTCTTGTTCTTGGTTTAGGTACAGGTTTTGTGTCATCAACTATAATAACTTTAGGCTTTTTCTGCTGCTTCAACAGCAATTCGATTAGCTTGATTTGCTCAATTTTTGGAGACTTTTCTTGTCATATTACTACTAGTTTCGATAATTTTTCCATTTATAATATATCTATAGTTATTATTTCTTTAAAACATTTCCGTCTGCGTTTAAATATGGTTGAGAATTCAATTGATCCAATTACTGGATCCTTTTGAATTGTAATTATTGAAGAATATTTTTTTGATGTTTTTTTGTTTTAATATGACAAGATTTTCCTGCCATTGTGTAGTTACGTCCTGTCTTACATATGTTACAGAACCATTCTTTATTTAGCATATAGGTAGTCTTGTGTTTTTTTCTTTCCTCATCACTGAGAACTCTAGGCCTTCCCCGACCTCTCTTGACATTTTGATTCTCCATATATATAATCTATATATTTTATTTTTATATCAATTTAATTTTCTTTTAAATCTTTCCTTCTTGATAAGTATAATTTGCTTTCTTCCAAGTGTTTAGTTATTTCATGAATCAAGTCTTCGAAACAATTGCTCATGATGTATTACACTTATTTTTCTCATACATTAGCTTCATATCAGACTGTTTGTCTGACACTTTATACACACCTGTTGGGCTTTTAAATTCAAGACAAAGAGCATTGTATTTTCTTGTGGGATTCATCAGCATTAAATCACATGTCCAGCCATATATCCTTTCTTATAACTTCTGATTCTAATGTTCGGGCTTATTTGATTTTCACCTAATCCCGCCACCATTAATGCGTCTTCATATTTCTTTCTGATGAATGACACAATCTTGTAGTGCAGATCATTTCACTTTCAATCATCAGCATATTATTGCTTCTGTCATTGAACTGTTTGTAATATCCCTGTTTCCTGATTGATGGTAATACTTTCGATGTAACCCAATGTTTGAATTTTACTGCTTCCTGTTTTTTAGAGGACAGTATTAGTGAATAAAGTCCTGATTCATTTATAAAAAAACATTTGAAAGTTTTTTCAATGGTCTCAGCACGAGTAACGTTTCGTTACATCGTGAATCAGTGGCCTCAGCACGAGGTAACGTTTTGTTACATCGTGAATCAGTGGCCTCATCACGTTGTTTACATCGTGAATTTATGCTGATTTTGTGGTCTCTTAAGATTCTATCATCAGATAAAACATGATCCTTGATTGCTTTTTGTGGATTTTTATAGTCAAGAATAGAAGCTATGTCTCTACCTCTGAACCAAATCTCATTGTTTATCATCAAGATAACAATCTATTGATACATCCAATTCTTTATTATTGTAGGAATATTTTTGCATTTGTATATTATAGTAATTTATTTTTTAATTCATTTTCGACCTGTGTTTAAATATAGTCAGGAATAATAATATTCTTGGCTACATAATAGCAAATGACAGTATGTACTACTGTAGGGTCTACTCACATATATGTTAGATAATTTTCTTTAAATCCTTGAACGGTATCCAACTGTCAAATTCGTCACTGTAACCCTTCCACTTCACCAAAGCTTGTTTCTTCTTGTAATCTCTGCGAATGACTTTATCAATACGGAATACATCCTGTCTGGCTTTCAATAATTCAGCTTCATAAAAACTCCCTTCAATATCTTCACCTTTCAGATCCTTTATTTTGTATGTTATTGGATTAGTGTACTGGATCTTATCAACTGTAAATACTTCTTCAGTCCAATTTGGTGTATAGCCCTTGTCGAACACATTCCGTTTATACTTGGATATTCGGACCTTGTCACCTATTTTAAATTTGGTTTCTGTTTTAATGTTTTCATATCACCATACAAATTGAAGTAAACAGTTCCTTCATTCCTCTTATCAGATGCTTCAACGGGTGTCATCTTTGTGCTTGAATGTTTGGTATTATTATACTGTTTCACTAATTTTGGTAACATGTCTAAATACTGTGTATTACCTTGAACAGTGAACTGCTTCCACATTTTGGACTTCATTGTTCGATTCCATCTTTCAACTACTGATGACTTCTCCTCATTCTCAGTTGAGTACATCTGTACACTATGTTTCTCTAGCAAGTCCTTCAAGTGTTTGTTGTAAAACTCTTTTCCCTTGTCGACCCATAAATACTGTGGTTTTCTGCCTTCCTTGAATATTGTTTTGAATGCTTCAGTGACAGATTCACCTTTCTTATCCTTCAATGGGACAATCCAACCATATTTGCTGAAGACATCAATAACCATAAGAAGATATCGATAACCTTTATTCCATTTACTGAACTGTTGCATTTCAACTAGATCACTTGCCCATATTTCATCAATTTTATTTACAATCACACGCCGCCGAGTGAAATTTCGTTTTATGGGTGCATGTAATTCATCAGCTAGTTTTTCTTGCCAGTTTTCTTCACTCGACGGCTTTTTCCGTTTTTTGAAACACCAAGACCAAGTTTCTGTTTTTTGTCAATTAAGAATCTAGCTGTTTGACCCCATTTTGGCATCTCACCATATGGTATTTGATCTAGTGACTCGACCATTGTTCTATCACATTCACCTTTATTTTTTCCCATATCATAACAAATATCATGATAAGCTGCTATTTCATCCACTTTATTATAAGGTTGTACATTCCATTTCAAGACCTCACCTGTGTTTTTATCATACTCTAACTGTTTATCGAGGGGATTATAAGGTCCCATGTATTTATACTTTCCGGGTGTCCATCCACTTTTCGGTTTAGGAAGCTTGCCAATAACCTTATGAATGTCAATAGCACCGCCATAATCTAATCCTTTGATATCTGTTTTGTAACGAATATTTGGTCTCACTTTTGTTGAGAGTTGTTTCAAAGCTTCTGACCCAACCTTTGTGATTGCAGGTTTTGCGAGGGAAAGTCCTTTGTCAATTAATTTCTTTTGCAGCTTTGGATTTCTCATTGCTTCAGAAGCATAATATCTTCCCATTTCTACACCTTTCTTTGCTAAATAAGGGACTCCATGTTCTAAGAATCCTGTTAGCGCCATATCTGCGGCTGAATCTAGTATGCCCGCCCCTTCAGACGGGCTAATTAGTTTCCCTTCCTTTGACAAACTTAGTCTTTGTGATCCCACACTCAGCACATTTGCATTTCATCATAGTTCTTCCATTTTTAGTCTTTTGGTATGTTTCGCTTCCTGGTACACACTCAGTTGCTTCTTCTGTTTCACACAATATGATTTTACCATTATACATTAAGTTAGATATTTTTCAAAGTAATCTATTATGAATCTGTGATTGACTCTTGTGTCTGTTGGATCAAATTCAGCATTATGTATTGTATTAAGAATGGATCTCCCATTTTGTCTCTCGAGAAGATAGTACAAACACCAATATCCACACAAGACTGAATCTCTTTCTTGTATCTCATCTCCAGAGTATTCAAGTTGTTTTCCACTTGTAGCCATGTATTTCTGTACTTCTGTTGGCATCATCAAACCAAATGAGTCAAAGTATTCACAGTATCTATCACCAATTCGATAACATACCCAGTGAGTACCAGGTCCAATCTTACTGTCAAGATTGACTATCCCACATTCATTCTTTTTTATTTGTCTAGGAAGATTGTCTCTTGAAAATACTCCTCTAAAATGTTTTATTCCAAGTTGTTTAACCCAATTGATTAAATCAAAGTTGGATAAGGGTTTGTTTACAAAATGGTTCCTAGTATGGGGATTGAATTGAATGGACTGTTTTTGCCCAGTAGAAGTCCTTTTCCTTTTCTTTTTTTTTTCATTCCATAACCGATTGGGTTATTCCATGTACCAAAAACAGGAGGAGATTGCCATGGAATCATAGCATGTTTCCCACCTTTCTTTCTGGGTACAATGTCATCTGGAACATGAACAGGTATTGACCGTCTTGGACGGCTGCTTTCAACATGCAAACCTTTTCCAGTTAATTTTCTGATTGCTTCTATAGCCAAAGGAATTCCAATGCTGGCGAGTATTGTTCCAATACCCTTTCCAGTCTGCGCTTTTGTTGGTTTTATAACAACGTCTCCACCATACTGCATTTTTTGGATAACATCAGCCATCTGTCTCGTATTCAATAAATTTCCTACATTCAATAATTGGGATAAATTGGCATTAGGAATAAGAAATCCTCCTTTTTGTTTCTTTCCAAATAGTTTATCAATGCCGAGACTTGCTAATGAAGAAAGAGCACCTGTAGCCAATGCTGGAGCCGCTTTAGCTACTGCTTTACCTGCATAAGGCAATAGTCTTGTTCCAAGTGAAAAAAGACTGGACCAAAGAGAACCTCCTTCTTGGACTGATTTTCTGATCTGTGCTTTGGATATCTTTACATCAGCACCTGTTCCATTTCTCTGTGATTTGGCTAATTTTTTTATCTGTGTTTTTGTCAACATCATTTGATCACCTCCAGTGAGATCTCCATGTGCGAGTCTCAATGTTACCGGTGAATTTGTTTGTATAGCTTTTGCAAGCCTTTGCTTCTGACTGTTTGAAAGTCTTACTCCATGAGGATGATAAGTAGTCATATAATATATGTTTATACTAAATTGTATTTAATACAAACAATCATTTAATTTAATTATTTAATTTATTTATTTAATTTATTTAATTTACATTGATCTAAGAATTAATTTTCCATCAGTCTTTCTCATCTCAATATCCTGCTCATAGAGGACCAGTGCATACACACTGTAATCAGCATTTGTTGCACCACTCAAAGTGTATTTGAAAGTCAGTTTTGTCATTCCATCTTTAATATCCTGTTTCTTTTGTCAGATCGAAATAAACAAAAGGGAATATTGTACCGAAATTGCCCCTGTTAAGAAGGGTACTTTCACTGAAATCATTTACAGCTTGAACATATTTCAAAACATCTCTAAATACTCTTGTTGGTTCTGTTGAGGGTTTATAACGAAGCTCTGGATAATCATTTCCGTTGCCAACCTCAAGATAACAATCAGTCAAAGTTCGGTTATTTGCAACTGAGAATGTGTTATAGAGAAATTTATTGGCTGTCTGAGATGCATCATTGGCATCATTGATGATGAATACAAAGACATGCCTGGGTTTGTTTATTGCTGTGGAAATACGGAAATTGGCAGTCTGTTGTCTTGTTGAATTGCCTCTCTCAATCAATTCTCTCATGTAAGTCCACTTTCTGTTGTCAAGATACTTGCTCATGTATAAGGACTTTCCCGCAGAATTGAAAACAATGCGAGGAACTATTAGCTGGAATTTAGTTAGTACCACACGGCAATCATCAGCAGCTTGCCAAATCAAATTGGCATCACTCTCAAGTGTCAATTTCATCTCTACTTTTGAGTTAGGCATAAGTTCATCCCAAAAGCTCTTGAAAAAACCGTATCTGTTCAATGCAAGCTCTGCATTTACTTTACCGGCTGCACCATTCAACAGTGCTTTGCGAGCTGCGAAACCTTTGTTATAAGTAGCCACCTGGGCAACTCTATCATCAGCTTGTCTTTTGTCGTCAAGATAGAAGAACTCATTGGTTCCCTGACTTACAGCATAACCCTGTGAATACTCAAGCAATGACTTAATATTTGTGGCTTGGTTGGCATCTCTGCACTCATAAACATCAAGACCATTCATTTTTACATTAATGGTGTTAATAAGAGCGTGAACTGAATTAACAATACCATTTCGATCTCCTGCAGCAATGTCAGCTCCATCTGCAAGCTTCTTTACAATGAAATCGACATTAAAACGGGCATTATACCAGTCAAATGGTGTAGTCTCTCCACTGTTATCAACAATGAAACGGTAACCTGTTTTACTCTGATGAGCATTGTTTGCTACTACAGTATTAAGTGCTGTCTCTAGTTCGAACACTACATCTTCATATCTTTCGATATATTTTGAGTCACGATAGTTTGACATATATTATTGTGTTAGATAAAAGTTATTTTATTTTACGAGGTCGACCTCTCTTTCTTTTGATTAAACCACCAGTCTGGCTCACACTCTCAGTTCCACTCTTGTTTCCACTTTTTCTCTTTTTCAAAAGTTCTATGATTTTGTCACCAGCTTTTTTGCCAGCATGTTCACCAATTGTTGTGGCTGCTTTTTTTCCAGCTGTTTTGATCATATCAGTCACAATACCTTCACCATGTTGTTCATATTTTTTAAACTCAAACCGTTTCATATACTATTAGGTTTTATAATTCTGTCTCTCTCAAGAATAACTCAATATACCAATCTATCCCATTCAAATCGACTGGAGCTCCAGAAGAGTCTGTGACATAAAAGCGTATTGAGCTGATATTATGTGTTGAGACAGGATTCCATGAAAGAAAACGAGGTTTGTAAGTGAAAGGTAAACTTCTAACTAGATTTGTGACTGGAATAACAGCGATTGTATTTGTGCTATTTCCATCAACAATGCTATCTGTCACCAAATCACAATTGATATAAATTTCATCTACTCCTCTTGTAATGTCAGGTAGATTTGTTCCATATTCTCTGGCTGAAACTAATTTTGAATCGAAACCGATAAGTTTTCTGAAATCATTATTTCTGAGATCCACACGATAATTTTCATTGAGTTCAATCAAAATGCGTATGTTGATAAAACGAAAGTTATATTAATACCATACTTGAATTTTGATTTGTCTGTTTCAGATGGATTCAGTACATGGCTATTTTTTCTCATATACTCATGAATGTAACTATTGATATCGTCGTATGAATACATCCCGTTAACGAATGTTATTGTTTCCCAGTTTACACCTTTGTCATAGCTGTATTTAATTTGATTATTCCCAAAAATATCTCTGATATTGTACCAACTGTATGTCATATTGATAACATTCACAGCCATTTCATATTTCAAATCATTCGTTAATTTAAGAGGTGTATTGAATCTTTTTTCAAAATCATGACTCTTGCTGACACCAATTTTGTCTCTGTTTTTACTGTTGAATCGTAATGAAATTTCTGTCATATACTTTTACATTAGATATTTCATCATTATTTTATTCAACTCACCAGTTTTCAGGATTCCCAGTCTGTTCAATGTATGCAATATTTTTGTGAATTCATTTTGAACATTTTTGCTGTTGTTGCCGGCTGAAATAGACCCACCAAGTAACTGCAGTCTTGAAAGCATGTCACCCAAAAATGCATCCCTTGAACCCATTGCACCTCTTCTCCTTCCCATGCCTGAACCAATAGTTGATGCACCTTCCTCAACGGCGTCAATTCTTTTTCGGTACTTTTGCAATAATTTGATCTCTTGAGTCAATTGATATATCTTTTCTTTATTTTTATCCCTATTTGTTTTGGTTGTTGATAGATGAGCTTTTTTTCTTCCAATATCTTTGGTTATTTCACCAATATTTCTGTTATACTCATTAATATCGATTGTTCCATCAATATATGATTTAAATATCTGTGATGGAGGAGCTAAATTATGTTTCATCAATGTTTGAATATCCTCAAGTGAAAAACCTTTGTCAAGATTTGACTTATATGGTGCTTCTGTTTTAGTCATCATTTTAGGTTTGTAATCAATTGGTAATGTTGTTTTCATTGGTACTGATTCAGGTAACGTGTTCATCAGCATAAGATCTTCGAAACCAGATGTCAAGGCTTTTTGATTCTTTTTCAACTGTTTAATAACTTCATCCTGTTTTTCGTCGACACTTTCTTTCACACTCTTCTGGACATCAATAGAGGGTTTCAGCAATTCTGATGTTGTATCATATGCATCCTGTTTTCTGTATTCATAAGTCTTGATAACATCACGAACTTCTCTAGTTTTATTTCCGGCTTCAATTCCACTTTTAAGAAGACTTTTCATTCGTTCTATATCCATATACAATTGTGTTAGACTAATCTAAACTATTTACATATGGAAATCCCTAATTATGATATTCAGGGTTTAAAGAATTCATTCAGACAGTTGTATCCGTATATGCCAAAAGACACTTTCAGGATGCTGCTGGCTGGTAATTCTGGATCTGGAAAGACAACATTGTTCATGCATCTGATTATGGAACCATTGGTTTATTATGATCAGATACATCTTTATGCAAAAAATTTGGATCAAGACAAGTACAAATATCTTCGGAAAGTAATGGATGAAATAAGCAGTCACATTGGATATCCTGCCTTGGTTTGCAGTCAAGAAGAGATATTGCCAGTTGAACAAATAAAAGACACAAATTTGCAGCGATTGGTTGTTTTTGATGATTTCGTGACTGACAAGAAACAAGATCAGATAATCAGCTATTTCATTCAGGGAGACACAAGAACTGTTCAGTCATATATCTCACACAATCATTCTATGGCTGTCCAAAATCAATCAGACTCAATTGCAGTCACTTCTGCCTTTATGATTTCCCATCCTCAAGAGAAAGGAATCTGATTCACAGGAGCTTGGAATCGACAAGAAGAAATACATTGAAGCAACCAAAAAACCATATTCCTTCTGTTATGTGACAAGCCGATGAAGACAATCAAGAGAAATTTTTATGGTGCTGTTTAATCTAATCTAATATTATATGGCAATCAACAATTTTCAAAATCCAGAAAAACAGGAGAATCCCAGAACAGAAAGAATCAAAATGGAAGTATATAGGAGGACACAAAAAGTATTGAAAAACAATAAGAGACTACCTGTCATCTATGAAACCAAACCACCTGAATTCTTTGAACATGATGATGACAGCAGTAGTGATGAAGAAGATTAATCTAACAAGATTGTATAATGGGAGTTTTTAATGCTCAAATAAATCAAGATAAAACAGAAACTGGAACTGGTGAAAGAGGCCCAGCTGGTCCAATTGGTCCCAAAGGTGAAAAAGGTGATAGAGGTCCAAAAGGTAATACAGGTGCAATTGGTCCACAAGGAGCTACTGGAGCGTTGGTCCCAAAGGTGATGGATTTAGATTAACACAAGATGGTAATTATGACATTGAAAATAAACGTTTGACAAATGTTGGTGATCCAGTAAATCATTATGATTCTGCTAACTTTGGATATGTTAATAATGCTGTTTTATCAATTGAAGGAACACGTGTTAATCCATTTAAATTTCTTCTTGAAGATATATCGAAAACAACTGTCGTCAGGGATGCTAATAATCTGCAATTAGAAGACTATAATAAAAGCCCTTACTCAATAAATAAAAAAGCCTTGTCTTTTGTTATTCCTACTGCTGGTCTTACAACTGTTCTTCGTTTTGATCTGACACAATTGGAAGTTTCAAAGTACACTTTAGTTGTTGAGTTTTATACTGATGGTAACCCAAATAATGCAACAGTCGATGACGACAATCTGTCATCTAATTTAATTGAAAGAAAGGATTCAATAAAAAGAGCATTTCCAAAGACTCATCTTGTTGATGGTTATCTCAAAAGAATATTCTTCCTTGAAAAAACAAGTCATGGTTCCACATCAATGGAGTTATTGTTGATTTCGCCATATTTACAAAATAATAAAAAACATTATGTTATAGTTTATGGTGTTTATGGATTTTCTAATATCATTTTATCACATATTCATGATCCTGCTTTTGAAATAGAAGATGGAAGAATTGTATTTAATAATGAGCTTAAAATGAGTTTTCATAGAATAGTCAATGTTGCACGCCCTATACTTCCACAAGACTGTACAACTAAAAAATACGTTGATGATGCTGCCACATATCTGGCGACAAAAAAAGCGGATACATTATGGGTTAATTCTAACTTTGTGAAAAAAGATGGAAGCGTTGCAATGACTTCTGATTTGAATCTTGGAGGTAACAAATTGACTAATGTATCAACACCAACTGCAAACGATGATACTGCCACAAAGGGGTATGTTGATACTGAAATTGCTGGAATTACTGGCATTGATGTTTCACCATTTCTTAAAAAAGATGGAAGTGTTGCAATGACTGGAGATTTGGACATGGGTGACAATAAAATAACAAATGTTGAGACTCCAAACTCTGATAAAGATTCTACCAACAAAAAGTATGTTGATGACCTTGTTCTTTCAGTATCTGGTACTCAACGCAACCCATTCGCTTTTCTGTTGAAAGATATTTCCAAGTCAACAGGGATACAAAATGTTAATAGCCTCCAAATTGAAGATTTTAACAGATCACCATATCATATCAACAAGTCATCATTGTCTTTTTTGATTCCAACAAGTGGCAGATTTACATCCAAAATTCGTTTTAATGTGACATCATTGAGAAATGGACTGTATACATTTGTTACAGAGTTTTACTCACCATCAGACCCACACCAAGTCACAATTGGGCTTGATCTTCGCACATTGAACATACGTGAAGCCGGACAACCGTTTCAACAACCTTTTCTTAGAACCCAGCATGTTGATGGTTATATGAAGAAGGTTTTCCAAATCGAAAAAACTGGTGATGGTCAAGCGTCAATTGAGGTTATACTTTTAGCCACAGCTCCATCTATTAACATCAAAACACATATCATCGTTTATGGGGTATATGGCTATCATACCAATTTATCTTACTTTGTTCATGACCCAGCTTATGAAATTAAAAACGGTCAAATTGCGTTTGGTGGTAATGTTGACATGAAATTGAACAAGATCATCAACCTACAGGATAACCCCTCAAACCCACAAGACGCTGTAAACAAAAGTTATGTGGACAAGAGGTTGCAAACCAAACTCGATGCGATTGCACAACAAAATCTAAATATGAACAACAATGCCATTACTGATCTTGCTCCACCCGTCAACGCAGACGATGCGGTGACAAAACTTTATACTGACGAATATTTTCTCCGACGAGACGGTTCGACTGCAATGTATGGCGATTTGTCGATGGGTGGAAATAAAGTGACGAATTTAGCGGATGTGGTGAATGAAACTGATGCAGTGAACTTCAGAGTTTTAAATCAAGCTTCACAAACCATCAGAGCAAACACTTTATTATTGAATGGAACAAATGCGATGGCAGCGGATATGAAACTTGGAGGGCATAAAATCATTAACTTGAAAGAAGGAACAAATAAAACCGATGCCGTAAATTTAGATCAATTAGAAAAAAGTCATATTTCATCTGCTTCTCATCCAAAGAATGCTTTCAAATATTTGATGAATGATATCGATGAAATTAGCACTGAATATGGCTTGACAGTTAATGGATATGTCAATTTACCTCGTTCACCACATTTGATTTCAAAAAAGGTCATTGATGTAGACTTGAATAAAGAAGCTAATCATATTTACAGAGCTAGAATTGGTTTTAATATGTACACAATAAATGTTGGAAAATACACTTTCATTCTTGAATGGCTATTTCCTGATTATGAAGGAATGAATCTTAGTAGTGTAACATTCAGTGCAACTGGTGGAATTACAATTCATAAAACTGTAGGGAGAAAATTTGATAACAGAAATGAAGATCATTCGAGATATTTATTATGGATTGAAAAACCTTCAGTTAGTTCACCACCTGAATATTTATATTGTACGATTCATATTAATGCTAACCCAACTTATCCAAATAAGTACAAAGTTCATTGTGTTGCATATGGTATTGATTTTGAAGCAGCAGACGTTCCATCAAGTGTTTACGACTTCGCAGAAGCTTATAAAATTGTGAATGAAACAATACAATTACAAACTGATTTAGATTTGAATGGTTTTGATGTGAAAGAAAATGAAAATTGGTTGTTTGGTGGAGACAATGGTGAATTTACAATGCTAAATAATATTAATATGAACAGCTATTTAATAAAAGAGGCTAAACTTGGTGGTGATTTAAATCTGAATGGCTATAGAATTCATAATAATAGTTTGAATCTATTTCGTTCAAGCGTTACAGGTGTAACCATGGAAACGGCTTTCGATTTGGGTGGATTTGCTCTTTACAGGCCGAAATTAGGAGGTGATCTAAATTTGAATGGGAATGGAATAATCGGTCAAATACAATATTTAAATTGTTCTGTCAAAGCCAAACGAGGACATAATAAGAATGTTTTAAAGCCTGTATTGATAAATGGCTCTGATTTTTTAGTCATTCATAACAATAACTTTCACATTAAGAATATGTATGTAATACAGGGAACAAAACCCGGAATATTCTACTTCAAGACAAAAGCTGAAGGTGGTGGGCCTTTGCCATTACCAGCAACTATTTATGAATACAGACATAATACTATGAGTAGAAACATCACAACGGTCAATATCAACAAATCATTATCGAGAGGCTATTTAATCATTGATTATTCACATCCTAATACAGGTGCATTTGATACAACATTCACACTTGAAGTGGTCATGAATTAATCTAAATTAATATTATAATGGGAGTTTTCAATTCTCCACAAAATCAAGACAATAAAGGTGATAAAGGTGATGGATTTACATTAACACAAGATGGCCACTATGATCTTGGAAACAACAAGAAATTGATAAATGTTAATGAAGGAACTGATGATAATGATTGTGTCACAAAAAACAACTTGATCTGAAGTTAGATAGAGCTACTTTTGTTATTTCCAACTCTCTTCCTGGTGTACCAGTCCTTGATGGAATTTCTATTGCTCTCATCCCAGCTCTCTCTGTTTTAACATCTGATACAAACGATAGAGTCTCAAGATGGGTTGATCCTGTCAATAATATATCTTTCACACAAACTGATAATTCCAAAAAACCTCTGCTGTTAAGAGATTCAAATAAAAAGAGATTCTTTCTGCGATTCGATGGGACTGATGACTACTTGAGAATAAATTCATTTGATGTATCCAAAGTTGCTGGACCAAATGGGAATACATGCACAGTAATTATGGTTGTTAATACAAAACAAGTGAAGAAACAATCTCAATTTCAATGGGGGCAAGCTAATATTCGATTTGGTGTTCATTTTCCTTGGAATAATGGGACTGTTTGGGTTGATTTTGGTACTCTCTCAGGTGGAAGACTTGCTGCTCTTTCTTTGTCTGATCTGACTGGTAATATTGAGGTTTGGACAATAAGAGTGAATGGACAAAATATGGAACTATTTAGAGGTATTTCATCAATGACTCCTGTTGGAACAGAAACAATCTCAGCAACACTGTCAGGAAATCCACAATAAATGTTCGTTGGATGTCAAGTTGATAATGATGATGGTACTGCAGTCAATTTTTCTGAAATGGATCTGTACGCTTTTTCTGTTTGGCAGAAATCTCTGTCTAATGATGAATTAAAAAATATGTTCCGTTTCCTTGAAGATTATTTCGATCTTTGAATTATGTAATCAATTATTATGAAGCAGATTATAAGATTTGTACGATGGTTCATTCGGGATGCTGAACGGAAAAACCCTGGTGTTGATAAGAGGATTTTGAAATCAGCTTTGGTTTACCAGTTTCTATATCACAAACATTTCAACAAATATATTGAAGTGAGAGATATTATCCAGGAGCATATAGGCATTGGATTAATCGGTCCCGGTGAAGGCTGCTTAACACATTTTTTGGAGCATACTCTTGGTTGGATTGATACATTACAGACACATGGTATATTACACGATGCCTTCGGTAGGTTTTATGTCAAACATGCACTTGATAGAGGATATTCTTATGCTCTACCGTCTTTCTTGACGACTAAAATTAGTAAGTTATCACCTCTAAGTGGGCAATTGTCTGGTTTGTGGTACTGTGTGTTGAACAGAATCGTTATATAAGCATATTGTATGAAAGAGCGAAAAAGCATATTCAGCTGGAACCATATTTCAGGTGAATTAACAGAAGATCAGGTAAATGAATTAAAAGCCTATTACCACACATATCACAGAAAGTGTTGGGCTCATAAACAGGCTGTTAAAAGGTTCAAAAAATGGAAATTACTGGGGAATTCCTTGTCCATCATCTTTGCAACTGGGGGTCTCGCCACAAGTGTGGCAACAGGTGGTGTTAGTTTGGTAGCCATCAGTACAGCCGCACTTTTGATACAAGTGTGGATGA
>JAEMWC010000913.1:277500-287500 GCA_016490735.1 Pachyseris speciosa
AAAAGCAACTTTGAATCTTGAGGCAATGGCCCTTCAAAAAATTGATTTTTTTGTCCAGACTAATAATAATAATAATAATAATAATCTTTATTTGTTTTTATCAATGTATACTTTTTTTTTTAATTACAATCTACAAAATTTACAAAATATGTTAATGTAAACTACATAAAAACAATAGGCAAGCTAGGAAACTAAATATCTGTATATCTGCAGTCATTTTTAGAGCACACATATATAAATTTCATCTCCACTACAAACTAGGTCAGCCATTACTCAAGACATTCCATTCAGTCCATTAATTGGAATCTTTACACATAGGTTTAGGTATTTTACTTGTTCAGCAGTTTGATTTTTATGAAAGTTTCACAGGATACTTTGGGCTAATGTCTTCATGTTTGTTATCATAAAGATGTACATTATACTGGTCATGCCTGTATCATACAGTAGCTATAACTCTTTATTGTGTGCATTTGTATCCAATATCAAGGAGCAATTCTCTAAGAAAAATTCATTCATCATCAGGCTGATGTTGCAGCATGTAAGACTACATTTAACAATAATTATTGGTTCATGCTTTAGTTTGCATACAGTATATCAAGTTATCGTACACATAGAATGTTTGGAGAGCATGAGGGAAGCACATTAGACTTTGGCGAGAGCAACTCTATCTCTTTGAGTGCTCTCCAAACTTTCCAAGTGCCATTTGTTACTCGATAATTTATGCACATCCAAACATGAACCACTGTTTTTTATAACTTACATTGCCTAAAAACTGTATGGCAAAGCCTGGGCAAACCATTTAAACAGCAACCTGTCATCTTGAGTTTACTTCTGTACTGTTTTTCTACTTGTCTAAGGATAACATTGATAACGACAAAAAATGTAAATGAATACATGTATATACATAACTAAGACTTTGAATCAAAACTATTTACAGTACCTCGGAAAGTTACTATGGACAAGTTAATAATTTTGGGTTCTTTTAAAGACAAGTGTTTTCCTTCCCGAAGTCTCAGAAATGCAGGGTCCCCGGCACCAGTTGTACTGACCTCTGGCATTAATTGCTGGTCTTGTTTCCATCTGTAGGAGCTAAAACTCTGATGTCACACTGCAGTAAACATAGGTCAATCATCTTTATAGCCTGCATAACAGGCAGAGAGATGGAAGCGCGAGACGCAAGCGCGGAACGCGAGACGACAGGAAGAAGAAAATAAGCACCTGTCGCCAATCTATTGCTCAATTTGCTCTTCCAACCGATCGTCTGGTGATCGGAAAACGCTGATTGGTCAATTCATACCATGTGATACTGATGTACACCACAGATAACAAACATGGTGCATGGTGTACTGTGAGTTTTCGACAAAGCTATCAAGCTTGCGCTTGATTTCTTCCTGTCGAAAATCTCAAGAAGGAAAAGAAAAGATGTATTGTGGCATTGGTAGAAAAGGGAGATGTGTTGGCTTGGTTGCTTACTGGGTTTGGTAAAAGTTAAATTTACCAGTTTTAACTCAAAAATCTTCGAGCTAGTGAAGTGCAAGACAGGTCATGCCATTTGCTCATTGGCAATAACTATAAAGAAAGTCCAAGAGTTGAAAGAAATGTCATGAGCCTTACAACCACCATGCTGAAGGATCACTGTTTCTATAGGTTAAATAGGCCGACGACTTCACTCCAAGCAACACCAAGCGCTATTTTGTTGTACTCCACAGCGGTTATGGCACCTTGTAAAGCGGAGTAAAAGAAAAGCAGAGTAAACTCAGCAATCAGTGCTGTTGTTTAGCAAATTCTTTGAATTATCAAACTTTCCACACTCCATTGAAATTTTTACCCTTAAATTAAAACACCTCATGTGCAAGAACTTCTGTTTCCATCAAATTCATTATCAAACTATACACTCTTGTAATTGCTTTCTGCCGCTTGTAGAAGTAGGCTTATTCTGCCTGCCGGCAATGCAAAAATCTGCTCCAAATTCTCCTTGGACAACTAAATGTGCAAGAAATCTACTGATAAGTTTCCCACAAATGATTGAATGCTTTTTCATTGGTCAATTTAAAAGTACTGTAACTGTCAGTCGAATTTTGTGGTTGTTTCAGGGGGCGGAAGGGCATGAACAATAGACTGTCGACAGGCATTTATTTTTCTCTTCCCCTTTAATTGTCTCGAGCTCCATCGCTCCCGCTTGGTGCTGGGCGAAATAAGCGCCTGTTATGCAGGCTATCATCTTCATCGACCAGTGTGCTTAAATTTAATCCAAGACATTCTTTTCCCATTTTGTTGGCTGATATGTTTTTTTTTTTTTTTTTAACACACTAGGCTGCCTGAAAAGGAAAAAAATTATCTGGCGAAGTTTTGCTCATGTTTTTATCTGAACTTGCTGAAACATTAAAGTTACATTTAAGAAGAAAATGTAGCCCTCCATATTTCTCAAAGTGATAATTTGGTATGGCCTTCCAGGCATCACCCAAATTACTTAGTAGTCTACCAATCCAAGCAAGCCGTAGAGATTTTACCAAGTTTATAAAATTAAGACCACCATGTGAGAAAGGCTGATACGTGACTTTTCTTTTAATTTTGTCCTTTTTATTTTTCTATAAAAAAGAGAAGAGGTCAGGCCTTGAACTTCATTGATCACCTTGTCTGGCTCCCTGCACATAGACGCAGTATAGATTAATCGAGAAGCAGCGAGGGATTTGGCTATAAAAGGGATTTACCATACAGCATATATAAGATTGCACGACTGCCCATAATTTAATTTTGTTTTCATTTTCTGAATTTTCTGGTGAAGAAGTTAGCATCATTACTCCTATCCACATTGTATGACAAATGACTTATTGGGTCTTCGCGGAATTCTTATATGTTTGTGTTATGCTGCTTTAACTGAGGGCCAATCCACATCGCTTTGATTTTATTCGTATTCAATTTGAAGCCTGAAGTGGTAAATGTACCAAAGTTTTCAATGATTTGTAGCGAACATTTACATGTAAGGTAATTCGTGTCACTAGCTTATGAGGCTCTGTTAGGGTAAATTCAGACAACTGACATGGGTTTGAAATGGTGACATGAAGGAAATGAAATGATGACGAATGACAAGACCACTCCATGAAATGGCGACAGCGATAAAAATAAAAGCAAAATGGACAGCGACATTGGCGATTTTAAATAAGACAACGACTTGATGGCATTCGGGCAGAGGAGAATGTAGAGAATGACTTTGTATTTTCAAAAAGTTAATTGTACTTTCTGTCAGTCTTCTGTGAGGAAACACACTGAGTTACGACCCCTGAATAATGACAACACATTTATTGTTGGAGAAATGACCTCAGAAACATTCTGAACTTTCCAAAATTGCAACATCTACGTCAGTGTTACTGCAAGAAATTCTGACAGCGACATGCAGCCCATCCCAAATTGCGACATGTAAAGGTTTGAAATTCAGACGGGGAACATAAAGACCCCTCCTCCCCCCTCCAAACAGGGCCTCAAGTATGAGCATTAAGTGTCATCAGCAAATTGAGATATTTTTACCCCTCAGTTTTGAGAGTTAGGGAGATTGATGCATGACTGTACCTCTACAGTTTGGTTCTTGTCTGATTTTTTAAGCCAGTCGCTCCACCGCTAGGATAAACAGGGAAGCTGGGCTAATAGGCGGGGCACCCCTGATGTATGCCTCTCAGAACTTCAAAATATTTATCTGTCATAAAGCCGGCATTCATAACTTCTGCTTCGCCACCATCATAGAGAACGGAAAACCAATTTCTTATTGAAGGTCCAAAGTTAAAAAGTTTTCATTATAGCTTCTCTCTATAGAGTCAAAAGCTTTTTCAGAGTCCACAAAAAGGAAGATTCCTGAGATTTTTTAAAGCTCTGTTTATTCCATTAGATCACTTAAGAGTCTTATATTCTGACTGATATACCTATTCTTGACAAAACCCATTTGGTCGGAATGTATTAATTTTGGTAGAAAGATGGAGTCGAGACAAGTGAAAAGTGAAACAAAAATAATTTATACATTACAACTATTAATATTAATTGTTTCGAATGACTGCCTTAACAAGGGTTGTTTCCCAGCTGGTGTGTACATTACCTAGATGAAGTAGCAATTTACACTCTGTCTGTAGACAACTCAAGCTCTTACAACTTGTGGAAGTTTTTGTAATATGATGGGCTTCATTCTGATGTTTAGACCATCATGCAAATTTCAATCCACATGACTTGTCGGTGGCATTTTGTGAGACGACAAGTCACTGTCTTTCAAAACAATGTCACACAAAATATTTAATGCAGTGAATGACAATAGATAAAATGCGCAGAAGAAATGCATTTTCCAACGTGCTTTTTGAACCGCATTAACGCAAACATGCGTTTGCATTGGCCGCTTATCTCTGAGCGGTACTGTACATGTAACTCTTCAGTGTAGCTCAATAAGGGTCATTTTTGATTAATAATCTTTAAATGAGCCTCACAGTTGGCTTTAACTTATAGTGAGGATCAGTATTGAGGTTTTGCTGATTTACGAAACAACAAAAAGCTGAAACAGTAAGGTAATTACAGTGTTACAAGTCATTGGAGAGATTCTGTCAGGTACTGCTGAAACATTTAAGATGATTCCTCTCAATTGCATGGCGCGTCCTTACTGCGCATAATTTATGGCGTCATTTAGCGCGCGCTCGTGCGCGCGTACACTAGAAACATTGCGAATTTGCCTTGACATTGAGCTTTTTCAGCTGAAATTTTCCCTTTGTCATCGTGTTGTAAAGAAACGAGCACGGTGACCCACCTTTTTTATTGGTGTAATGTACATGTAATAGACACACGAAAAACATATTTTAAGGAGAAAAAAAGTTTAATAGTAGAAGTTGGATTATTTATATATAATTGGGGTGAAACTCTGTGTTTGGAGCCAGGAAGGAGTTTGAGATGATGACGAAGTGGTCCAATTTCCTCACATTATTTGCAAGATCGGGCAATTTGAAATCACAATACTAAAAGAATATAGCCCAGAAAAACAATTAGGCACTAGTTTTCACTACTATTCATAGTTTTTGCTACATAATAACAGCTTTCTTCAGTTGTTCATGCTTCGAACATTTCTCGCACAACTCCGTAAAAACACTTAGAACAACGAGTATGCGGGGCGAAAACAAGCACGGTGACCCCATCTTTTTAGCGGAGCTCCGGCGGAGCACCATACTTATAGAAACCCGTCAACTGCTTTTCTCATGGTAAAAATGGCTAGCGGTATTGCTCGTGGGCGCGTACGCACGACGACGGAGTCGCCCAATAATTAATAATATCCTAATAATAATCATAATAATCCAACATGGCGGCCATACTCCAGCTGATCACCTAGTTTACAGCGTAGATCTTTGATATATGGCATCCGTGTCATGGCTAATTGACACCTGTCAAAACAAGGTTTCCGCTGACCAGTATCACGTGACCATATCGCGGGCTCAAGTTAGAGCTCATCGAGGTCCGCTGTTTTTTTTGAAGTTGACCGCTGGCCAGGTAATGGTTTTCAATTGGATCGCAGGCTCAAGTCAAGTTAATTTAACCAAAACGAGACACCCAAACCACAACGAGGCTTAATATTTCGCGCGCTTTCTGCGGCTCGAGATTTCACATTCAGTTGGTGTCTTCATTTTGAGCAAATCAACATCATCTTCGAAGTTCAGTTTCTGTCTCTTAATTCGCATAACGGAAGGGCATAAAAATCAAGAACAACTTAAAAGATACTCCGGAAGGTGAATTTTCAACTGGAAAATGGAAGAGCAAAAGGTTGTTCGCAGGAAATTCTTCAATTTTTGGATCCACTTCTATGGCGCCCGGATTGTGTGGTTGAAAAACAAAATGATTTAACGCTTCAGGGCTTGTTCACTTTACCACGAGATCTTGCAGCTCACCAAGAAAGTTCTTAACAACTCACCGGCATTAATGGCAGGAACGAGTAGCTCACACTTGGTGGAAGAAGTTCTTTCTTTGAACAAACCGTTTGCTATTTTTGTAGATGCGTGTTTTTACTATAGTGGATCGATGCGTATTTTCAAGTGGTAGAAAGCTCGACAACACAGGTAACTTAAATAAATTGAAGCTTAGCATTTGGTTTAATCGTTGTTAATTTTGTTCAGGAAGGAAACTTGTATTTCTGTCTCGACTGGATATAAATAACAGTCTACTCGTTTTGGACACAAAGAGTAGCTAGTCGAATTGTTTGTTTGTTGTTTTACAAGCGAACGAGTGTTTTCCTCCGCTTGGCTGACTGCACATGTTTTTCGGCGTCTGTGTTTCTGCAGTGTTAAGAACTGAAAGAAACGTTTGCCCTTATGTTATTAACACGTAATCGCAATGAATCCTCGTAAAATTAAGGATTAGTATCACTTATGTTTTGCGCGATGAGGGCAATTTCAGCAACTTTCTGAAAACTGGCACAAGTGATATTTACTCGGCCCCATGCGATTACCTATCCAAACTATCAGGATTGTTTTCGTTTTTCTCTTTTCTACGACATTTAAGCTATGTCTAAACTTAACGTACTATGAAATATGTTTGTTAAGTCCCGGCTAAAGGATCAAACATTTTCTTCCATTATAGTGTTTGTCAAGCATAACGTTTCGTGGCTAAACGCAAAACAATGTTTGACCAAACACGGGACCAAGTGAGTCCAAAAAAAATGATTTTTGCATATTATTGCTGAAATTTTCGACGTTACGTGGCTCATTTGGTTGCTTTTTACCGTTTGTGCACGATTTGTTTGTTGAGGTGGCTAAACGATCAAACATTTGTTCGTAGTGCGAAATTTTGGATGAACATGTTTGATTTCGATCAAACATGGAAAGCCATTTAATGCACTATTGTGAGAGGTGGCTAAACCATCAAACATGCACGTCCAACGATGTTGGATGAAAATATTTTATCATTCTGTCGATTGCTAAATTTGTTTTTGAACAAACACACGCGTCGACTGTATTGTTTTCTTGTATTGTTTTGATGTTTTTGAACCGCGGTCAATTCCCGTTGACTGCTCTAAACATAAAATATTGGCGCAAGGAAAGCCGTGCGGTGTTCTTCAATACCAGTGAAAAAATAATAATCGTGGAGCTCCGCTTTTAGGCTTGGCTAAATCTATATATTATTGCATTTTCTCAATTGCATGACTATCAATTGTGCCAAGTCTGAAAAAATCTTAATAGTACATCCTTTTCAGGGTAATTACCTTAAGTTACTTTCATTGAGTTAAACTGTCCTTCTCATTAGATTTCTGCAGTATTTGCCTTCCACTGCCAAAAGGTTAAGTTTCTGCTGCATTTTTATACATTGTACATGTAGGTTTTCTTTGTTTAGTGACCAAAAGGGAATATTCTGATCTTCAAGTTGGACAAGTTCTAGTTTGTTCTTAGAGATTAACATTAGGAACTGCTTCAAATAACAAGGTCCTGAATTTTTCTTAGCAATAGACAAAAGTATAACTACTGTCAGTATTAAATTATTCTGTTTTGTGGAGACTCAACAGCATGCAAAAGCTAAAATTTTAATATTGAGAGGTTTAAGTAGATTGTATAGAATAGTCTATAATGTTAGTCATTTAATGATTACTGTCAGTAGTACCTGTAGGCTCTATATGTAACAATAACATCACTAGAATAATGCTATTTAAAAGTGAAAACAGGATACCTGATTGTAGCAGCATCATTCTACAGTGTACTGTTGTAGCTTAATTGAAGCTACAGTACATTGTCTACTCAGTACCTTATTAAACAATTGAGACTAGCTGGCACTTACAGTGTAAATGATACTTCTGAACTTGTCAGTGGAAGTTCAGTCAATGATACTTTTGAACTTGTACGAGTTTATTGCATTGTTGCAGGTAATTTCATTTGCATGTCTAGCTTACTAAACGTTTGCAAGGCATAAAACTTTACATTATTAGCCATGTCTCACTGTGCCATTTATAAGCATGATGGTGTCACATGTGCACACTACAGTGTATACATGTATGTTTTTCAGTTGTGTTTTAGACTTTGTGGGTTTGAAGATAACTGTTTACAGTTCACCTGAACATTTATCAGATTATGACTGGTCAAATACATGTAGTGAGACTAATTTTCCCTAATACATGTATTTATGACAGGCATCTTGTCCATACTCAGTTTGAGTTGAAGTGGAAATTTTGTTAGGCTGGCCGGAACCTTCAAAGTCGATCATCAACTGTACTGTACACTGAAAGAACACTAGGCAGACTTTTGATTGAGATGAAAACGTAATGTAGAACTTTTAAAGAATATGCTACATGTGTATTTATGTGCATGTATTAACAGCTAGCATAATTATTACTTGCTGGGGAGCAGTGAATAGGCATAATGGTGAGACACTACTAGGAGCAAATGTGTGAAAAGCATGTGAAATGTATATGAAACTCGTATGAAAATAGTTCAGGCATATGAAATTTGGTTTGAAAAGGGATTCACATCAAAATCTCTTGTTTCACATGTGTGTGAATTCATCAGTTAATGTGTGAAATATGAAAAAGGTTTAAAGTTAAGTGCAATTCAGCATGTGAAATACCATGTGCAATAGTGATCTGTTTATATACCATGTGAAATAACCATGTGAAAGAATGTACCATGTGAAATAAACTTGCAAATACATGTGAAAATAAGTTAGGCATATGAAATGTAAAATTAGTAATTAATATGTATTACACACTTCCATGCAGAAGAAAGGTTTCACTTTACATGTGTAGAGAATTGAAGAAATTATAACTTTACAATGACAAGTCAGTGGATTGAAGACGTGCACGAAAATATTAATAATGCTACACCCACATACATTTCAAGTTGATCAAGCTTTTAGAAGTGGGAAGCAGAAACCATCCTCAGAGGTGCAATGTGTGCAGGTAGAGAGACTGGGAATGAATGAGCCATTTTGGTCAGCAGGCATACCACTGCAGGCTCATGTAAGGACTGTTTCTTTTTGGCGGGCAATTGCAAGTTCGTTTTGCAAGCAGTACATTTCTTGAAGATTTCAGTTTCTTTTTAGCATAAAATGGTGGATTGAAACCACGAAATAGTGATTACTACCGCTCTTAAACAGGTAAGCTGAAGTTAAAAGCAAATAGTAAAAGATTTGCTTCAAAATTCATAGATATACCATGTGCTTTCTTCCTGAGAGCTAGCTGATTACCATCGTTCTCAATGTAGTTGAGCTCTGTAGTTAGCCTTTGCCATGGCATAATATTGTCCTATTTTACTGAATTAACAGACAATTAAAGCTAGCAAGTACTGAGACTGATATCAGTGCCTTTTCATGATCACTGATTCATTTTAAAATATGTTCTTGCCTTACCTTGTTGTACATGCATGAGCTTGTTTTGAATGAAGTTGAAAGAACCAACTCATGAATGAGCTAGTAAGGACCAATTTTTTCTCAGAGGTATGATCTTTTGTTTTGATCTGTAGATGTTTAACTCAGCTGTTGTGGGGCTCAGGAATGCAGCTTCAGACTGAGTCAGTCAACAAACTGCTTCAGTTCTTTAATAAACAGTGAAATGTATAACTTTAATCTAGCAAGAAACATGATTTTTAATTTTCTCCTGAACATTATTAATCATTCAGGTTGTTTTGAAACTGCAAATAAATGATAGCATATTTCTTTCATATTGTCTGTACTCATTCTTGCAAAAGTAAAAACAGCTTTCACTGATAATCTCCATATGCAATTTAGTAGTATTTGGGGTATGATTATCTGGAGTGATATATATCTTATTATATCACGGATCAAAATATTAAAATCTCTGCATGACTGTGTAAAATCGTTTATGACAGCTTTGTGAAATGCGTGTGAAAGGTGTGTGAAATTCATGTGAACATTTAATGTAAGGTGTGTGAATTTCATGTGAACATTTTCTGAAAACAATCCTTCAAAGTCATGTGAAATGTTTTCACATGTATTTTCACCCGCATTTCACATTAAAATTTTTCACACGTATGTGAAATAAACATGT
>JAEMWC010000913.1:295000-302500 GCA_016490735.1 Pachyseris speciosa
TGGGATTAAAAATGAAAACTGGGCCTATACAGTTTACAGCGATAAATACGGTCTAATCTGTAAAAATGTCATGCTTTTTTGTGCTTCCATAAGCTGTGCATCTAGCTGTAGACATCTACAGTAATGTATTATAAGGAACTTTCCTGGACATTTGAAAATTCGTATAATGTTAGGTCTGGCACATGGCTTTAGGTTTTTCAAATGAATTTCTTGTTTGGATGGTCCACTACCTCTCTGATCGCCGCCAGTTCGTTCAAATAGACGACAAGACCTCGTCTATTGAGACTGTACTGTTTGGTGTCCCACAGGGATCGATACTCGGACCTCTTATTTTCAACCTATATGTTTCTGATCTTCAAAAACACATTAAGTGTCCTTGTTACCAGTACGCGGACGATACAACTTTTTTCGTTCACTCAAAGACGAAGAACTTAGCTAAAGGTGTCGCGGAATTAAATGAGGCAATATCACGCTTGGGGAATTACTCATCTGAATCAAACCTCGCATTAAATGAAACTAAAACAAAGTGGATGCTTGTTTCCACTCGCCAGATGTCTCGCGCTCACGCGTTACATGATTATTATCCAGCTGTGAGCTGCAATGAGAAGCTACTAGAACGTGTCACCACAGCTAAGATACTGGGGGTCTACAAGGACGAACATCTAACATGGGCTGACCACGTGACTGCAATTCTTTCATCCTGTTATGCAGCATTGGCGGTTCTCCGGAAACTGTGCAACCTCGCACCGTACCATGTCCGCAAGCAGTTAGTGGAGTCATTAGTGATGTCAAAACTGGACTACGGGTGCGTCGTCTTCTATCCCCTCCCAGAACTCCAAATAAAACGGCTGCAAAGAGTTCAAACAACATGCGCGGGTTACGTACTTGGGCGGTTTGCTGCATTAGAGGACTTGGAGAAATTCAATTGGCTTCCAATCAGTAAAAGGAGAGACCTGGCACTACTGAAAATCACTCATAAAGCCCTCTACGATGACGTCTGGCCTGATTACTTACGCCTTACATATCATACTGTCAGTGCCTACAATTTAAGATCTCTTGACGCGCCAAAACTGGCTATCCCAACCGAAAGTGGCACCTTTCTGGACTCAGCAGCGCGTTTATTTAATAAGCTACCTGATAGGTTAAGGCAGGAACCTGACTACAACAAGTTCATCAGGCCAGCGAAGAAGTTCATATTCTCCGGAGTAGGAAGCGTATGACTGACATTTACTATTATTATCACTACTATTATTATGATTATAACTACGCTTCCTCTATTGTAAATATTTTTTATCGAACCCTTTTTAATTACTTTCCTTGCTGTACTTCAATTTTTTTTATGAATATTATGTGACTTTCCTTTTAGTCTTCTGTTCTTTTCTTAATCTATTGTGTATATAACTTTTAATTTAAAATATTGTACTAGTTAGGGCATTAGTAGGCGAAGAGCCACCTTGTGGAAGTACTACTAATAAAATCGTTATTATTATTATTATTATTATTATGATTATGATTATGATTATTATAATTATTATATTGACAATCTGTCTTTTTGGTTCTCATCCGAGCAAAAAGACCAAGATTTCAGCAGGCTGACCGTAGATGAAGTCAGAATAGTTTAAACAAGAACATTATTTGCTCAAATCCTTGCCTTGCTAACATACGTTTTAAGCAGGGCCTGCGGAGCAGTTTTTTTCAGCTCAATTCAAGTATTTAAAGAAAAGTTACTGACAAAATAAGCTTTGTAATCACACTTAACGTAATCTGTAAACGAAGTAGAGTAATCATAACTTTGGTTCATTTGTTCGCTTACTGTCACGATATCGGATTCCCTCAAAGTACGAAATTCCTTTTTCGATTGTCGTTACAACCAACAAATTGATTTGCCAAGTCAGCAAGGCAAAATTGGTCTGTTCTGTCTTTGTAAGTGTTTAGTACTGTAAGATTACTGAACCTTTCTTGAGTCTTTTCTTTGAGCCTTTCTCAACTCTTTAACAGACAACATAGAACACTTTAAAACGCGCCTTATCTCTAGAAGTTACCCTAAGAAAATGATGGAACAGATACTCTCAGAAGTTAACTATGCGGACAGAAAAACAGCTCTGATACAGAAACAGAGAACGCACAAAAAGCTTCTACCCTTCGTGACGCTCCCCTCCCCCTGTGCGGTCCCTGTTAAGTTGAGTTTTCATGAGATGCCTACTTGCTGGTTTTTAAATTAAGAAATAGTGAAACAACAGTAATGGCGATTTAAATAAAACATGTATACTATAAGTGAACAACAATAAAGTAAATGTAGATGTAGATGTGCACCACTTTGCTTGTTTTCAGTGAATGTGTAACCAGACATCACTATTGCACTAATGTAAACGTAATTTTTTCAGCCGAAACACAACAGCTACGACCTTCGGGAGAAACATAAACTGCTATCAGACATCTCTGCTAACTCCTTTCTCCACTCACTAAAATACAAAATTGGACAAAGGTTACTTACTTGCAGGATAATTGTGATGCTCTATAATACATACCTCCAGGGATTCAGATTGAATTTTTTTTTCATGGCTAATCACGAGGCCTTCCAAGGAGTGGTCTGGTGTCGCTTTGTCGCTCGTTTACGACTCTGTCTGTTGCTTGTTTCGTTAGGGGAAAATGTCACTGTCGTGTGGCCACAGGTTTCCCAAGCTCAAAATTCGACTCTGCATCAGCTTGTTTATATAGAGAATTGTATGGGAAAGTCACCGATCGTAAAAAAAAAAAATGTGTAAATAACTATCTAATTAGAAATAAAGTTTCCCTACCTCAAATGTGTCGCGTACTTGTCTCTTGTGCCGATTTGAAGCCATTCTGCCGTTTAGTGAAGTTATTCGAAATCGTTGTCTCTCCTTCTAAAAGAAGGAGAAGGCAGACCACTCCATAAATCGCATCAATCGCTAGCCAGACGTCACCTCCACAAACCCCTCTCTCCTCAAACGGAAAGTCCCGAATCGCAATAAAACCAACAGTTCCATAAAGCCCAATAAATTTCACTTCACATACGTGTGCTTCGGCGGTCGAAAGAGTCACGAAGAATGAAAAATTTGGCTTAAAGTTCGCTTCTTCGGCTTTCCTGATATGCTTGTGACCGACTTCGAGCCAACGGCCGCTACGAAAGGTCAACTCTGATTGGTCCATTTGAACCAAGTCACGCGCTGACAACAGTCAACAGCGCGACTTAGTTCAAATGGTGAGATAGTTATTTACACAATTTTTTTTACGATCGGTGACTTTCCCATACAATTCTCTGTATAAACAAGCTGATGTAGAGTCGAATTTTGAGCTTGGGAAGCCTGTGCTGTCGCAAAAAAAAAACAAACAAACAAACAAACAAAGAGGAATGGACAGTGAATTGGCGCTGTCGCAAACTGTCGCGTTGCGTCAGCGACAGCCAAGTTCAGCGCATGTCTATAATAGAAAAGGAGAAACATTAAATCAGGAATGGATACTATAGTTTACCAGGAATAAATCCTTTAAGAGTTATTGAGTTATTGACATCTTGCAATTGCTTCAAAGCCCTGGGAGATTCAAATTTTATTTAAAACTTTCCTCATAACGCATGGGTGGGTAAAAAACTAGGGGGGGGGGTGGGTGCTACGGACCTGCAGACTGATTCAAATTCAGTCGTAATTCAATTAATTGGGTACCAGTAACATGTACTTTGAACTGATCCTACTGTATTCCACATATAACAAAGAGTGGCGATGGTAAATCCGTGACTTTGCCACAGTTTCATTTTTAGTTTAGTTTATTCTTTTATGCACTATTTACAAACATTTCCACCTTAAATTACATTACATGGGTAGAGAGATAAGTCAGCAAACTAAATTATACATGTGATGAAAAGCAAATGTGCGCAGTGACCAAAGTAGCTTAAGCTTTCGAGTTGGTCACGGTGAGTCCACAGTTTCCGCGAACCCGACGCACTCGTTAATAATCGCTTAAGAAGTCAAGACACCGAGACGGCGTCGCGCAGAATTTCGATAGAAGCTGCGAGATCCGTGAAATTTGCCAAATACTTTGCGAGACACTTATTTTTGGAGACACCTTTCAACGCACCTGATACCTGAATGTTGCTAAGGCTAAATATTAAGCCTCGTTTATATACCTTTGTTTCCAGTCACGGTCAGTAAGTGAAGCCAGTTCAGGATGAGAAGCAAAGCTTTGCAGGGTTCTTGAAAGCGCCTTTAACCAACCTCGAGTCCACAAGCATATACATGCATGAACGCAAGCAGAAACGAACGAAAGAACGATCGAATTGGAATAGCTTGAACTAAATAATCGCAACTTAACTTTAGGCGTAACTGAACCATGCATGCATCCATCCTTCCATCCATCAATTTTTTTTAATATTGTGTAAATTAAACATAGATTGTATTTTAGCTGTAAATAATGTATTTTACCTTTTCTTTCTTACCTAATTGCACGGCTCTTGTAAAGAACAAGATTTGTAAATTTTTGAACAAAACTACCGTGATGAAATATAGTTTTCTATCCATTCATCCATCCACCCATCCATCCATTCATGCTTTGGGCTTTGATATAGGAAAAGTATGACAGAATTGTTTTCTAAGTTAGCAGAAAAAACCGTGATCTTTCAAAGGCTTATAACTGTTTCAGCTTGCGGAATCCCTTCTTAAGCTCTGCTATCGGTAAACGAAGATTAAGCAGGTAAAATATAATCCTAGGCAAATTGTACTGGGGCACTTTGCACGCAGAATACACATTTGTCCAAATATGGTCATATGCAATTACCCATAATAAGTTCCTTCCTATCTGTAACCCCCCCCCCCCCTCCCACTGGAGAATGTTGATAGGCAATGAAACAGTTGTACATCGTCAAATGCTTCAGTGGAAATTTTAAAATCTCGCGCGCCGGCTGCTCGGAGGTGAATCGTACTTTGCTAATAACCTCCGAGTTAACCAATCAGAGCGCGCGAAAAGCACTATTCACTTGTGTGGTATATACTAATAAACAGGAATTGGACGAGGTTGGGCAAAATATCGTGATTTGTTAGTGGCGAGCAGTTCAATTATTCGGCTGAGGCAATCTGCGAGACACTGGCAAATCACGATATTTTGCGAAAACCGAGTTCAATAATAGTTTTATCAATCGATCAACGAGCTTGGTTTTCATACTTATTTTCGGGAAGCGTGAAACGACTTGCGATTTTTCACTGAATTTGAAGAGCTTGGACGCGTGGATACAACTACGCATGAGCAGAATATTTTTTGCAGCAAAATCACAGTAGGACTGTACTGTGCACGAGCAGTCCTTTATTTGTAGGCAGATATTTGAAGGTCATGTTGTAGGCTCTGGGCCAATGAAAAGGAAGGGAAAAAAGTATCGAGTGATAATTAACAATATTCATTGACTGAGCCTAAAAAAGAGTAATTGTTTTAGTATAATTTTCAAAGATACCAAAGATCAATAAAAGAAAAAGTGACTCACAGTTAAGGTAAAATAGATGATTAAATGAAGACAAAGGAGTTTAAAGTTACCTCTACTCCTGAATAACGTAAACAGAAAACTGATACAGAACCGAGGCTGTGAGTTATGTACCTCGTTTTAGTTGCGTAATTCTTGCCTGCCGCAAAACTATTTGTAGCAATCGTGTATATTATCCATGGGTTTTTGTCGAAGTGAGGCAGCACTCGTTATTTCTATTAATTAGTGGTTTCTGAAACTTTTCTTGACAAGGTTTAGTTATAAGTGTCTCGCAAACTATTTCTGTCCACTATTTTCTTTCCAAACCTCTCGAGTCTCGAGTATCATTTGACAGCAACAGTGTCTATAAAGACTTAAAGTATTGTAAACGTGCAATGAAATCCTCAATTCACCACTGGCCGCGGTTAACATACTGATAACATCAAACGTTAATGCTCCCAACCCATGATATCGAACAAAACAACAAGATATGTGCGAAAAAAGGGGTAGGAGATGAAGCAGTCGAGTTTGGCCCACGCATAAGGCATTATTTAAGGAAGGTCAATGCACAGCAATAAACATCTGTAAAGACGATCTTGTTTTATGCAAACTAATTATATTTTTCGTTGCTCGTTTAAGTACATAATAGAACCGAAAGATCACTGCTTAATGGCAAGACGTCCATACTGAACATGTTTGCAAAGGCCCAAATGCAACTGAGAATGTTTCTTCTCTTTTCCCTTGAGTTTTGATGGAACATTATGCAGGGGAACTTGAGTACCTCTGCGTTCTCACTTGAATACTATTGTGTTCGGACCTCCCCAATGTTTTCGTAATTAGCGACGGTGTTGTAGCCTCCTTCGCAGACGTCTTTGGGCTCGTCACGCGTTCCTTGCCCACGAACGTATGCTGAACTGAACTACCACTTCCGTTTGCGGCGGTGAGCCAATCATAGTTCGTTTTCCAATTTATGGAAAGTAGGACTTCGACCCCGCGATTATTTTCACAGACGATGCACGTGAATCGGGTGTCGATTCACATTCTTATGCAGCTCGTTATTGGTTTCTTCAAAACAAAGGTTAACCGCCGGCGAACGGAAGTGGCAGTTCAGTTCAGCAGACGTTCGTGGGCAAGGAACGCGTGAGGAGCCCAAAGACGTCTGCGAAGGAGGCTAACAGTGTTGCGGATAAACGCGCATTTCATGTAAACCCATTTGTTACTGCTGCATTCAAAAGGCTTTCGGAAAGTCAACGTCGCCAAATTCAGTGCACCTGCTGAGAACAAACAAACTTTATATGAGAGGAAGCAGTCAGAAAGCCACGCTCAAATTCATATCTTGTGCTTAGCAGTTCATACAGGTAGTTTCTGCTGTGGATTCTGTTAGCACGCGCGCTGCTTTCTGACCGCAAAGAGTCCTCAAGGCGATTGTTTGGAGACTTTCCCAAGTTTCCTCATATTTATTCCTAATTATATTTCTCCTTGCCTGCCGCGCTCACTGCGCATAAATTAACTGTTATTCTACTGTGAAGGACGATCGAGTCACTAACAAGCATTCATCAATAGTTTCAGCTACCCGGAGTTTCCCATCTTGACACCGGTTCGTTAGACCGCCATCGGCGGAAATTTTGAAATTATTAGACCCGGTTGAACGATCAAGGATTTTCGTCCAACATCGTGTTGGAAGAAGGTGTTTGAACATCGAAAGGGTTTTCCTTGTTTGATTTAAATCAAACGTTTTCAGCCAACATTTCGCGTGACGTTGGTTTGTCAGTTTGGAAGTCGGTTTGATCGTCTAGCCACGTCTGCCAACAGGGCTGGCACGAGAAGGCAAAAAGCAACAATATCAAACAGATAACGTTGTAATTTCAGCGACCATTGTCAAACTCACTTGTCACTTTTTTAGTCAAACATTGTTTGTCCATTTTAATAGACATCTGACTTTGTGTTTAGGGAACATGATGTTGGACGAAAATGTTTGATCGTTCAGCCGGGGCTTCAGTCTGTATTTCGTGCGTTTGAAGATTGTATGATCCGAAATC
>JAEMWC010000913.1:307500-322500 GCA_016490735.1 Pachyseris speciosa
GTGAGGTCTTTCAGGAAATGGTTAAACGAACAATGTGAAACTTTGCTGGAAAAAATCGAGTTCTTTTGTATTAAAACAGGTGAAAACTATGAGACGTTTGGTATCTATATCAGAATACCAAATGGCAAGCCCCCCATCCAAAAAGAAGTTCACCCTTTGATGAGTATTACTACACTGGCAAGAACCATAGAGAATGGCTTTGACATAAAAGACTTTTACCTAACATTAAATGGGAGAATTCTGAGGGATCATTTGTCTGTCAAAGAGGAAAAAATCCTCCCTTTATCTATTATAGACACACAGTTGCATGTGCGCGGTGGCGCTAAACAGTTCTGCTTGGCTGGCTGTATCAATGATGCAGGCAGTTACCGCTTAACTGCCTGTAGGGGAAGTTATGAAGTTAAAGGACAGAGCCTTCAACCCGAATATATGTGTTTGAACACTACAGTTGGGATAGAGACAATCACGTGAATTATGGGACGGGTGAAATAGCATATATTCCATGCTGTTCATGTCAGAAAAACATCAAGTGCTTCCGGCCGTATGGCTGTTCACACCACATGTCCAACTTCTTGAACAGTACATTTCATGTTACGTGCAACAACGGAGATAACGTGACTTCTACTAGTGATGTCCAGTCAACGACCAGAAACATGAATTTTATTTGTTTTTCCTGCAGTCAAGGCCTCAAACATTTTGTGCGCAACAAGCTAACACTCAGTCATCAACCCTAAATGAACAGTATGTCCTCCCCATAATGACTCTCATCATCTTGACATGGGCCATTTATACTCTTTATTGGTAACTAAACTCCCTCCCAGCTGGAAAATTGCAAACAGAGGTGACAGAACAATCCAACTGTTATTTTCTCCTGTAAGAAATGAAAAACACAACATCAATGAGAGACAAATTTTACTCACTGAAACTGGCACTCTGTCTGTTAGACTGCTTGATCGTGACATTCAGTGGCATGAAGATGAAAATAATGGTGAAATATATGAGCAACTTGAGCATAACATACTACATGTGATAAAAAATGATGGTCCACTGCCACGAAACTATTTGATCATTCTTACATTGCAAAATTTGTTTTCGAACAAACACACGCGTCGACTGTATTGTTTTCTTGTAATGTTTTGAGGTTTTTGAACCACAGTCAATTCATGTTGACTGCTCTAAACACAAAATATTGGTGCAAGGATAGCCATGCGGTGTTGCTCAATACCAGTAAAAAATAATAATCGTGGAGCTCCGCTCTTAGGCTTGGCTAAATCTATATATTTATTTTTGTATTGATGTCTGTGGTGTGGCAAATAAATAAACAAATAAATAAATAAATAAATAACAACAAAAACTAACCTGACCATAGAGTTTACCTTAGCACCTTTCTGGCTAAAAAGACTAAAAGCCAAACAAAAGTTTTTTGGAAAGATTATTTTCGTTTTAAGGCTTTGTTTGAAAAATTCTGATGAGCACTCCATCACTTTTATGTAGGAATCCCACCTTAGGAGTGTAAATCTTTGTGAATGGCAGAGGGAGTATCAATGAAAATCCTCAAAGAAAAGAAATGCATTTGAAGTTGAAATTTTAAATTAAACAAAACAAAACAAACAAGCAAAAGAACTCTTCCTTAATTAAGAGAGTGGGATTGGTAGGCAACACAATTCAATTTTAAATGCCTCGCAGTATAACACTCAGTGAAAGCAGGTTTGCACAAAATTCTGTTTTCGCGAAAGTATTCGTTTTTATAGGCGGTAATAAATGCTGGCTGAAAAAACTACAACGAATGTAAAACGTAGGTTTAGTTATCAAATAGCACAAACGAATGTCTCTGAGTAAGTGTTTCTACTACAAATACCATAAATTGAACGCCCGATTGACATTTTACAAAGACAAAAAAATTAGTGGAACTTGAAAAATTGCGAGTTATACAGCGGGGATAATTACTGTTTGCTCACCACCCTGTTTTACTACCAAGCCAATAAGCTTTCTAGTTCAAGAGGCTTTTTTAATGCGAAGAAATATACATTTACAAAATGTTACCTTACCTTAAAAACGACGTCCGCGAAGAAATAAATTTTCCAAATTGAAGGGCTTCGAAATAAGAAAAAAATCGTTGAATAAACTAAAAAGAAGCTACCGCATTTACCTCGCATCGGCCGCTATGTTTCTTGTTATGTTTCCACTTCGGGATTACAAACTCTGCTTGTGCGCAGTACACGAATCCGCTGACTGATACCTCCATGATTGCTTTGCAAGTTGTAAGAACATCGTTTGGATTTCATTTAAGAGAATGTATGGGAAGTTGCTTTCCCCCCCATCCTCCACCTCAGATGCCCGTCACTCGCACGTTCAACGAGTCGGCAGCTCAGCATTTCAACAACTGCACAGTCAATATACAAAACTACTTCGGGCCGCAATTAACTAACCAAGCTAGTTCTTCCAGAGTAGAATGTCAGATCGCTGAACTCGCAAGAAGCCCAAGTATTCCGCGCAGAAAACGTAGACGAGCGTACATCATCGACTCTGATGAAGACTGAACTTTCTCAGTACCTTATACTGCATGTACAGTAGTTTTCTCGTTCATTTCGGATGAAGTTTAAGCTTAAATCCGAACATTTTTTTGGTGAAACCTCGCCAACGACGTCTTCTTTGCTTTGTTCAAAAAAAAATAATCGTATGATTTTCTAAATCCTTATTTGGGTATGTTGAGCAGTAGCTGTCATGCCGTGTCAGTTGTCACAATCTTCGCGCTTTGTAAGATAGCAACCATTTCCGGTTTCAGCTTCTGTAGGACATTTTTTACAGTATTTTTACCCTTTAGAAAGTTGACGTTAATATTAATAAGAAGAGTATATGCCTTTACATGAGTTTGGTAGGACTTCGTAATCGGGTGTCGTGTCAGTTGTCAATCATCGCGCTCTCTAAAATGGCAACCATTTCCGGTTTCAGCTTCTTTGCGTTCGAACCGTTTTAGAAAGTTTTAGAAAGTTGACCTTAAGCTTATTATGTATCAATAAAAAGCGTATGTGCCCTTCTATTAAATATTTGATTATTAAATGTTTTGATTCTCGCATTTTGTTATTGACACAATTAATTGGTAATCGGACTTCGTGTCGTACAATTCAGGGGTAATCGTGCTCGTGATTTCAAATCAGCCTCGCGCTACGCGCTCGGCCGATTTGAAATCACTCGCCCAATTACTCCCTGAATTGTACTCCACTCAGTCCTATTACCATTACTTATCATTATGCCCCAACAGTGGAGGATTTGACCCCTTTTGAGTCCCTAACGGTGAAGCATTTGACCGTCAAAACTGGAAACACATCGGGGCATTTGACCAAAGTTTTTCAAAAAGTCAAATGCCCGGGTGTTTGCGCGCGCGGGAGGTGGGGGGGGGGGGATGGGCGCTTTTGGAATTGACTGATATATTATGTCGGTTACACAACCCGACACCTTTTCAAACGAGTTGCCTAGCACAAATTTTCGGCAATTGGCAAACATCTCAAAGCGCACGGTGGCAGCGATCTTTTGAATAAAAGCCTTTTCAAGATTCTTAAGAAAAGCCGAAGCAAGTTTGATTGTTTAGTGTTTAAAATGCTTTTAATCAAGAAACGCAAACCTAATTAATCTAAGCGTGCAAACGGACTCCATACATGCTAAACATTTTCGTTTAGTTCAAAGTTATTTATTTCTGACACATTTCTTAAGGCCGCGCAGGGCAGTTAAAGTCATTGCGTATGTAGTTACGTAATTACGTATGAGCCGTGCGACTGATTCCGACGATACACGGAATTTTTTTAATTCCAATTTATTCAATACATTGTGTGTTCGGCGTATTGCTAATTGTACGTGTGATTGAAATCTCGAAGTATGAACTTCTTGCTCATTTTTTGAATACATTAGCGGACCCGTTCGATCTTCGGAGAAGGAAAATACTGCAATTTCTGTGTCCGAGGTTTCGTCACAGATACTGTTACACCAGGGAGATCAACAGGGACCGGGAACATGCTCCTCCGGGAAATTACTAAGACTATATTATGTGCGTTTCGAAGGCCTTTACATAGAAAATTAGACAGTCAAGATCAAACGTATATATTCAAAAGTTTGGAAATACTGAAGATCTTCAGGGTCCTAAGTTTTTCAATTCATTAAATATCAACATTTCTTCTTAGGTGAATGACCACTTCTAAATAATGCTTGTTTTTTGCTGCTTTTTGCCTGTTTTGTTTTGCTTGCTTTTTATCCTAATTATGTTTCAGTATGGATTCGCCGCCTATTTATTCGTTATATTTAGTCTTAGGTTAATGAGGCAGCTCATAAACCCCCTACTTTTCAATCTGAGCCTCCTTGCCAGGATAATACCTTTAATTAATTTACTTAAAATTTATGTCTCTTTATCTCTAATTTTTTGTTATATATTGAATGTCGGTATGTATTTATTATTTATTTTAAAAATAAATAAACTGAAACGTAAAACGAAAATACTTAAGAAAAATTTCTTGGTCGAAATGGATTTTGGGCTTAATCTTTGAGTAGTGTGCCAAGCTCAAGCCTCCTTGAACGCTTCTGGGTAAAAAAGTCTACTACTTTGCCCAGATTGATGTCTGTATCGTAGTGAATGTGCATTAAAGAAGCATTGTCACCGATATTTTTGCTGTTTTTGGTTCAATTCTGCCAAAATTACTGCCTTTTACCTGTTATCGGGCAAAAAATGCTCCTGCAGAATCAGCAAGATGAATTCCAATGAAATTTTAGCAGGAAAAGCTAACCATAATATTTTTTGGTGATTTTTCAATGCATAGCTTGAAATTTTGAAAAAAACTGGCAAGTTTTTTCAAATTTCAATCCATTTCCATCCTCATCATCTTAGATGGAATACAGAAGTTTATAGTGTCAATGCAGTACTACAGTCTTTGGCAACAAAACTAGACCATTATTTTAAGGTTTCCACTGATGCATTGGCAGTTTTAAGCTTTTTAAAGTGATGGTACAATAGCGTGACACTGCCCCTTTAAGCAAGCAAAGAGAGCTTTCCTTGAGCTATGCTTGCTCTATTGTAAGTGTGAAGCCGTCTTAGAGCTCCTCTGTCAGTTTCACATTCGCAGCTGGTGGCTGCAATATAAAAATTGTAAGACAAGTTCAAATCCCTCAAGGCTTTTGCAGTGATATTGGGTTTTCCTTCTTTTGGCTTCGAGCTGTATCCCAAATAGTCTTCT
This sequence comes from Pachyseris speciosa, assembly GCA_016490735.1. Lineage (NCBI taxonomy): Eukaryota > Metazoa > Cnidaria > Anthozoa > Scleractinia > Pachyseridae > Pachyseris > Pachyseris speciosa. The sequence goes on from JAEMWC010000913.1 coordinate 312,720, forward strand.
AGCAATTTAATAGTATCGACATAGCAGGGGGTCGCATAACGGACAGGAAATGAAAACGGTTCATTAAATTGGGTTTCATTTCAAACTAAACAACAAGCGTGCTACACAACAAGCGTGCTGGGACGCAAGTACTACAGTTACTTTGCTTTTACCTTTTTTGTAATAACTTACTTTCTTTTCAATCGCCGGTATCTAGTAAACGGACTTTCGCGGCCCGTGGGGCCTAATCAGGCATATCTCCTACTCTCTGTATTTTCCAATCGCAAAATGGCCAAAAAGCTATCCTATTAAAAGCTCCATCAAAAATCAATAATTTGGGGAGCTTAGACGTGAATTCATCAGAGATTCGATTGAGATCTTGCAGCAATCAGTCACCTGTGACCTTTTTTTACTGTAAAATGGTCTAACACGCGATTGCACAGTTTGTTACTTTTTTAGTCGTCGGCGGGAACGTTATGTGACATAGCTAGAAGTAGCTAGATGCCCCTAACTCATCCCGCTGGCCTTGTGAATTGCTGTCATCGCTACTCAGTGGTGTAAACGGTACTGGTGTCGTCCGAAAAGAAACTAAAACCAAATAGGAAAAACCGAACTGAACCACGTCGGATCCCAGATCCGAAAAACCGCTTGTATTTTAAGCTTTTGTACATTATGTTAGCATTTTTTCGAGCATTTTAGTGAGGCAAAAGCATTTTAGTGGCATTTTCTCGGAAAATAAATTTTTTTCCGGGAAACTAAAAAAGAAAATATTTTTTTGGAGAAATGAAGACTAAAACTCAAAATTCATAGATGATTCCGAGTGTTATGTTTTTTTGGCTGTATTTATGAACTTTTATACGTTGTTGTTGTTACTTGCAACACTTGTACGTTGTTAAAAACTTTTAAATTAATAAAAAAAAAAAACGTTTATATAATGAGCATTATCCGAGCATTTTAGTGGCTATTTTTGGGAAGACCGAGCATTTTAGTGGGAAAATTGGAGCATTAAGGTGGAGCATTTTAGTGGGAAAACAAAAGCATAATTTACAAAAACCTAATGTATTTTGATCGAAGCCCGAAACCGAATGCTAATAAAAGCATAAAGCAAACCGTAACAGACACCAAAACACCGAAACCCGACGTTTTTCGGTGCAAAAACCGAAAAACCGACGTAAATCTCAAAAACGAGTGCGATTGTTTCATCAGGGGTTCCAAACACCGAGAGACAGATGGCACCGCTAATGAAAACCGAAGAACGAGGTTTTGATGTGGCTTCTCAAACGGGCATAAAAATACAATGTAATATGGCAAATATATCCTCTGTACAATTAGAACCAATTATTTATTTATTTATTTATTTCAAGATTCGTACATAAAGAATATATACAGGTGATTAGAACAAAAGGATATAGCATCCCCTACAAGGTTCAACCACCTTAAAAAACCCCATAAACCTAAAAACAATATATATATATAATATATATATATATATATATATAATTGGTTCTAATTGTACAGTTGGTTCGACATCGACTGAATTCAAAATTAGATTTCGCAACCACAAATCTAGTATGCTTAAGAATAGAAGAACAAGTGAATTGGCGGTCCACTTTAATAGCTCCCAACATGAATTTTCTGATATAAATTTTATTATCATCGAACAAATTAATTCTTCTCAAACCACTGCACATTTAGACCAATTACTGCTTACCAGAGAAGCATATTGGATGACGCAATTATTCACGCTTAACCCACATGGCCTTAACAAGAGGCGTGAATTTCGCTCTAAAAATGGCATTAATTACAACAAATGACTTGTCCATTTTACATGTTCTTTCTTGGTTAATGAATTGCTTCTTATCCAGTTCCTTTTGTCTTCCTTAATTTTTTATAAATAGTTTCAGAGGTTACGTGATTGCTTTTGCGTTCAGGGACTCTGTTATTTTTGTTTGAATTTTGCCATTCAAGGGACCTCAGTAGGGAGCTTATTACATTGTTTAATGGCCCTGCCTTGGGAATTTGTTATGACACTAATCACGATTGTTCAGAGGCCCCTTGCAGGGAATTTGTTACGTTGGATCGATTACATAACTTCTGTCACTCACCTTTTTTGTATTTGTTAATCACCTGACTTATATAAGCATGGACCTCAGACTAGCACAACCATTGTAAATAGTTTTTAATTCTTAGTTTTTAAACTTTTTAATCTGCAGAAGGCTGAACAGCCGAAACGTTATTACATCCGTCAGATCAGCTAGAAGTTCGCCCCACTGTCGTTATCTCTTATTTATCTACAAATTCACGTGGTGGAATAGTATCCTTCGGATCGTTCTGCTGGGAGTTCATTGTTTGTGTAAACCTCCTTATTCTGCCTATATATATATATATATATATATATATATATATATATATATATATATATATATATATATATATATTTAATAAATGGATGCCATGTTTCCGTGCGTCTGTTCAGTAATAGATCACCGATGACGTCAGAATGTGGTAAAAACAAAGAAGTGGCACACGAGCCGCAGGCGAGTGTGTCACTGATGTCTTTACCACATTTTGACGTCTTCTTTCATCTATTACTATTTGTTTTATATAATAAAGAAACAAAATGCAAGCGAAAAAATTGTTTATTTTCACATTTCTGCAAAAAAGTGGGTCGTGATGACGTAATCTGTGCATCTGTCCTCTAATAGATCATAGCTAATAACCAATCACAATGTGCGAACTATTTACCTTATATAAATATAAATATATATATATATATATATATATATATTTATTTTATATTTATATAAGGTAAATAGTTCGCACATTGTGATTGGTTATTAGCTATGATCTATTAGAGGACAGATATATATATATATATATATATATATATATATATATATATATGTATGTATGTATGTATGTATGTATGTATGAATGTATGTATGTATGTATACATAATAGCCAAGAACTGGAAAATACGACTTTGCCAAAGTCGTATTTTCCAGTTCTTGGCTATTATTTTAATTCGTCTGGAAACACAACCACGACAGTGGATGTTTTTGACATTATTATACACACACACACACCCACACACACACACACACACACACACATATATTGTTGCTGACACATAGAGTAATGGCAGAGATGAACCAAGGAGCGAGTCGTTTTCATCCGCCGTTCCAGCTTCCACAAAAAACAACAAATGGGCTTTGAACGTGTTTAGACAATGGCAGTTGGAAAGAGACGCGAAAGTACCGATTTTAGATCATATCCTGTAGGTCTTTACAAAGATTATGACTTGTCAGTACTGAAGGCGAATCCTGTAAATTGTGAAATATCGTAAATGGATGCCGTACCTCTTAACTGCTGGTTCACGATGTTTAGAAATCATGATATAAAACTTTTTGTAAATGGAAAAAAATTAACTTGCATATTAACTATTAACTAACCCTACAAAGACTATGACTTGTCACTACTGAAGGTGAATCCTGTAAATTGTGAAATATCGTAAATGGATGCCGTACCTCTTAACTGCCGGTTCACGATGTTTAGAAATCATGATATAAAACTTTTTGTAAATGGAAAAAAATTAACTTGCATATTAACTATTAACTAACCCTACAAAGACTATGACTTGTCACTACTGAAGGTGAATCCTGTAAATTGTGAAATATCGTAAATGGATGCCGTACCTCTTAACTGCTGGTTCACGATGTTTAGAAATCATGATATAAAACTTTTTGTAAATGAAAAAAATTAACTAGCACTGTATAGCTAATAGTAAGTACTGCTCTTGTGTTTAATTTGCTTTGTTTTTATGCATGAATCTTGATACCAAATGAAAACCCAGATGAAAACCACGCTTGGTTTGGATATCTGAACCAATACACGCGCCTGATTTTGAACTGGGTTTTCATTGGGTATCAAACTCATGCAAATGATGAATGTAACCTCTTTCATTGGCAATAGAACTTATGAATTATTTATTAGTTTGAGAAGAACGTCGGGAACAATAGGTGGTTTGCAGCCAATCTCTAGAGACACAAATAACAATGGCTAACGAGAGATGTATTGTCTACGTCCACCAGCATGGCGGCGATGACGTAACGTGCAAACCACCTATTGCCAGTTGATCCTAGAATTACTGATTCGATTTCAGTAAGCGTTGAAGATTCTGAAGATTTTAGCACCGTACGCGTATTGCAACAACACTGTAATGTAAGGAGGGACATGATTGCTGTGATGGAAAGCTTCGGTTCCCTCGAGGAAGAGCTGCGGAGTAAATGTTATTTTATTGTATGATTTATAGAACAAAAGACGGAAAAGCCATTTCCCAGCTTGATAAATTCGGATTGACAGACATCTGGCTAAGACAAAGGAAGATCATAACCTAGAAGATGATCTTGCTTGCTAACAATTTAGGTCGACTTGCAGTGACTATTTCTTTCTCATTTTCTTTAATCATCGGCCTTGGTTTTAAGACGAGCTACATTCGCTTGGCAGAAGTGTACGGGTTGTCTCTTCACTGAAGGTTTATATATGGTGCGCTGGGTCAGTTTTTCCACCGTCTTTGCTTTTTCCGACAATGATTTTATGGGAAAGTTGGGCACAAATTTCTGGCGCTATCTCGATGGCATAAGTACAAAAGACAAACTGGCGAAAGCGATTTTCTGAGGAAACAGAACTGAACAGCTCGCGTTCGCTTTCCCTTGTTGCGGTGACATACTACATCGGAAAGCATTACGCATTCATTTTCCGTTTGACAACTGACTTACTGTAAATTGCAGCCACTTGTCAAGGCATACTTAGCGCGAGCATAATTCAAAGGTTATTCTTCTTGTCTATCTTGAAAAGTAAAAGAGTGTTATTTAACCGCATTCTATTTGCGAAACGTAGGTCTTGATTACGATCACACAAAACGTGCTATTTTCATTTTCCCTCCAAATACACAAGGGATGATATCGTAAAAGGCACATATATTTATGTCACGAATTATGAGATCAAAACCGATTCACAAACACTGACATCTGGAGTTCGTAAGTGTTTACAGACATCACATAAATACGGCTATATGCGTTGTTTGGCAAACTAACTGGAACCAGCACCATGATTACTTACACAGTTTAACTGAAAAAAATCATTTAACAAATAAGGACTCTGGAATTCGCATGTCTGCGATTACTTTAATCAATCTTTAATCAATGTTACCAAAGCTTTCAATATAAAAAGTGAAAACGGTGTTGTGACTATTCGTTTGTAGGTTATTGAGTGGAAACCAGTTGACAGAGCTACCCAGAGGTGTATTTGATCACAATAAATGGCTGATGGTGCTGTAAGTGCTTTTTTTCTTCAGTGACAATCTCCATTATCGCGATAAGAACGACATGCATGGTGAAGACGCTCCAGGAAATGCGCGATTAGTTGGTAATCAGAAATTTGGGGACAATTCATATACATGTTTGCAAACCCAATTTAGCTTTCTCTTGTATGGAAATTTACGTGTTGGTCGTAAAATGTATTCGAGTCTGGTAAAGCTACATGTAATGTTGTTGGTTAAAGTGCACCTAAAGGCAAAAAATTTTCTTTGATAAGATAATTCTTTCCACTTATATGAAACATATTTTACCCTTTTCACCTTGAAATTCTGCTTGTATGTGTCACACAAGCTATGTAAAGTTAGCAAAACTAGCAGTCACATGGCCCCACGGCCGTGCTGTGAGGGCCTATTCTCGATTTTACGTCACAAACTGTTTTGCAATGCAAAAAATCTTTGAAAACTTGAATACAAAGCATTTTGTGACGTAAAATCGAGAATAGGCCCATGCCTCTCACAGCACATCCGTGGGGCCATAGACTTGTGCAGTGCACAAGTTATGTAAAGTTAGCATTTGAAACACAGGGTGCAGAGAAGTTCTGTTCGATCGTACACGACAAAGTCTCACCTTGTTAATTCTAAGAAATGTTTACTTTGTACGATAAAGATTGTCGAAATGAAATCCTTCTGATTTGTGAATGTTTTCTGCTTCCATATCCTTCTATATCCCCCGATCTTGTCTCTTTCTGGTACGGTTTCAGCAATGTTTATTTGCATGTACCGCGGACCAAAGTACTGTGGGCGCTCACGGTTACAAAAGGTTGGCTTACAGTACAAGAGGAGTAAAGGGAGGAAACCGATTTAGGCTCAATTTTTCGATTCCCTGTGTCTAATACGAAATTCAATGAAAAGGGCTCATTTTTCGTATATGGTTTGGAATTTTCACTTTTTAGCCAAATTGAACAAGAATTCTGTTGAAACAGTCGGAAAACTAACATTTTTGGCAAAGGAGATTTACGGCCTCATTACACCGCTTTCGTTCAATGTGCACCGCAACAACTGGTGACGGAAATGACGTATAGTGTGTTGTGACCTCGAAGAATAAACGTGTTGGAAGTACTCGCTGGCGGTCTCTATTTGTGTTTCGGGATTCTACAGTAAGCGACAAGGATCGTTCTTTTTCACTCGCGATTTCGTGGAGGTATTTGTCGAGATTTTTCTCTTTTCAACCGCGGTTTATAAGCGGCGGCGAGATGAGCGGAGCTAACGCTAGTCGGTTCAACCAGCGGGTCGGGATGTGTTGGAAGCGTTTCTGTTTCCGTTGGTGTCGGTTCGTTAGAAGCACTGGTTTCGCAGACACTCCATGACTACTTCGTTCCAAAGGCAAACGTCCCGTTTGAGAGGCACAAGTTTCTGCAGATTGCACAGGAAATCAGTGAAACCGTTGACCAGTTTGTTTGTCGGCTTCGTCAGCGTGCGGTTAGCCGTGACTTCGGTGCCCGGGCTTCGGTGATAGAGAAGACCACTATATTCGAGATCATGTCATAGACAAGTGAACATTCGACACATATGCGTCTGACGTTTCCAGAAGAGGAGGAGACTTTGATGCTCGAAGGTTTGCTGAGAATCGTCGAGGCGTGAGAATTGTTCTAATTATTAGTTAGCTATCGTTTAAGGGTATATGTTGTGACCTCATAGAATAAACGTGTTGTTAGTATTTGCTGGCTATCTAGTCTGTCTAGCTCTATTTGTGTTTCCCTGGTGCACGTGGACGGTTTCGGTTTTTTTTTTTTTTTTTGCCTCCGGTGGGTTTTCTTTGAGTGGAGCTGGCCTTTTGAAAGACAAACTTGGCATGTTTTTATCATTCCCCAACGGGAGATTACTCTCCCGTTTCCGGTCACTGCCCACTTCCTTCATCAGTTATTGGGGTTCACATCGAACTAGTCATGTGACGCTTGTTTCCTCCGCTTACTTTTCATTTACTCGGCACGTCGTGCCTCGTTCGGAAAGCTTCGCTTTCCGATTTCCGAAGCTTATTCGTTGCCCTTCGGGCAAAGATCATATAAGCCAGCGGCCAGCGTCAGTTCGACGCGGTATATGCAAGTAAACATGGCGGAAAGCCGTACAGAAGGATATGGAAGCAGAAAACATTCACAAATCAGAAGGATTTCATTTCGACAATCTTTATCGTACAAAGTAAACATATTTTGGAATTAACGAGGTGAGACTTTGTCGTGTACGATCGAACTGAACTCCTCTGTACCCTGTGTTTGAAACTGAGTTTCAAATGCTAACTTTAGATAGCTTGTGCGACGCATTTGAAGCAGAAATTCGAGGTGAAAATGGTTAAATATGTTTCCCATAAGTGGAAATAATTATCTTATCAAAAACAATTTTTGCATTTAGGTGCACTTTAATATCGTGTCGCTCTAAAAACTGCAAATGAGCGGACAAATTGCGGCTCTCGTCTTAATTTGTTCGTAGCTGTAAAACAATTCTTAGCACCAAATGCTGTAAAGGCCGAAGTGGTTCAGTCAGCCATTTGGTCGAATATACAATTAATAATTATACTACAATTTGTTCGAACTCTTCTGGGTTTCAGTATTATAGACATATCCTCAGTGTTTGTTAGCAATGTTCCCCTTTTTTTTTTTCGTGACAGTCTAGTGCATGAGCTAAACAATCACAAGTGATTACAACTCACTATGACTTACACCATCACGAGTTGCCACACCAGAAATGTCACGTCATATGGCATCGGTACATGTAATCACGATCTATCCATAGCCGTCATTGGCTCCTGGGTATTAGTATGTGTGAATCGCGAAATATATTTTGATTCTCATATGTTCCATAACTGGTGTCTTTTTGTCGTGTATGGTGAAAACCCTCTATCGGAAGGTCAAGCAACATCTCTGAATGAAACCGTCTGACCACAGTTGATTCAAATTTTAACCAGTTTATTACCATGCAACTTAATTCGCACTGTTGTGATCACGCCTTTTCCCGAAAAACGCTATGCGGAGAAAGTAGAATATAGTAAAATTGTACAACAGGAAAAAGAAACGGAACTAACGCCACTTCTGTTCGGGGAGATGAGTATAAAAAACTGCTATCTTTTATTTCAAGATTTCAAGTTCCGTGTCCATAAAGCCTCATAGACTGTTAGCACTCCCTTTCTGGATAGTGGGGAGAAATACGAAAGGGTAGGAGACAAGTGAGCATAATTTGTACCGCCGGAGATATTCATAAAAATCTCACATTGTGAGAGAAATAAACCCTCTAAGGTTGTCAGGATTTTACAACGAGGTATTGTATCAGCGATTCAAATGCTGTTTTGCTACACCGAGAATACAGCTCAGGCAATTACACAAGGCGAAAATCGCGTCCTTAGTTTCTTAGAAGTTGCCAAGGTAACGCTTTTGCAGACATCACATGTCACTGTCACTGGAACTGCTGTTGGACCACAGAAAAAACCTCAGTTCGTTAGAAAAGAGTCTCCTTCCTTTACTGGACGCGTTTACTGGAAGTTAAGATAAAAGAGAGCTCGCAATGATAGGGAAAAGTGTGATTATGAATCGAAGAAGCTTGACACTTGCCTACTTGCCTACGCATGGCTAAGGCCCGATTCAGACACCGTAATTTTTCATTTAGCGAACCTAATGGTTTAAGTACATCAAAAGTTCGGCCTCTGAAACAATTAAGAACGGCTATTTTAATTTGGATCGGCTCAACCGTTGTTTTCCCCTGTATGAGGTGGACATTTCGACTTTGTAACGGCTTTGATTTACACGCCGAACTTTGCCGAACATGCATGCATAAATTATTACGCTGTATATACTTAAGACGTTTTACTCAGAACTGGAACTGGAACTGGAACTGGAACTGCAATAGGAACTCACGTGGAACGGTGAATTAAGTTCGTAAACAGACGTAATTTTGTTAATTTGTGTCGCTCCAAATTCGAACTAAGGCCCGGTTCAGACGCCGTACTTCAGCCGAGCCGAATCGAATTCAACGATTGGCCGACCTAAATTAATATTCTGGCTAAATTGATTCAGAGGCCGAACTTTATTTGGCCGAAACACGAATTACACATGTAGCTTTCGTTGAGTTTGGCACGCCAAGCCGCCGTTTTTTCTTTAGCAACACTCCTTTGCGCGTGCTCTCATGTAAAAACAGCACGAAAAATACATTACGAGCAACTGTCGCTAAGGCTTGAGCAAAATTGGAAATGGTCAGACAAAACCTTCCTTGATACTTTGTGTGCAGTTAGTCCTTGGGATGAAACTAAACTCTTGATGGGCATGAAATCGTGAAACTTCACAGCTTTCGTACTATATGACAATTAACTTGCCAGCACTTTTATAGCAACGCATTTCAAAGTAAAACATCCCGAAGTTTAAGAGTGCTTTAAACAGTATTCTCCACATTGTTGACCAAGCAGCAGGTACGAGCTAAATGCCAGATCATTACTTCAAATAC
>JAEMWC010000913.1:327500-347278 GCA_016490735.1 Pachyseris speciosa
CAACGAGTATAAAATCTTGGAAAAGAGCGCGACTTTTGAAGTGATACGGAGAAATCATCTCTATCGTTTCTCAACGGCAACTGACGAGATCCACAAGATTAGGATCGAAACCGAGGTCTTGCCTGACCATCAAACTACCAAATGTCGAAAAACTTACTAACTTCAGCAGGGCTATTAGACGTTCCTGGCACAAGCAAAGAAAATGTGGAACTTTCACAACCAGAAAGCGATGAAAAAGAGTTTCTTAAAGACACGGATGAAGAATTTGAAAGCAGCCAAAGGCCACCTGAAAAGCAGCAGTGCCACGAGAGCAAGGAGGAGCCAAAGCACGAGCAGCAGAACAGAAAACGCCATTACTGGCAAACAATGTCAGCAGAAGAGAAAATTAACAACTCCGAGAGGGCAATAAAGGCGCTAAAAAGACACACGGAGAGACGAACGTGCCCAAAATCTTTAAAGTACACAGCAAGAGCTCTAACAAGAGCGGACACTGAATTCAAAACTGACATTAAACGCATCCGCAAAAGTGCGGAGCAAGAGTTCCTAAAGGCTCTAACTCGTCTTCATTACCGTGAAACCGATCGGTTGAGATCGGAAATCAAACGCGGAAAACGACCGAAAGTTTCTAACGAAACCGCAAACACTGATGTAACTACATTTTCAAAAACCAAGAATGGAAAACACTCGGCGCCTAGAGAAAATACTGTATCGCTCAACAATATATACAAGATAGCAGAAAACCTAGAAAAGAAAATAGCCGAGCTTAGCGATCTAATGTCAACTGTAAAAGGCAAGGATAATAAACAATTTAAACAGTACAAATGCCTGTTCACTGGGTCATTAGATAATGACAGGGCCAAACGGAAACCTTTAACGAAACAACTGTCGAACAGAAAGCGGAAAGACCGCAAACAAATAAAAAAAAAAAAGAAATATAAACGTGAGGCTTGAAAAAAACAAACACACATAAAAAAAAAAATTTCTCTAATAAAGATCTCACCAATGAACAGATTAACCTTCTGGCAAAAGGGCTGAAATTTGTTTCCACACCCGTGACTAACGAGGAGCAAATACAACAGCAACTCTTGCGTGACTTTGATAGCTTCGCAAGAAGAATGAGACTACGATACATTTTTCACGGGCAGGAAAAAGAGCCACATTCAGTCCACGTTAAATCCACGTGGAAACCACCAATACAACCATCAATCGTCCTAGAGAGCTATCTAGAAGAGGTTAAGGTTAAACTAGTGGAAACCAAACTCACAAAACCAAAAAATAATCTGCCACCAGCCGAACAAAAGGCACTTAAGGCATTAAAGCAAGTCAACGAAATCAGCCTTAAAAAAGCCGATAGAGGGACGACCACTGTTGTGTTCAACGCACAAGACAAAATCAAAGAGGGTCAAATTCAACTAAAAGATAACACTGAACACTACAGGTCACTTGAAAAACCAATGGTAGATGAGACAAGCCGCAAAGTCCACAACTAGTTAATTGACTCTACCACAAAAACCACATAGACGAAACAACTAAAAAATGGTTTTGTGAAGCACCAAACCCGCCTCCAATTCCGGTTTTCTACACCCCGGCAAAAATCCACAAACCGATACCAGTCGGGAGACCAATAATATGAGGGTTCGATGGCCCTACAGAGAAGCTATCAACATTTGTTGACAGACTTCTTCAGCCTATAGCAAAACAGCAGAAGTCATATCTGAAAGACACCGCTGATTTTATCAATTTCATAGAGAGAATGAAACTATCGTTGTTTCAATGGACGTAACGAGCTTATATACAAATATACCACAGGAGGAAGGAATCTGAACAATATGCGCAGCATATGATGCATTCCATAAAAACAAACCTCCTATTCCTATTCAACAGCTTCAAGAAGCGCTAAGGCTTATTTTACAAGAAAATTCGTTCCAATTTAATGGACGAGATTATCTCGAAACACATGGAACTACTATGGGGACGAAAATGGCTGTTGCCTTCGCCAATATCTTCATGGCAAAAGTCGAAACAGAAATTATAAGCCAAAGCGTGATTAACCTGCTCGTTTGGAAACGCTACATGGACGACATTTTCTCCCTCTGGAACACAAACAGAGGAGATATAACACAGTTCATTGAGAACGCAAACAAAACATCACCCTTTCAATTAAATTCACTACGAGAGTTTCAGAAACTGAAATAACTTTCTTGGTCACCATCATATACAAAGGCGCAAGATTCGAAACAACATCAGTTCTTGATGTGCGAAGTCAACCCATTTCAAGCCCACTTAGACATTTCTATATACACATTTCTCATCCTGTCACCCACCCGGTGTTAGGCCGAGGGGATTTGTGAAAGGAGAGGCTTTAAGACTTCTGAGGACAAACTCTTCTAAAACAATATTTGAAGAGAAAGAAGAAAATTTCAAAACAACCTTGTTGATAAAGGTTACCCTAAAGCTTTTATCCAAAGAAACCTCTCAGAAGGAAAAGTCTCAAAACAGGAAACAAGCCCTCCGACAAAAAGAGAAAGAAAACAAACGAATCTTGCCGTTTGTAACGCAATATCACCCATCAGTGCCAAACTTAAAAGAAATCCTCATGAACAAATGGCATTTTATTGAGAAACAACCGACGCTCAGAGAAATATTTAAGGAACCGCCACTTATATCCTACAACAGAGGGTGTTCCCTGAAAGACATACTCGTTAGAGCAAAAATATAGCTTCAAGGCTAAAAACACGCGAGTGGGAGTCGCGCAGGCCTATATAACCCCCCGCCCTCCCCTTTTTAACACAAACCTTCAGGAATATTTTGAGATAGGAGTTGGGATGGAGCGTAACGCGGGGAGAGAAAGTAAGAAGGCAGGTATATATAAGTGCCAAACGACATCCTTGTGCAGAGGATGTCGTCTACAGCACCGGGTAGATTGAAAAAGTATGAGCCACTGGATACGAGAGAATACTATGAGGAACTTTCCGTTGAAAATATCAAAGAAGCGTGTGAAAAGTTCTACAATGCCCCTCCTGGATCTTGCGACATTCTTGCTTCAGACAGAGGACCCTAGTGCACAAAACTTGAGCAGATTAAGGGTCCTAAAGTATACTTTATTCGCTTTCTTCCATCTAAAGAAAATGCCGACAGCATCTTTACTCCTCAAGAAGTGGGAAGATTGAAGAAGCCTTCTGTCCGCGCTACGAACCGCCCCAGTTTTGCCATCACGCGCCAAACGAGGGAATATTCCAAGCAGTACAGTTTTCTCGAAATCGTTATCTATTGCACACTCATTAAAGGCTGGAAATTAGTAAAGCCGCTAATAAACTACTATTAATTCAGTACCTCTTCTAATTTTTCATGTTGAACAAAGCAAGTGGAATGACGGTTTTGCAATTGATTTGCAAATAGAAGAGGAATCTTTCTCGAGCGGGGCTTTCAGGAATGCTTTTAAAGCAACATTGCAGCGACAGCCGTTCTCAGTTCTCCCGTGATTGGGTAGTTACTGTAAGAAATACAAGGCCACGTCCATTCAAACCTTCACAGACATCTTAAAATCGACAGTGGAAGACCATACTCGCAAACAAGTACAAATGCACGCGGTAGCAGGAAAGATAATTCAAAGATTTACTATGAGAGTGCCTTGAAATTTCGGGGATTCCTTCCGGTATGGAAAAGTATTTTACTTTGCTCTGGACGATCTCCCTGTAACCGTGGAAGAGTTTGTACCTGGTGTATTTGTCAACAACGACGGAACTTGCCTGCCGTCACCCGAGGAAGCTTGTGATGAGGTCTGCGCCAAAGAGCAGTGCCTCGTGCACATCAGCTACGTCTGGTCAGAGCGGAAGATGATTCAAGTTTATTTCAAGTTTATTTCAACTCTTTTACAAGTCGATAATTCTTGGTGGACTGGGCCGCAAATAGCTTTACAGCTAATCGAGGCGGAGCAGTCCTTAAATATTACTATTATAAATATTAATGTTATTATTAATATTATTACTGATTCGTCTTTCAATTACATTAAACAGAATCAAAAATCGCTTAACAACATGTAAATATTACTGTCTAGGTAGAATCTAAAGGGGAAGGCTAGAGACTAAAACTTGACTCCAGTCGGAAATGATGTTGGTTGATATACAAGCTAATCTTGAAGGATAGACTTTTGCTGTGAGCCAAATGCATTGGTTAGAAAACTAAAAACTATTTCTCCAGAGGCTGGTTATCCATTATAATATTAAAATTTGGTTTACCAACGGAGTTGATAATGTAAATAGACCACCGTAGAGGGATTCGATTAGCTGACGTTTCGAGCGTTAGCCCTTCGTCGGAGCGAATCGAGGAATTGTGGGTTGTGTATGGTTTATATACAGAAAATGGAGGACAGCATCGAATCATTCGCTTCTGACAAGGATCGCAATATAGTCCCGTGATACGTTATCACGTAACAGGTTATTAGTTCAAAAAGTTGATAAACATTCAATAAATTCGCAAAAATGGGGTTTTCTATCAAATTATTCACTATTTCGTGCTTGATGTGTGATTTATTTGCTCAAAAGTTGCTCAGAAAGGCAAAACTTACTCGAGATTGCTAAAACCGTAAAAAGCTGCTCGAAAAGCCAAAAGTTGCTCAAAAGTCTGAGTTTCCGAGCACAATCGGAACAGGCCTAACATATGCCGGATAGTAATGGAAATCCAATTAAGCATGTCCTCGAACGTTCTAGAATATTCAACACAATAAACAGATGACATCATCTCAATGTCGCTAGGTCTGAGAGGACTTCAAACGGCTCTTTGCAGACGATTTTCCAAACAAATGCTAGGGTATATGGACAATACCCCTAATGACGCTAAGGCTTCATACTGCAGAACCTGTACTTGACTTTGAGGGTTGTAAACCACTCGGCTGGTATCAGGTGATTGACGACTTAGTACAGTAACAAGGATTAAAAAATTCGTAGCATCAAGAATCGAATAGCGTGGGGCTGACTGTTGCCGACAATCTTATACGATCTTTCAGTATATACTAAAAAAGTGGATAGCGTTTTTCGCGCGAAATGATTGGCTACTCAAACTCGGGATAACAAGTGCTATTCACCACGGAGCAATTCGATCGTTTGCGAGTGAAATTCATAATTGTTGACGGGAATAAATGAGTTAAAAATGACCATTTTTGAGCTCTACTATCTCACTGTTTTAGTATACTAAAACAATTATTTACCTTATTGTCCAGGCCCGTAGACAGGTTTTTGCGTAAGGAGGTGCGTTTGATCGCCGAAGGCTCAGTCGAATTGACGTGGGCCGTAGGTGCGAGTTTCTAGGGGGATCCGGGGACATGCACCCGTCCCCCCCTCCCCCTACGGGCCTATAATGTCGGTGGCCACTAGTGGATGTTTTCGCGGCTCAGATATTTTCGCCCACCAACTCGTATGAAATTTTTGCGGCTTTCTTCCGCAGAATTTCAAGCAGCAAAACGAGATAACGAAGTAATCTCAATTTTTGAAATAGAAAACAATTTTGGCACACCTTGTTTGAGAAACACTTCAACAGTTTTCCTTCTTGCAGAGATGGTAGCTCGTCTAGCATGTGAGAGCGGACTCAGAGCGGTCGTAGAGTTCATTGATGGATGGCGTGTCATTGACGTCACAGGAGAAACAGAAGTCTAGTCTAGTCTCACAGATACGAAGTACGAGACAAAAATGGTTTATGTAGTATCTTAATTCCATCGGAGATCAAAGGTCATCGCAGGACAAAAGAGATTTTAATATAAAAGATGACGGAAACTCATAAGTATTTACGGGTCAGAACACTAAAATAACTTTTAATTAAATCACGCAAAACATGATCGTTCACGAATAACGTTTAATTAAAGTCTTCTTTAGAGCGATTTTCAATTGAGTGTCGTAAAACCAAAGCCAAGCAATTACTCTGACCAATCACAACAGAAGTAAGCAATGCAATGAGCCAATCAGAATACGAAGCAATCACATGTATCCGGCGCAAAGCGCTGGTTTTGGTTTTGCTTGTCATTGGTTGAGAAAGTGGCGCGAGTTTTCCTGGCCAATCACAGAGCGAAGCAATGCAAAACCAAAGCAAAACGAGAATTACTTTCGACACTCAATTGAAAACCAATTTAACGTGTCACGCTTAATTCAAAAACCGCTTTCACGCTCACGTGAAAATGGTCTTGACACGGTCAATCACGAATCGCGAATAAATAAAAACTCAAATAAGGAATAATTAGAATATAGCGCGCGCATCTTTTCATTGAAAACGAGCGTGTCTTATGAGAGTACAAAGCACGCAGATGACGCCATTTGTCTGCGCGTACAGATTCAAAATCATTACAAATCTGGCATTTTTCACAATTCACAGCATAAACTTCTCGATTAAAATATTACATTCATACCATAGAACTGACGAGACGAATTCCAAGTGCTGCTTGTTTCAACTGAACGGTTTTAGCCTCCCGTTGAAAACAATTTTTACAACAAGACACAGTGTTGATGCAACATGTACGATCACTGACGCCACTCCGCGCGCGCAAGCTGAGAATAAATTTGCTCAGTTTTCTCACAAATTGAAATGAATTTAGCTACAAATGTGGGAAAAACTATATTATAAAACAAATAAAAAAGCCTTAACCGTGCTTTGTTCTGTTATAAGGCACGCAAAGAAGTGACGAGAGCACTCAAGAAGTAGTTAAAAGCACTCGCCTGCGGCTCGTGCTTCTTCCTACTTCTTTCGTGCTCTCGTCACTTCCTTGCGTGCCTTATAACAGAACAAAGCACGGTTAAGGCTTTTTTATTTGTTAAATAAAAATAGGTCCAATCACGTTACACAAAAAGTATAGGGGACCCTCTTCTTACATGTTTAAAGTTTTATATCAATCCATGCCATTCCTTATTTTTTGTCGGGATCATTTACGGTCTAATTTGGGGATCATTAGCGGTCCTGGGATCATTTGAGGACCCGTACAGTTTGGCATTTGGGCCAAAATCCTGCGGGAACAAATAATTAAATTTAAAGACAGTAGAGACAAATTAAAACTAATCCGATAAATGAAAACGAGGAGCCTGTGGACCTCTCTGTCGTCGCCCTAGCGGCGGCTTACTCGGGTCCGGGCGTGATCGGCGGAAATCGAGCCTATCGTCGCCCCATCTCTTTTCCCCTCTTGAGCATGATCGCGGGTTAGTTGAGAGCCAATCTCGTACCCAGAGTCCTCAGGCTCTTTGGCCAGCGGTTAGTCGCCAGGAGAGACTCTGGGATAATGGGAAAAAATCAATTTTTTTGATTGGCTGGCCCGTAACGGCTTCCATTGTTTTACCCCAGATTTTCTGGCAAAAATGGCGGCCCATTATCCCAGAGTCTCTCCTGCGATGGTACGTGGTGTCTTTAATCAAATTGTCATGTAGTGTTCTGATAGGTAGAGCAATTCTACTCGGCCATATCAAACCTCTAAATGATAATTACATTACGTGAAACACCACGTACCTACCCTCTCCTGGCGTCCACCCGCTGACCAAACAGCCCGAGGACTCTTGGTACGAGATTGATTGAGGCCTGGAAATGACTTAGTCAGCGGTGTTGTCCATGAGTGTTTAGTCTCCTCTTGTGTGACACTTTGTTGATCGGGTGATTTTGGTAACTTGGGGATTGGTTGAATTCAAGAAACTGTTAAAGCTTTGCTTCCCATTGTGGACTGGCTTCACTCACTGGCAAGATGAACAAAAAATAAACGAGGTAAGCTGCATTAATTTTAGCATAATAGGTTCGTGACGAATGCGGTATGATTCAAAGTAAGTTTATCCCGCCAGTACCCTAGCTGTCAATCAGAATACTCTTTGCACAGCTGTGCGCAAACGTTTAGTACGCGGTCTTGTGTTTTTTTATCTTTAGAAGGTTTTAAAAAGTTGTTGGGTTTCCGCTTTGAATTAAGCTTATATTAACTTATGCTTCGGAATGTCATCAGTTGTCTTCATACATGTACATGTACCTTTCAATTCCAAGAGTACACGTCTGAGCCAAATACCAGGTACATACATGTCCATGTAAGCTTACACGTATTAATTTTTTGTGGTTTGGAAAATATTCAAACAAGCAAGGGGAACACTGATGAAAATTAACCATGCTTGCCTCATTTCTGAAAACCATTGGTGAAATCAACAGCTGAAGCACTTATAGATATGTAGTATGTGAATTCACCCATCTGAAAATAATTATTCTGGTACCAGTGAAAAGTGTCTGAGTTGTGGTTTTACAGTAGATCATTACCTGGTTAATGATTATT
This sequence comes from Pachyseris speciosa, assembly GCA_016490735.1. Classification (NCBI taxonomy): domain Eukaryota; kingdom Metazoa; phylum Cnidaria; class Anthozoa; order Scleractinia; family Pachyseridae; genus Pachyseris; species Pachyseris speciosa. Next base: position 335,776 of record JAEMWC010000913.1, read on the forward strand.
TTTTGCTGGGGGTGCAAAACCAGCAACACAAGTAAGCATAATAAATATGCATATGGCTGACTAATGGGACTGCTATTACATGACTGTAATAATAATAATAATAAATGGAATATTTACCCAGGATAACCCTTCAGTACAAAGTACTGTTATCAGCGGGGTCCTGTATACTTGATAAAATGCTAGAGTAGCTCAGTACAGAGAGTTGTACAAGTACATTGTTAGGAATGTTTGTATTCTACCAACTCAAAATTTTGCAATGGGAAACTGAAATTGGCTTTGATATACCTTGAAAATTTGAGGAAGTTTTTGAATATGATTTGTTGAGTATGATGTGTCCTTTAGTAGGAGGCACCTACTTACTGTGTGCCTTTTTGTTCACCTTTGAAAATGTATCCTAAAAGGGCTTGTAAATGGAGAACAAGCTCATACAGTTTACAAAAAGAAGCTTCATGTATGCTTAGTGTAGAAGATGAATTTAGAAACAAAGTACAGATCACAATCGAGCAGAGTTTTACCTCGTGATGAGATAAGTGATTTAGAAAAAACAAACTGTCAATATTTTCTATGAATTTTAAATCAATGAAACATTTGATAAAGCTGCAAGCTTATTCTTCCTGTGCAATTATAGAATACAATGCAAAAGTGTTGGAAACAGTAATTTTGTACTAGTCTTATTTTAATAGGCTATCCACAAAAAGCAAAAAGCCCATATTGTACATGTTAATTTGTTACCTACTGGGATGAAAAACTGTGGAACATTTTGGGGTAACAAAACATTATTCCCAATGTGGTAGCCTGTGTCGCAGACAGTCCAAACCCCTGGTATAGACAGTCTGTGCAACGGCTCCCAAAAGCTTGTCCTGATATCCCGCTGGTTTGCAGGGATATCTGTATCCGTTTCTGATTGGCTAGATTTCTAACATGCTTTGTGATTGGGTGTTTACTTAAGGCCGGTTTACACACTACGATTTGCCGGGCCGATTTGTCGGCCCTAAGGTATCGGGGCAAGAATCGTACGTCTGTCTTGACACCCGATTCTCCGCCGATTCATGAAAATGAAAATCGGCCCGATTCCAAGAATCTGTTGCACTGCAACAGATTTTTGGATGTCAGGCCGACATTCTCAAAGAAGCTGCTGCGTCAATCAAAATGCTTTGAAAGGGCATGTGTGTCCATGCGGAAAAAACACTTGACAGGCACTCAAAATGGCTGACGTCAAGAAGAGGACGAACGCAAGGGCTCAAACTTTTGATGAAAGAGAGAATGGATCAAGTACCCATGCCTTTACAACAGAAGCGATAAAGACTATCATGATCGAAATAAAAAAGATATAAGGATCGGTGATTCTCAGTTCACTCATCAGCTGGTAAAAAGCCCCAGCTTCTGTTTCATGCCCGTTCAGTTTTTGACCCAAGCACATCGTGGTTTCCTTCTTCTTTTGTTTGTTTGTTTGTTTGTTTGTTTTTTTAATAATGCCGCTGCAATAATCAGCAAATACGCTATTGCTGCTCTAGTTGGTAAATAGAGCAACTGAACACCATCCTGCTAGGATTATTAAATATGTATGTACGTATGCAATATTTTTGAGTGCTCGTCAGTGAACAACGGTTACTATGCATGTGACATTGAATGACCGCTTTACAAAGAATTGAAAATTTTTCGCTCTGGCGTTTCATGTCGGTCCAGAATCAGGCATCAAACACTGTCAGGTGGACAAATCGGCCAGACAAAGCGGCCTTTAAGCATCAGATAACGCAACACTCCGCAATGCTAAAAATATTAAAGAATCGTGCAAATATGTTTAGTACGTGTTCAGTGTGAGATAAAATCTAGTTCGTGTTTTCAGTGTTGAATGAAAATTTCGTCATAGCAGAAACAAGTTTCTTCTTGAAACAGTTTTACTTGGGAAATCTGCTCTGGAAAACACCCAGTTCCTTAGGATTTGCGCATGTATTTGTTGTTATTTGTGACACTGAGTCCTCAATGCTAATAATAAATTTGCACCACAGTCAGCTTATAGTTAATACAAAGAAATTTGCTTTGTATTTTTAAATATCAAAATGTCTGTGTTTGATTTGCTCATTTATTGCAATTTATGCTGTTGGTTAATAGAAAAGAATCACGAAAGAGTTACTCTCAAAAGGATGGAAACAATTCGACGTAATAGTCTGAATATATCTTTGCGATCGATCGTAAACAAATACATCTGTAGAAACTGTGTTGTGAAACTGGAGAAACAACGACGACTGATCGAGCAAATAGGAAAGTTGGAAGCAGAACTACAAAGCCTAAGTCAAGGCAAAGATTCAAAAGCATTCAAACGATCAGGAGAACTGTTGCAAACAATAATATGACAGACCATTCACAAATCCCACAAACGTGTCGCATGAATGTAGTAACCTTTCACATGTAATGTTATAAGATTTAGTTACTACTGTTTGGCTCTAACTAGTAGGTCTTTTAAAGATCTGCCTCTTTTATAAGAAATAATAGGATGTTTTTTAAAAATTTCTTAAGTTTACATGATGTAGGTTGTGATTCTATGAGATGCCATTTATCCATTAGAGTGGATGAGTTTGGGGTCCTCGTCGTCAGTTATCGCAAATGCTGGAACTCCAATATCATTGAGATGACGAACCTGGTCCTCCATAGGCAATTGCAAGGGTGATATCACTACCACAACGCTTGAACCATGGGGCCTTTTGAAAAGAGCATCCACTGCGATTGGAACGCACTGGAAAATCAGAGATTTGCCGTAGCCTGTCAGCAAATTCACGAAATATATTTCGACCTTCAAGAAATTCACGTAGTGAATTTTCCTGTGTGAAGATTTTCAATTTAAAAACTGCTTTTTTACGGCTTTTAATGCTCTTTCCCAACTTTCCTCTGCATTCACTGACATTTTGTAGCAAAGAGTTGAGCGATAGACGAGGCCGGAGTTTGTTAAGCGTCGCACTCTTTGTAAAGGTAATTGTTCGTAAAGGCTTGCATTGGTTGGTTTCACTTTAGCACGAATCGGAGTAAGGACTCTACTCAACTTGACTCAATCACAACTTTTGCTTTATTGCCAAAATCAGTGTGCTTACATACATAATGATACAGGTAACCTACGTGAGTATAAAAATAATATGCAATGGGATCATAAGATAATCATGTAAAAGTTCCTTTCAAGAACACACATCTATTGCAACACATCTGCAATGACACAAAATAATAACAACAAATACATACGCAAATCATGAGGAACTGGGTATTTACCACAGAAGATTTCCCACGTAAAACTGTACATCTCAAGAAGAAATTAGTTTCTGCTACCTACAATTTTTATTTAACACTGAAAACACGAACTAGCAGAATTTTGTCTCACACTGAACGCGTAGCTAAACATACATGTATTTGCACGATTCTTTGTTATTTTTATCATTGCGGAGTGTTGCGTTATCTGATGCTTAAGTAAACGTTCAATCACAAAGTTTGTTAGAAATCTAGCCAATCAGAAACGGATACAGATATCCCTGCAAACCAGCGGGATATCAGAACAAGCTTTTGGAAGCCGTTGCACAGATGGACTATATCTAGGTTTTCAAGCGTCCGTGTGATAAGTCCGTCTGCAAAGCAGGCTACCAAAGTGGAGCTTTCATTTATATCTCAAAGAGTCTTATTAGAATCTGGTACCCAGGTAGCATTACACTCACACCTAAATAAATTTATTATTGTAAGATTGCGGCTGTGTTTTATTTATTTATTTATTTATTTATTTATTTATTTATTTTTGTCTGTTTATTTTGACTTATTAACTGCTCTGCTCTAGCTTTAGTGCCTACCAATATCCTATACTTAAACATTACTTAATTTTACTCAGCTCGATTAGCTTTTCAGTTATTCTGAGTAAATGGTACCTTTCCTGTATTTTTAGATTTGTTGTAAATTAAGTTCAATTATTATTTGGTAATAAAGCTGGTGTTGTTGTCATTGTTGTTGGACAGAAAGCCAGCTAATAGACAAGATAAATAATTATTACAAAGAGGAACATTTCTGTTTAATTCACCATTCAGAGTCTTACCAGTGTACTTAAAAAATTAAATTCCAGTTGCCCTTTGGCAGGAGCCCATGAATAGGAGCTTCACTCTCCCATACAAGCCCTTTGAGTCAACCTTTGCGCGTATCTTTTCTATTTTTAGAATGCTGCGGGTGTCTAAATTTGCACGCACTGTTTAGAACGCCCAAGAGAAGGATCGGGACAATGCGCTCACCACCTTTGGCCACAATTTTTTTACGGATGCTTGCGTACGGAATGTATTGGAAACAGATTTCCCAGTAAATTGGAGCCTCTTGCAGAAAAAGCCGTTCTAAAAATAGAAATATACGCGCAAACGTTGACTCAAGGAAACAGTGCATATGGAGGCTCCTATTCATGGGCTCCTGCCTTTGGTAATATCTTTTCTTTTTATATTATTTTGTCTCTTCTTACCCTTGCGAAATAACTTTGAGAATTCCTAGGAATTCCTAATAATTTCTTAGGAATTCCTAGGAATGAGAGGTGTGAATTTTCACGGTAGATTCGGACTTGGAATTCCTAGGAATTCCTAGGAATTCCCAGTTAAAATAGTGCTTGTTCTCAATTCCCAGAAATTCCCAGAAATTCCAAGGCCATATGGAATAGGACTTGGAATTCCTAGGAATTCCTAGGAATTCCAAGTTAAAATAGTGCTTGTTCTCAATTCCCAGAAATTCCCAGAAATTCCAAGAGCATATGGAACAGGACTTGGAATTCCTAGGAATTCCCAGCTTTGCTGTTATAAGTGCTTACATGTAGGTTCCAAGTTCCTAGAAATTCCCAGAAATTCCAAGTCAGACATTGTATCCAAAAAATATATCCCAGAATTAAACCGTGAATTTTAAGCAGTTCTCCTAAGCATCTAAGACCATGTTAAAATAAGTCCTTTAGTGATGAAAGCAAAGGATGAGACTGATTTGAAGTTGTCCAACAAATTTTTATTTACAATGCGCAGACAAATCACTTCGAATCATTAAACTACATAGGCCAACGGGATTTGTTTTTTTCCAAAGTTTTACGTACACAGTATCGGGTAAAGTTAAGCGTAGTTGTCTGAAACATACTAATATTATTGTCAAACATTAAAAAATGTAAAAAAACTTGTGCATTCAAGGGAAAGCCGATCTTGATTCTAAAATTTACATGAACTGGAAAAGATGAAAGGAAAAACGGCAAACAGTAGACTTAGCTTATTGATTTAATTTTTTGGTGCTGTTCAGGGAGCTTCCTTTGCTGTCCGCGGGTGAGGTGATGTCAACAATGTCCTGCTCCAGCAGTTCTGTCTGAAACAAAAATAAGATTTCGTCAGTGATCATTAGCAAATTACATGTAGCGTCATTCATTCACTAGAGTACTCAAGATAATTTATTAGACCTAGCGAATAACTGGCCTAAAGTTAACTCGATCTGTAGTTTTACAACCATTAAATACTGACGATTCAAAGATCTCAAGATACGAACGTCCGCGGCCGCGATGGATTAGACTTTGCCGCGGACGGAAGTTCAAGGAGCACTCTGTTACGCGATGATTTTGTTCTTTCAAGCTTTACTATGCTGTTGACAAGTTACGGGCTTTTACAATTTAAGAACTGTTCCTATTTGTAATAAAAGTGAGAGAGTACTTACCAAACACTTTCAAAATTCCTGCTTTTAATATAAATGGCTTGCCTGCCGCTATTAAATCGCGTGCCGGCTGATACATCTACGGTGATGCCTTCATTTCGTTCAACATCGGCGCCACAAACTTCAGTCTTTCATTTACTACAATAACGCTGTTGTTATTCTCCTTCTAAACCACTCAAAAACCCATCTTCACGAACAATTATTCGCACTCTAGACCAAACGAAAAGAGAATTCAAACATGGGCGCCAAGAGGGAATGAATAGAAGTTCTTTGTTCAGTAAAAGCACGAGGATAGTCACGTGAAAATTCGCACACTATCATTGGCTGTTGCCGTGTAACATCCGCTGGACTGCTTGACTGGGGGCCTCAGAGAAACACGCTCTGTTCGCTTTCCAAGCGAATGTGAATCAATTTCTGGCGAAGATTTTGACGAAAACACACTTTATGAAGAGATGCATCTTCTGTTCAGTGTAAAACATCCTTTAGATGTTTGTTGTCGATCATTATCGAGGAAGCAAAGAGTCGAATGAGTTGGTGAAGGTGAGAAATATCCGTCGTTAACTCTCGAGCTCGCTTTTACGTCCATTTCATTTCAAAGAACGCGCAAGTTTCATGAGCTTTAATTAATTCGGAAAAGTCACTGAGTAAATGCGTGACTTAAGGATTGTATTATATATTTTTTATGTAATTGTCTGTTTGTCTTTATTAGGGCTATGTTGTGTTTAGTAGCACTTTGTTTAGGCTTAGTCATAAATGTGTCTCCTTGAAAGAATTAAAGTCTTGATCTTAAAGAATCACAAAACTTTGCAGTCTTTTTTAACTAAAGTGGTGGAACTTTAAATTGATGTTGATTGACCTCCTAATTCTCAAATTTGCATTTTGATGTCTCATTTTACCATTGATTCCCAGACATTCCCAGCAATTCCAAATGCGATTTCTGTTTAGTCTTGGAATTTTTGGGAATTCCTAGGAATTCCAAGTTATTCCCAACTGGATAAGTAAACATTTCCAGATATTCTAAGAAATTCCAAGCCGTTGGCTTTATCCTAATTTGCATGACTTGGAATTATTTGGAATTCCTAGGAATTCCTAGGAATTCCAAGTTTTCTGGGAATCTATTTATAAAAAATCTATTTATAAAAATCAACTTTGGATCTTGAGGCATGGCCCTTCCAAAAATTGATTTTCTTGGACTATTATCTGCAGACATGTGAAGGGCAAACAAATATTACCGGTAATTTTATGTCTACAGCAAGCTAGGTCAGCCATTACTCAAGACATTCCATTGAGTCCATTGGTCTCTATACACATAGGCTTGGGTGTTTTACTCATTCTAATTTGTTTGTTTATAATGAAATTAAAGTTTCACAGAATACTTTGGGCTTAAATGACAACGTAATTACTTCATGTTGGTTATCATGCATTCATAAAAATTTCTTGTATCCAATGATAATATTTGTACAGCAAGCAATGTTCCAATATAAAGGAGCAATTCTGTAAGAAAAATTCATTTGTCCTTCTCGCCAGGGCTATCAAAACCCACAATTGAATAAATGGAATAATAATAGGAAGCCACGAAGTGAAAACGACCATGTATGCAGATGATACCACGGTTTTTCTTTGAAACTTAGAATCTATTGGCCACTTACTTAAACTGCTGGACCAGTTTAACGGCCTGGAAGTTAATGCCTCCAAAACTGAAGCGATGTGGCTTGGCCAGTGGAAAAACAGACGTGACACTCCTTTCAATTTCAGTTGGCCCGTTGACCCTATTTGTGCCTTTGGCGTTTTCTTTCCTACGACACAACTAATAATAATAATAATGATAATAATTTTATTTATATAGCGCTAAAATCCAATAATTGTCCAAACCGCTACCTAATTACAAAATGGAATATAAAAAATCTAAATTATAAAATATCTACAATATACAATATAATTTAAATATAGCCTAAGTTATCTACTATATAAATCAAAAACATCTTAAAACAAAAGGAATCTCATAAACTATATGCTAACTTAAATAAAAAAGTTTTAAGGGATTGCTTAAAAGTTGCCACTGAAGCACATTTCCTTATCTCTAGAGGTACATGTAAATCGTTCCACAATTTAGGTCCTGCAATAGAGAAAGCTCTGTCTCCATATGTTTTCAATCTGCTTCTTGGAACCACTAAATATTCCTTACATGAAAAACGCAATGACCTAGAGTATGTTTTAAAATTCAAAGGTCAGAAATATGAGAAGGTGCAAGGCCATGAAGGGCCTTGTATACAGATAAAAGGACTTTAAAAGTTATTCTAAACTCAACTGGTAACCAATGAAGATTAATTAAAATAGGAGTTATATGATCATGCTTCGGTGTCAGTGTGACAACACGAGCTGCAGCATTCTGAACTGCCTGTAGTCTAGCTAACAGATACTTAGGAAGGCCATGTAATAAGGAATTACAGTGATCAAGTTTCGAACTAATAAATGCATGGACTAAGATTTCACATGTATCTTGGCTTAAGTACTTGCGGATTTTAGCAATATTTCTCAAATGATAGAATGATGATTTAAAAATGTTCTTAATGTGCTCCTCAAAACTAAATATGCTATCAAACTGAACCCCTAAATTACGAACAGAGTCACAAGGTGCAATGCACTCAGAACCAACAGTAATGTGACCGATGTCAGGCATAGGATGGAATCTGGAACTGATGACTACAAGGTCCGTTTTGTCCTGGTTTAGTTTAAGATAGTTTCTTATCATCCATTCATCAACGTCCCTCACACAGCATTCCACTCTCAACTTCACTTGTTGGATGTCATTCAAGCTGTAGATTTAAAGGTAATATATAATTGGGTGTCATCAGCATATAGATGGTATGATAGTCCATGATCATTTATTATGTCCGCAATAGATGATGTGTATAACAAATACAACAAAGGGCCCAGAACTGATCCCTGAGGGACACCACACTTCAATGCACGTTGTGAAGAATGATTATTCCCAACTTTAACAAACAGCTTACGTGAAGACAGGTATGATTTCAGCCACTTAAGCACAGTTCCTTGAAAACCAAAACAAGTAGACAGCCTTGTCACTAGAAGAGTATGGTCCACCGTATCAAACGCCGCCGACAGATCCAAAAGTACCAATATGACCGACTCATTACGATCTAAAGCACAAAGAATGTCATTTTAAACCCTCAGTAGAGCCTTTTCAGTGGAGTGAAATGACTTGTATACGGATTGAAACGTTTCCGAAAGACCATTAGATGTAATATAATCTGTAAGCTGAACACATACCGCTTTTTCCACAAGCTTGGACACAAACTTCAAATTAGAAATAGGTCGAAAACTTTCATATTTAGTGAAATCAGCATTATGTTTCTTTAAAGTCGGTGTCACAGCTGCAACCTAATTACTTGTCTGAAGCGGTCAATAACATGATTTTTAATTTTATTTGGGAAAATAAGCCCCCCAAAATCAAAAAGGCGACAATTATTGGGGAAAAAAATTAAGGCGGCTTAAAAATGATTGACTTTCAAACAATGGAAACCGCGCTTAAAATTGCCTGGGTCAAAAGAATACGCCAAAACTGCCACTCCTCTTGGAAAATTCTCATCGAACATTTCTTCCAGCAATATGGCTTCTTTTCTTTCTTGCTGAACTGCAGATATGACTTAAAGTTACTTCATTTAAATACTGTTCCCCCCTTCTATCATGAGATACTAAAATACTGGCAGGAAAATAAACCCATAATCTCAGAAGACAATATACCAAAGCAAAACGAAATAATCTGGAATAACCAAAACATTTTAATAAATAAACATATGATCTGTTTAAAACATTGGCACCAAAGTGGAATCACTCATATTAAGAACTTACTTAATGAATACCACAGCTTCTTAATTATCGTATGGTGTGTTTCAACAAACTTTTCACTTAAAAGTCCTGTTCACAGCCTACTATGGTCTTATGAATGCCATTCCTCCCAGCTGGAAACGTGAAATCAAATCTACAAAAATGCCAATTGAAAATGAAAATGTGTCACAGGAATCCTCTTTGCCTAAAAGTATCACCACCCGTTCCGTTTATGCAGCAATAATAAATCACTACTTTCAACCTCCAACTGCTGAGCCAAGATTGTTACGTTGTGGTTTCTCCAATGATTGCCTAAAAGATGTTTATAACCTCCCCTTTGTAATTACGCTTGAAACAAATTTTCCAATATGAGATTATCCACAATATACTTCCAACCAAATGTTCCCTTTTTTGTACATTGTATGAAGCTATGTGAATCTGAAACCTGTCACTTATGTAAAATGCAAGCGCAAACATTGGCTCACCTTCTTTACCAGTGTCCTGTAATTTCCAAATTTTGGATTGCTTTTCAAAGTTGGTGGTTCGCAAATCACGGAGAGAGCATAACTCCTACTGAACGTGACATCCTTTTTGGTTGGCATGATAATGCCACAGAATCAAAAGACACTTTAAATTACATAACCCTTGTAGCCATTATATATATCTTCTGTACAACCCAAGACTCTGATGAGGTATCCTTTGATGGCTTTCCCTCTTTTTTGAAAAATAAATTAGATGCTCTTCAACAAATAGCAGTTAAGAACAAAAACATTGACAACTTTAACAGAAAATGGAAAGACTTTATTTAAGCATTTTCCTTTTTTTTTGTTTTTTTACTGTTATTTATCTTACCATTACCTCTTTTTCAGTAAGTTGTATTTAGTCTGTATTTTATTTTGTAGCCAGCATTTACTGTCTTTGGTATTGTTAGTACTCGTTAGTAGCTGCTGTACTACAAGTAGTGTTTAATATTGTACTCTATATATGTAGATTTAAAAAAAATTCATTTGTCATCAGGCTGATGTTTGAAGCATGTAAGACTACATTAATTTTTAAGACTAATTATTGGTTGATGCTTTAGTTTGCATACAGTACATGTATATCAAGTTGTCATGCACGTAGAAAGTTTCGAGAGCATGAGGGAAGCACAAGACTTTGGCAAAGAGCAACTCTACCTCTTTGAGTCTCCTCTAAACTTTTCTCAAGTGCCATCTGTTACTCAATAATTTATGGACATAAAAAAAAGAAATTAAAAAAAAAAAAAAAAAACACTGCCTTTTATAAACTTACATTGCCTAAAAAATGTATGGCAAAACCCGAGCAAACTATAAAACAACAACCTGTCATTTTTTTTCTACTTGTCTAACAATAATATTGCTAACACTAAAACATGCTAAAGAATATTTAGACTTTCAACCAAAAATATTTACAGTACCTTGGAACGTTACTATGGACCAGTTAATTCAGCTGTTCTTGTTAAACCTCTAATGTACAACTGCAGTAAACATAGGTCAATCATTTTCATCAAGCCCTAACGTGTTATTTTAGCCGAGCGCCAAGTGGGAGAGATGGAGCTCAAAGCACAACATGCGAACATGGAGTGCAAGACGAGGGAAGAGGAAAAATAAGTGCCTGTCGCCAGTCTATTGTTCATGCTCTTCCAATTGATCGTCCGGTGATCAGAAAATGCTAATTGGCAATTCGCACCACGTGATACTAATGCACATGAAAAACGTCTTGAAGTTTACAAATTGCTTGTGTATTTTTGTGCATTTAAATTAAGTGCTATTTAGCCTCTAAAATCTCTTGGAAACTGGGGTCTAACTTACCGCATTCACGCACCAGTGTGACGTCACTGTGGGTGCCACAAAAAATGTCCTGCTGCCACTCGCTTCAGTTTTTTGGTTGAATGAAAAATGTTGAGCAACACAAATTATTCAGCAATGTTGGACTATTAGTGCAACTCATCATATTG
>JAEMWC010000914.1:0-37500 GCA_016490735.1 Pachyseris speciosa
GTGAGCCATTTTGATCCTTTGGCAGAAACACAAGGTTGCATAGTTAATCCCTCTCATGCTGAGCAGGGATGGCGCAGTGGTGAGAGCACTCGCCTTCCACCAATGTCCCCGGACTCGACGTCATATGTGGGTTGAGTTTGTTGTTGGTTCTTTCCTCTGCTCCGAGAGGTTTTTCTCCCGGTTATCCGGTTTTCCCTTCTCCACAAAAACCAACATTTCCAAATTCCAATTTCATCTGCTTGTAAAGAGCATTTGATCATATACACATGGAAAATGCGCTATATAAGTTCTAAATTATTAATTATTATTATTAACCCAAGAGGAATTTTATGCTGCAGAGGCCTTGTTAAATGTTTGGGATAATCCAACCTATAGAACGTCTTCTGTTTCCCATCATCAAAGACTGTGGCCTCACCTTTTTCCCTTGGGGTGGAGTTACAAGTACTGGAATAACACTGACTAACACTTGTCCTCTGGATAACTGGATCATGATATTTCAGGCCCTTGTTAAATCAGGCAAAATTAACTTAGTAGACCTTCCCGAGTCTGGCAATACCATTGCAAGGATACTTCAACTCGTTGACAGTGGTCTCTTTGCAGACGCTAAGCTGACGGCACTCCAGTCTCTCAGACCACAACCTCAAACTACATCTGGCACCTTGGATTTGTATGGGAATGAAAGTGACTTTTTCTTCAAGCTCTTGAATCCCTACCTGGTTAGCACCACCACTCAACCTGCTGCTCAGTAACCTGCCCTAATCCAGTTCAGACAGCGCAGTCTACATCTCTGATACTGCTTTTGCCAACCAGCCACATCAGAGGGGCGGACGCCTTCTTTGACTCCCTCAAACGTTGGCTTTACCCAGATGATTCTCAGTGTGGGAGGAAATTTGAGGACTTAACCTTGAATGAACATGGTGACGTCCACACATCATGGCACTGTGCTGGCTTGCGGGTCAGTGCCCCACGTATGATGCTAAATTTAAAATCATTTGTTCTTTTTTCTGTTGATTTGGGCTCTAAAACTGGCCCAAACACCTTTGTTGATTTCCTTTTTTGGGCGAAATTTTTCTCTTTTTGGTGCAACACTTTGGAATGGTTATCACTATATTTGCACTTTCCAATTCAGCAATGGCTGGTTTATGTATGATGGTTTAATGGAAAATGTAAGGGAGGGGTCTGAAGTCAGCTTTTCTCCAGTGATTCTCCAAGAGCCACCAGGTTATTCATTGAGCTATCTAGTTTACTGTACTTAGGCTATGTATATTCCATAAAATGGCAGATTTGCGTTTCTCCTCTGAGGTCTGTCCAGTATGGTGTAAATCTATGGTTTTGTCGATACACACAGCCCTTTGTCTTTCCATTTAAAGAGCGTTCATGCCCAGAGACCTTCATGAATATTTTGATGTCATTAGTTATTAGTTAGATTCTAACATGTTAGTTTTAGGGGTATCTATGTTGTAGGTCAAAATAAAATTTAGGTTAAAATGATTTTAACCTAGGTCAAAATGAAATTCCTTTGTCTTCTGGCCCTAATTATTTATGAATCATGAATAATTAGGGTCAAAAGACAAAGGAATTTGACCTACACCATCTTTAAGACCAGTAGTAACAACATTAAAAAATTTGGTGCTCAACTGTGATGGATAAGAAGCAGAGAAAGGGGAGTAAAACCCAACAATGCTCCTTGAAAACACAAGCATTCTCGAACCGTAAATCCACGATCTGCCATTACCACATCACCTGGATTGAGATACCTCAAAATACGACAGTCTTTAAAAATCTGTACGTCATCAATATCACTTTCAAACAAATCCGAGACAAAACATGCACCACCATTTGGGGTTACTGCAATCAGGCACTTGAAAGTATTACTATGCTTTGAAGGAGAGAAAGTATTACCCTGCCTGGCAAAATTCCTGGAACACTCAATCCTAAATTCAGTACAATCAACGATGCAGCGTATGTTCTTCATAGCCTTGAAAACCTTTGGAATGAAACGCTTCAAGTGTGCTCTTTCAGGGAACATCACAGTTTGCATATCTCTAAATATTTTGTACATCAGTTGAACGTAACTTATCCTAACCTATATTGTAACTTATCTTAAGTGTCCCCAATTAGCAGCAATGCTAAATCTTTGTAGACACATTAATAAAGATATGATGATGAAGATGATGATGATGATGATGATGATGATGATGAATGTAAGTTGTAAATATCTTACGCACCAGAGTTTGCTCTATCTTTCTGTCAGGCGATGACAAAAGTGCAGCGAGAGTCTTCAATGTAAATCCTCGTCTCAATCGCACAAGGCAAATGAATAGTTTTTCTCGGGGAGTAAACTCGGACTCAGGACCATCATTGGACCTCTCTGCGTCAACAGATTCTCCAAAGTTCCAGTAGTTGATCTTCTCCATTGGGCAAACATCATTTAAGAAGCTGTACAAAATTTCAAACTGGGAAGGTGTCAGACCAACAAAATGTTTCATTAAATCAGGGTCATCACCGATAACTTCGTAAGACAAGCTACTCACGATGTTAGCTTTCTGGTCTTTCATTGTCGAAACTTCATTCTTTAAAATCATTGTCTCTACTTTCGCAGACAACATATACTTCGTGAACACAGTTTTCGTTCCCTCATCCAAGACCATTTTCCCTGTAACAGGGCTCTCATACACTGGCAGATAAGTTGCACTTTCCTCTAATTCGTCATTCACGGTATTAAAATCGCTCAGTTCCTCGCATGGGTCTTGTCCGTGAACTATTTTTTCTCTCTTTGCGGGAGCTACAGGCTTCGCTCTGGATGCAGGCGCTTTCCTTTTAACCAACACGCGGCTCGCTTGTGCTGGAGTAAAATTCGCCTTCAGCGGATCGGGAAATTCTTGGCCCCTTTTCTCCAGGCCAGTGAAGAGCACATATGTATGTGTTTTCTGGTTACATTCTTTTCTGTGAAGAACTGCCGCGAACACGCTACTATCCACCTTCTGCACTTATTGATATCTTGGGAAGGCTTCGGAAATGGATGAAGACTTTCTTCCCGGATTCGTCGAGTTCTTTAAGAGATTTTGGCCATTTTTCTCAATACCTTGAATTTGTTTTGCACTCGCCCCAACAGCAATGCTTAGTGCTTACCATTTTACGTCGAGTTTGGGGACAAACGTCACATTTTAACAGATTTTCGAAACGTTTTGTCGGTAAAGAATAGCGAATACGCGTATATTTCCCTTGAGCGATATGCAATGTTTGTCTGAGTCACCCGGGGGGTCCGATCTAAAGTAATCTATTTTTAGAATCTGTGCGCAGCCCTATTATATGTGGCCCTCTGAATATTTTAACTACATTGTTCTTTTATACATCACGAGGCATGCCATGTGACCCATTTCTATTAAATAGCGGTTGAGCAATTGCGAACGTTTTAAGAAGAATGAATAAGTACGAAATGATTGCAATTGTGCTTTTTGTTTTGTTTATTTGTTTTTCATTAGTTCTCAGTGACTGGGTTTCACTTGTAACAGTAAACCATCCGGCGGCTTGTTCTTGTATATATGTTAAACTGTGACGTAAGTATTCGTATGCGAAATTCACTTACGTTTTAAAAATGCTGCGCTATAAATGTGAAAATGTACGTCTCTGCCTTAGCGTGGGTTTGTGTTAGTGTCTTCTGCGCTATTTTGGAAGCCGATAATGCGATGCTTTATAATCGACGACAATACCCGGCTTAGGAGTAGGATTCACGCTTTTGTCATTTGGTGATGAGCTTGGGTCGCCTGTTAGATGGGAGTACCTCGAGAATAGCTGCTAACCAATTGCAGAGAATGAAAAATGAATGCCGTTTTTCTGCCCAATAAGATGCTGTCAACCAAACAGCGTCTATAGAAATATTCAGTTTTAAACTAGGTTCCTTGCATGTACTCCCGAGTAAGTTCGCCGGGATTTTCGGAAGATGAATTTCAGGAGAAAAATACCTTTTCCAAATCAAGTAAGAAGTCAGACTTATTTTATGTGGACACCTCATTTTTTTCTCTGTAAAAACATAAGGACAATAGCTTGTGGACCATCAGAAGTCAATAGATAGCGAATCGGATTTCAGGTTATAAATATCTCATACGCAAATACGCAAGCAGCAATCTTTTGCAAAAACAAAAAAGAATTATCACGACATGAACAGTAAAGGAAGTCACCACAAGTCAATCTTCCTTCAGCAGAACATTAGGCAATTTACCGGCTTCCGTTGTTGACGCCATATGATAGTTTGAGGATTTCACTAAGTGTTCGAAAGAAGGTTAGCTAATCTAGACCAACTAATTGCGAGTTGTGTGCGACAGCACTGAGCTCTATAAAAACTGGAAGTAAAGCAGTCGGGGCCTTCAGTTCTGGTAAATGTCACACTCACGCTGCACTAATGATCACAATCGCTCGATCAGCGAGCTACCATGTGCGGACTGGTACACATGGCATGTAAAAGGTGAATAAAATCTTAAGGGGACGAAACAAAGGCAACGAACTATATCTCTAAAGGAGAATTAATTAGAACAAGGCAGACAAATAATGAATTAATGTTCATGTTACGGTGACTCGAAATTTTAATATATCTCCTTTCATTTATAGCTTGAATAAGATCAATACAAAGTGAAGACTACAGCTGGATAAAGAGGGAAGCTTAGTTTGTTTTAGGATGTCTAACCATACTGGAAAAAAACGTTCATCCATCTGGTTTGTTGTTTTTATTGCTAAATACTCTATGATATTTGCTTTTAACGCCTTCACTCTCATCGCCTTCGTAAGATACCGCCCTGATTACGCAAGTGCAGTACGTACCTGATAATAAACTTGACGGTGGCTGATTTCCTTGTAGGCGTAGTGACGGGACCCTTGGAGTTATACACCAAAATTGACGTGAAAGAACCTGGGCTTGGGTTCAGCTGAAACGATTTCAGTATGTTAATCATAAATTACATACCTACAAACGGCTTTCTTGGCTAATCTTTCGTTGATTTCCTTAGAGCGCCTTCACGCAACACTTTGAGAAATTGTTTTACTTTAAAAAGCATCTTTTCCGGTTGGCTGTTAGTTCTACCTCTTTCAGCTGCGGGTGCTGTCATGTTTCTATTTGAAAAAGTCGGCAGCTATTTCTTTTTGGCATCAATACTTTTACTTACCCTCCTCATACTAATGGTTTGTAACTTCATCATTATTACAAAGGTCAAACGAAACCCTCCTCCCCAGCATTCCAGCATTCTCGTTTCAGAGAGGAAACTTACTGTAACTTTATTCATAGTTACTGTTGTCTCAATACTGACAATTTTGCCTCTGTTTGCTTACGGCGGCTTTCTCTTAATTCAAGCAGCAAGTCGATTGCCTTACACGAGATATCCTTTGGGTATAGTACGTTTCTTGTTTTATAGGAATTCCATGGTTAATCCGTTGATATATGCCATACGCATGCAAGAGTTTAGAAAGGCTGCCAAGGGGCTTATTGGTATTAAGACTCAAGAGCCTTCGAGAATACAATCCATTGAGCTTCCCTTAATGTCGTGATGCGAAGCAAAACTTTTACTGCACCAGGATTTGGGGGTTTTAAAAAAACAGTTCTTAAACTACTCATTAATTTCATAACTCATGATATGAGCGTCTTTATTTCTGATAAAGACACGGCTAAATTTTAGATCCGATTTTCTAGGCCAACATAACCCCAAATCTAAATTTTAGTGTAAGAATGAATAGACGTACAGTAAAGCTTTTCAAGCCGTTCAATAAATTCGCAATTCGTGTTTTATCAAGTCCTAAAACACTCGACTAAGCATCGTCTTTTAAACTTGATAAAATACTCCAGCTCATTTATGAAACATTACATAATGCTCCAAATAGGTCTAGGTAGATAAAAGATCAGCAGTAATATCGTCGATTGCATCTACCCGTGAACGCACGTGCCCAAAACATGTTTTCACGTGATGTCAAACGTCTGCGTTTCAGGTGTCAAACTTTCAAAGTTTTCCCGCCCAAATGTGAAGTTCCTTCGGTGTTCTCGTGGTTCAATTCACTGTCAACGCAGTAAAGAAATCTGAGGAAAGTCAGCGAAAATCCGTTCACTGATATCTATGATATGTATTGAAAGAAGGACGCCTTTTTGATAATTTCTTCCTTTCTTGTTGACTAAAAACATATCCCTACAAGTAGTGAAACACTAGCTGAAACTTCACATTTGGGCGGGCAAACTTTGAACACGGGCAAAGTTTGACACCTGAAACGAAGACGTTTGACGTCAAGTGAAAACATGTTTTGGGCACGTGCGTTCACGGGTAGATGCAATCGACGGTAAGAGTGATATTGCAGGTTCAGCAATCGCCAGAGCAAGCATATAAAGAAATCTGGTCATCATTATCACGACTAATGTCTTATATAAAGGCCCTGGCAAACCATAACGAGGCCACGTTGTAGCGGACACATTGTTGATCATGATTTTTCTTGGTTGAACAAACGAGTGGGACACAAAATAAATGTTTTGATTCCATGCTGCGCAAACTGGGAAACATTTCTCTCGGACGCAAATTTTGTGTCCGCAACAAATGTTGCGCGCGCGGACAAACAGGAAAACATTTGTGTCCTCAACAAGGTGTCTTCGTTTGCCCGAGGGCCTTAAAGGGATTGTGAGAGATAATGTCATTTAAAAAAAGTTCAAACAGCTACCTGATTACTGGAGAGATACTATACTATATGCTAAGGGCGTAGGGGTAGAAGAGCCACTGCTTTATAGCAGAATTTTTTTTGTCTTGGTGCAGTCTACTTCTTTTCCGATGAAATTTATTTTGTTACTAATGTCGTGGGACGTCGACTGCAGTACACTTGGTGTTTGATTACGTTGAAGGCCTAGATGTAATAAACGACCCTAAATGTAATAACTTTTTCCCTAAATGTAATAAACTCTTAAGAGTGACATTAGGCCTTTGATATATTTACGTCTTGCTAACGTTATTAAAGGGGCTGTGTCACGGCTGTCTACTTCATTTTGTTAATGTTTCCAATTACCGTATTCACTCGAAAAAGCGCCGCCCCCGATTAAGCGACACCGCGACACCCTCGAATAAGCGCTGCATTTGGGAGAAAAAAGTTAATAAGCGGCACTCCGGAATAAGCACCGCGGCCCTGACATAATCAACATCAAAAGAATCTTCTGTTAGTTTAATATGGAAAATGATAATGCTGTTGTTAATGCATTTCTTTGTCGTGTCCAACTTGGAATAAGCGCCTGTTCGAGTAAATACAGTATGCTTCCTTATGTGCTATGGAACTTAATTACTAAATTACTTGTATACTACAAAATTACAGTTTCTTATCCAAAATGAATATACTTACAAAGCATTGTCTCAATCATTACAAAGAACAAAAATGAACTATGAAAAACTGTTAGGCTAACAAGTTTTCAAATCCCCACAATTTTCAATCCTTTTTAATCTTCTTTAAGTTTGTCCATCCGTGCTTACCGGTATGTTTTTGCTGTGTTATTAATACCTTCTTATAATGTTTTGAGCGATTCTTTTTATGCTGTACCTAATTTTGCGATTGTTATTACTGTTATAATTATGGTAAATCCTTCAAACAACTAATTGGCTCGGTTTTCACTTAACCTTCCTTGATTTAGGTACATTTGACAGCACGGTTGAACTAAGGAGCTTTTATCAACCTTTATGTAATGTGAACGTTTATCGCACAAAAAGCAGACAGAATACAGGTAAAAATTTAATCTGATTTAATAACAATTATTGTTGTTACTATCATCATAATTATTATGATTATGATTATTGTTAATCGTAATAAAACAGGAAATCACACTTTCTTATGCAAAATATTTAAGAACTAACTTAAACGAATCCAGACTTCCTTGACAACTATGAAGTGGTTAAGAAAATGCATTCTGTCATTAACAGTTCCGCTGATTCCTAGCGAGACTTGTTATTCCATCACTTTTTTTCACTTTTTCTTCTATTTCCTCTTCAGCCTTGTCACTGTTAATTTTTCATTTTTTGAACCACAACAACGACAACACCAAACGCAGAAGAAGGTAGAATTTTCTTGAAAGCTTATGTCAGTAATGACACAACGCAACATCGCTATTTAAACATTTACAGTTATGTTGATGCTCTTACAGTGAGGCTCGTTAATGTAGCTTTCATTTAGTCTCTTTTTAATTTTACCTTCTTTTTCCTTCATGATCTAACATCAGCATCTAAAGACTAGCAGTAACTGTTCTATAATAAGGCTTTTTCAAGGCCGTCATTTTTTTTCTTTGTGTCCCTTAATTACTTTTTTTTTTTCAAAAAAACTTGTTTTGATCGTACCATACTCCTTTTTCAGTGTGGAGTGCGGAGTGCGAAGTTTAGAAAGTGAGGAGTGCGGTGGAAAACAAACCAAAGCAGACACAAAAAAATAATGAAAGAAAGAAAGAACAGGAAAAAAAAAACAGTAATGAACATGTTAAAAGCAGAACTCAATGCGTGCAGCATTATTGTGAATTAACGGTTTAAACAATCAGTGCTTGTTTTCTATGAAAAAAGCAATGCATCATCTCATTCTCTTTGCTATATGCTAGATTGTACAGTATTGGTAGCTATAGAGCTCACTAATAACCCCGTTCTCAAGGAAAAAGAAAGTCAAGAAGTCACGTGATTGATATTTTTATCAGTCACGTGTTGTAATCAGTTGGTCAGGTGGTTGACAATGACGTGACTAATTTTCGTGACAGATGGCGAGACCGATCACGTGGCCTTTGTCATAATCAGTTAGCTGGTTATGACGTGTTACTTACGTCATTGATGACATAAGCATGGCGTCAATACATTCAAGGCCTAATGTCATTCTAAAGAGTTTATTACATTTAGGGCAAAATGTTATTAGCGGAGCTCCGGCGGCCCGAAGGGCCGCGAAGCGGAGCACCATTGGTAAGAAAATAATTATAGTAACCATACACTTTATTCCAGAATGGCGGCCGTTCGGAATGATCTGGGGAGAGCAGCGGGGGAACGAGGCATCGAAGGCCTAGTCAAAGTCAAGCAAGTCAAGTCGGTAAACAGCAGTGGCGTTCTTCGCATATGGTTCGTCGTATCTATCAGAAGAATTGAAGACATACCTGGCAATTTGTTGAACGGATGGGATTCTAATCAGTTGAAAAATGCTTAACTAAAATTTTGGTTCAAGTGTCGTGGTGATTCTTGTAAAGGTTTACGTAATAACCAAAGCACAATTTTGTAAGTAGTAAGTGATATAGTGACTTTGCTGTCGCAAACGCCGACCTTACTAAGGCTGCTAAGGTCAATAAAGTATCTCATTTGCTTCGTTCTTTTACAGCGTGAATGAGCATTTGAATGCAAAGACCGACTATCTTCTAGTCAACCCGGACGAAAATCTCATCTGATACCCGGCATATAACGACTGAGCCAGTGAAGAGCTTTTCATGCGCGCCGAGGTTAGCGCTAATCATTGGTCGAGATGTATTAAATCCCGTAGGTTGTCATGGTATTTAACTCGGGTTAGCGCTAACCATACTTCAAACAATTGGGCCCAGGGAATCTGACTACAACACTACAAACATGTAGAAAAAAAACTATTTACCCGGGATTAACTTAACCAAAATTTTATTTGCTTGGATGCTAAAAGGAGATTTAAATTAAGGGTTTTTCTCGGAAATGTAGTTCAGAAAACCAGACATAATAGTTCAAAATAGTCAGCAAACTGAAAATAAATAGTCATTGCCTGTACGCGAGTTATTTGCTTATGCTAAAAAAAACACCAGATTTGACTGACAACACTGAACAGAGTAGATGCACTACACTGTCCCATATGTGGAAGTTTTTTGTCTTGTTGATCACACACTCCACGTGGATTTGAAGGGAGACAGTTTGTTGTGTTTGCACAACTTCCTCAGAAGTCTTGTGACCTTTGGTTCCAATAAAAAGAGTCCCGTGAAAAGTTGACTAATAAATGTTTTGGCACCCTGCTGACAAAAAGGACCGCCCCCGTTTTCCTGACACACTTGTAGCATCTTTAAAGACTGCAATCAGGGATTTAGTGCAGAGAGAGAACAATAGCACTGAGTGTTGAATTGTAAATATAACGGAAGAGCAAAATATTTTTCTAAGGAAGAGCTTAAAACTTGGATCCACTTGCATGGCGCCCGGATTGTGTGGTTGAAAAACAAAATGATTCAACGCTTCAAGGGCTTTCACTTTACCGCGGCATCTTGCAGCTCACCAAGAAACGTCACTTAACAGTTCACCGGCATTAATGGGAGGAACGAGTAGCTCAAACTTAGTGGAAGAAGTTCTTACTTTGGACAAACCGCTTACTAGTTTTGGAGATTCGTGTTATTACTAAAGTGGATACGTATTGTCAAGAACCTCTACATCACAGATAAATTAAATAAATTGAAGCTTAACATTTGGTTTAATCGTTGTTACTTTTCTTGGATCAGGAATGAAACTTGTATTTTTCTTACGACTGGGCATAAATAACCATCATCTCCACTCGTTTTGGACGCTAAGAAGTAGTTGAATTGCTTGTTTTGCTGTTTTGCTTGCAACCGATCGCGAACGAGTGTTTTTACTCTACTTGGCTGACTGTTTTTCGACGTTCTGTGCCTCAACAGCGTTAAGACATTTTGCCCTTATCTTATTTACACGTCATCGCAATGAGTCCTCGTAAAAAAGGATTAAAGCCCCGGCTAAACGATCAAACATTTTCATCCAACATCGTGTTTGTCAAACATAACGTTGGGTGGCTAAACGCATAAACAATGTTTAAACACACACTAGACAGAGTGAGTACACAGAACAATTTTTTTGCGTATTATCGCGGGAATTTCGACGTTATTTGGTTCATTTGGTTGCATGCTTTGTTGGTTGGGGTGGTTAAATGACCAAACATTTGTTCGTAACGCGAAATGTTGGGTGAAAATATTTCAGTGATCTAGATCAAACATGGAAAGCCATTTAAAAGCAATGTTGAGAGATGTGACTGAACGGTCAAACATGCTCGTCCAACACGATGTTGGATGAAATGTTTGATCGTTTTGTGTTTGTTTAAATTTGTATTCGTACAAAAAGACGAATGTTTTGAGGTTTTTGCATCGCGGCCAATTCCTGTTGACTACTCTAAACATAAAATATTGGCGCAAGGAAAGCCATGCGTAGTTGTTCAATACCAGTCCAAAAAAAAAATGAAATCGTGAGCTCCGCTTTTAGGCTTGGCTAAATCTATATATTACATTTAGGGTCGTTTATTACATTTAGGCCTTCCACAACATACGTAACTGAATTTCATGTAAGTAAACACGAAATTACTCAGACTTCGAATCCCTTGTGAATCCCATGTGAACAAATCTCCAAATTGATGGCCGTAACTATGTTCTCTGTTAATTCTACTTCAGTTTCCTTGTTTTATTTTGGGAACAATTTGTATATTTGTAAATTTTGGCCCGCTTAAAGTCAGAAGTGCAGTCGGCGACGGTCGCTTCGCAGCGTTGTTTCATATCAGACTGGGGCTCAAGGAGGACCTAGAGCCAATGGTCGTTCATTTTGGTGCTTTTTTTTTTCCTCAGAGCTTTCAAAAATTCGCTGAGCTTGTTGGAGCAGACTTATACGGCGATTTGGAACTGATTTGATGACGAGTAAATTATACGAGTCTGATTAACTGTTTTCCGCATGATTGATGTTCTTACCTCAAGGTCAGTTTGTGTAATGGAAGTATGCGGCTTTGGTCTACTCTTCAGTAACTTGCCTAAACTGCACCGGTGATAATTAATTTCTCTTTATCGCCGAGATCTCTTTGATCGATGAAGACTACACCGCTGTAATGTTGCTTTGTTGTGCTCCCGTGTTTTAATGTGAAGCTCAACGTTTTCCTCCTTTTGTCAAGCCACACAGTCGTCTGTATTTTGAGTACAGTATAAAGCAAAAGGACAGGATAATTGAATGAGAACGTATGAAAGTATTAGAAACCATTACAACAATAAATAAATGTTTTCTTGTGAATATCTTGTCATCATCCTCGGCACCGATAATCAGCGACTTTTATCAATAACGGATCGTTCAATACTTTGCTGTTTTGATTTTAAACCTTTGAACGGATTGTTCCCGGTTTCAATGAAGAAATGTGAAGAAATATGCAAGTTCTATTTGCCCTCATTTGCTTTGGGGAACCGCGGAAAAGCCGCGGACATCTCCGCTTGATGAACCAGAACAAAAAGCCCGATAAAAGGAATAGACTAGGGGTAATCGAAGCTTAGGAGAGTGCGTTCGATATGTTGAGGCGTACAGGTAGCAGTTGAGGGGGAAGGATGGATGGTTTGTGCGATAGTTAAGTATTATTACCGTATTTACCCGTGTATAATGCGCACCCTATTTTTCAAGACAATTTTTCAAAAATAAAATAAATAGCAGTATACCTATATGTTAAAAAACCACCATTTAATCCGAAAAAATTCCCACCCAATAAAACGGCTGGAGTTATCTACCCTTGAAAAACACATTTTCTGCCGGTTCGGGTTAACGCATTGGTTTAAAAAATCTCTCATCTGTTCCAGTTAAAAAGTTTATTTATCTGATATTCAAAAAGCTTTCGGTCACTATTAGGTTGTTCTGACTTTGGTTAAAGTTGTGTTTCGTGTACCGGGATCACTAATTTGTTAATTACAAAAGGCAACTTAAAATTGTTTTATCTGATAAGAATTGCGTATCCCCGAGCATTGCATTGAGACGGCACGAGAGAATGATTAAGAAACCCGTTATAAGGAATCTCATAAGCTCAAAGACTCTTCGTGGTTGCTGTGTAAAAATTTTCGCTTTAATTCACTGACACTATATCTTTTCACGTATCCGAATGCCAAATAAAGGTGAACAAACGATCGTGGTGTCATATGTTCAATCAAGCGTAACTCCGACGATTTTCAGTTGTCAAAAGATTTTGAATCTTCGACAGCCTCTGCAAAATATACCTCATTTATTTTGTCTTCGTTCTGAGCTGCTGTACTTGGAGCAAAATATTTTTGAACAAACTTTGGCATACAAAATGTGTGTTTCGTTACCATATGCAAATAAGAGGATACTTTGTTCCGTCTATGTGCAAATGTGGCGTCTGCTCACAGACTATCCGGACGGTTCAGAAAGTGCGCATTATACACGGGCAAATACCGTAATATCAATCTCGTACCCAGAGTCCTCGGACTGTTTGGTCAGCGGGTGGACGCCCGGAGAGACTCTGGAATAATGGACCGCCATTTTCCAAGAAAATACGGGGTAAAACAATGGAAGCCGTTACCTTGAAACGACCGTTACATTTATCACTTGAAAATGAAGTCAGGATGACTTCGAAATGTCGTGTAATATCGCTCAATTTTGTAATCAGTGACGAATCATGCTGAAAAATATGAAAATTTTACTCAGCCTGTTTTACTTACCGATAGTAGACGTGCAGCAAACTCTTAAAGGATGATAGTAGACCTTCAGCGAAGACAGAATTGGGCCGTTTATACGAGAGAAAATAAGCCGCGGCTTACATGAACACACGTTTAAATGGAAGCACCCGTTTAAATGGTACACAATCGAAGTTCACGGCTTACTCCATCGGTAGCTAGCACAAGCCGCGGCTTATCCTGGCCTAGGGGTTTGGTGACCCGCTCGCGTCTCATGCAAGCCGTGAACAGTGGTAGCCATGTGAGTTACCGCGTCGAAGTGAGGCAGAACGCAAGCAAGCGCTTCAGAGCGAGGCAAATGTGTGTCGACTCATGCAATCTCAAAAAAACCTCGCTTATTAATAGCACAGGGCACCCAATAATGTACAGATTAGGGGTTGCGTTCTCGTACCTCGAGGCATCATTTAACAATAGCGCAATTTCAAATAAAAAACAAACGACCGCGATGGATCAAGGGTAAAAATGGGCCTTTACACAATTTACGTCATGAACCTTCTGAACGATTTGTTAGATAATTTAGTAATAACTCGAGTTTGGTTAATTATAATTAATATATTTTTTTAAAGATTAACGCCGAAGCATCAGCATAATCATCCTCATCACCAAGCACCGCAAGTAAAAATTGGTGATTTTTTTTTGAAAGGTTCTCTCACATACTGTAAATTGCCTTCCCGATTTCATCCACTCTGATGTTAGCTTCAGCGAGCCAAGTACTAAGGTGTTTCCGCTTCTTGTTCGCATTTGTTTGGAATTTTTGAGACTCGCCATGTGCATCACATTAAAACTGCAAAAAACGTTTCCGTTGATTGTGCACTGCGGTCCGCAGAGAGCTAGAATGTTCAGCAATGTGTTCTTTCAGCTTACGAATCTCTCCGGACAGAGCATTGACTAACTCACTAAGCCCTTGTTTTTTTCTTTAGAGTAGCATTGGTCTCTTGGTGCCTTTATGGAGTGGCACCACTTTGCCCACTCCATGGCAACCATATAAACAGGCCCTAAATAACTGAGGAGAAAGTGCTGCCTTTGTAATGACATGTACAAACGGTTAGACTTTCTGGTCTTCTCGGATAAGAACGATAAACCATAGGCCCCGTCTCATGGCACTTTCACTTAATTTGACTCTGTGGGACGTAAAACAACCACTAGGAACGTAAAAATGTCCGGAAGTGACCTCCCATAGTGACTGTCTTAAGAGACCTTATTCGTATTCTCCGTAATGAGCTGGAACTAGCTTGCACACAAAGCTTAAACACAAAGCTTACACGGGGGAATCTGTTCATATGTAAATGCATTCCCCCGCAAGAGCCTTCACTTCGTGCTAGATCCAGCTCAATACCGATAATACGACTATGGTCTGTTTGATTTTAACATTACGTTGGCACTCATAACTCAACTAGTTACTTCATCAGTTGTAAACTGCGCTACAAGCAGTCTGGTAAAAGCTTTCCTTCCATTGTTGTAAGGCGCATATCCAAATGCTAATTTGCGCCAAACATTTTTTTTCCGTCAAACTTTTATTTTACAGTACATACACAATCTTTACACAAAGTGACTTACGTTACGTTAAACCTGCATACATCGATACATAACTTTGTACGCAGTTACAGCTACCAATATAGACAGCTACTGTACAGTTAAATCAACAGAGTTACCCTAACATAATTTTTAATCGTTCATCTGATCGGCTTCTTGGAACATGCAATCGTAATAGAAAAATACGTCTACGTCTATTTATACCATTCCATAGAAAATACAGCCAATCGGAATGCAGGAAAGTCGTTGTATATTCGTCAGCATTCCACCGAACATTCCCATCGATCAACGCAATTCAAACGTATCACACCCAACCTTCCCATCGTGCGTTGAGATTTTCGCTTATGGTGGCCTTGCTAGCCACTGTATTTTCTATGGCATGGTATAAAATAGTTATGCATCGCTTTCTCGTGGTATACCGTGGAAAATCCCACTCGTCACTTGTATTTTCTTGGTATACACACTCGCCTAAAGGCTCGTGTTTATACTAAGAAAATACGATATTCCACGGTATACCACTCCGGCGAAAGCGTTGCATAACTACTATATGTCTAATATGTGCCTTTCGACGCGTTCTATGCATTTTAATTTAACTATTAGGTTGGATAATAAGGGTGGCGTTTTTCTTTGACGGTGCACTAAACAGGTAATAAATTAATAAAGTAATATATTATTATTATTATTATTATTATTATTATTATTATTATTATTATTATTATATTAACAGATAATAGATGGCAAATGCCATGGCAGTTTGCTCTCATATTTGGAAATGACAAAAGGTTTAACCGGAAAAAGTAGTCTTCCACGAATGGCTTTAGTCAGTGGTCTACGTACACCTAGTTTTCGTCGTGACGGGTGATGTGGCACATCACCCATTGCCCATCACCAATAAAATTGGGGGAATTTTTGGACAATTTCAGAGGGTTCAATTCGCGGAAATAAACAAATTTCAAGACTTTGGATCTGTCAGAAGAAGCTGTAGACAAATAATGACTGACATCCTGCTTTGTGTACACCTCGGGAGGGGGAGTGGGGAGGGCAGTTTTAGACGCAATGAATACTGTGGTGTGAAGCTTCACGGTCATAGTTTGATATGCTTTTTAAGTTACAAAGGGGGTGCACCATGTCAGAAATGTGTCCCTCTTATTTTCCTTCCTCCTCAGTCCCACTTTTGAACTCAAAATTGCCCGTGATAGGGTTAATGTTCGACCATAATTACAAGTTCCCCATTCTTCATTTCAAGCTGTCAGGAATGTAATTACCGCCGGTGAAACGTGAGAGAGCCAAAATAATACCGAACATAGGGACGTATACAAAAAACATGTAGCCCGGTTCGTGAACCACCCCCGTGGACCTGATCCAAGAGCCACTTGTATTAAGGCGCTGTTTTTAACCTAGAAAAAAGCGAAAAAGAAATATTAAAAAACATGCACATAAAAGATAAAGAAAAAGAAAATCAAATACGAATAAATACGTTAAAGTAATGCAGGATTTAGGAACATCCGTACCGTAAACAGTGGAGGTGAGTCCGAGGTGAGTCTGAGTCTGACCGGTTAGCTCAGTGGTAGAGCACCGGACTACCGTGGGGGAGGTCGCGGGTTCAAACCCCGGCCGGACCAACTCAGGGCCTTTAAATAATTGAGGAGAAAGTGCTGCCTTTGTAATGACATCCACAAACGGTTAGACATTCTAGTCTTCTCGGATAAGGACCATAAACCGTAGGCCCCGTCTCAACTCTTCAAAATTCTCTGATTCTGTGGGACGTAAAAGAACTACTAGGGACGTAACAAAACTCTGGTAGTGACCACCCCTAGTGTCTGTCTTAATTTGATATTGACATTACGGGGGTACTGATAACTCAACTTCATTAATTGTAAACTGCGTTATAAGCAGTCTGCTAAAGTCCCCCGGCCAGTGTTGTAAACTGCCATGAGACTATGTGATATGAGCGGTATATAAATACACATTACATTACCAAATGAAGAATGATCCTCGCAGTTGTGAACGCAATTTATGCCATTGCGGAAAGAAGCCTGAAAAAAATTCAGGACTTCAACGGGGTTTGAACCCGTGACCTCGCAATTACCGGTGCGATGCTCTAACCAAGTGAGCTATGAAGCCACTGACGTTGGGAGCAGGTCAATTGTGTGTTCATATGTTCCCGTGAAAGAAATGAGTGTGAATGATATATGAAATGAATCATATATGAACTGCGGAAATGAAATCAAATGAAGAATGATCCTCGCAGTCGTGAACGCAATTTATGCAATTGCGAAAAGAAGCCTGAAAAAAATTCAGGACTTCAACGGGGTTTGAACCCGTGACCTCCCGTAACCTTCCGTAGTTCATATATGATTCATTTCATATATCATTCACACTCATTTCTTTCACGGGAACATATGAACCCACAATTGACCTGCTCCCAACGTCAGTGGCTTCATAGCTCAGTTGGTTAGAGCATCGCACCGGTAATCGCGAGGTCACGGTGAACATCTGTAAAACTCGACACCTGTGTCATTACTCTTAGTTAAATGTGCCAACTTTCCATGAATGTGAACGAAAAAAATGAACGAATGAATGAATGAATGGATGGATGGAGGGATGGATAGGATGGATGAATTGATGGGTGGATGAATGAATGAATGAATGACTGACACTTGTTATCAAGTCAAGGCTGCAGTCTCCCTTATGGCCTTATGAAACAAATTAAAACAACATCGCAACTAAAATACTAGAGGAGAACTATTAGGAGTAAATAGAATTTTAGCTCCTCATTTTTTTCCTAGTAAATTAGTTTAGTTGAGATACCCTAAGGACGATAACCAACGCATCCAGGAAAACTGCAAATTATTAGTGCGTTTTGTAGCTTACGGGTTGGGAGTGGGAAAATGTTTAGCCCGTTCAACGGAGAGAAACCGAACAAAAAAGACTGGCTTTCACTAGCGACGGAGTCGGAGTAGGAGTCATAATCAAAAGCGTGGAGTGTTATGATCCAGTGAAAATCAAAGCGACTCAGCTGTAAGCAAAATCTGACTGATTCCGTTATGACTTAGATGATTCCGTTTATGACCTAGTGAAAACTATAGATTTTCGGAGTGGCAAGCACTATTTTCATATCAGACAGTAATCCGAGAGCGTGAGGACAAGCGTTGTGATTGGTTGGTTCTTCCGCTTCAGC
The DNA here is from genome assembly GCA_016490735.1 of Pachyseris speciosa. Lineage (NCBI taxonomy): Eukaryota > Metazoa > Cnidaria > Anthozoa > Scleractinia > Pachyseridae > Pachyseris > Pachyseris speciosa. Next base: position 18,177 of record JAEMWC010000914.1, read on the forward strand.
TTCTGATTCCGACAATCTAGTTTTCACTGGAACATAAGCGACGGAGTCATTAGCGTAATCGGAAGAAAATGTAGGTTCGATTTCCGCCGCTCACTCGAGCTCGGGTCCGGAGTATCCTCATATCCCGATCAACGTCTTCAGTATCGTCGTCTTTGCAAGAAACCGCCAGCTATGCAAACACACTACCTACCTGATAATAAATGTGACGGTGGCTGACTTACTGACAGGAGCGGTGTCAGCTCCTTTGGAGATATTCTACGTGGACATGTACCCTAAACCTAGATGCAGTTGGCCAAGGTTTAATAGCGTAAATTTTGTCAGCATATTTACCATATCTTCCATATGTAACCTTTCCTTAATTTCCTTGGAGCGCCTTCATGCAACAATTTTCCCTGTCAGGCACTGTTCAATCGCTGAGCTGGTTTACTTTAAGGTTATCATTTGCACCTGGCTGCTTGCTTTGTTTCTCTCATCAGTTGAAGCTGTTGTTTTCCTGTTTGTACCAGTTGCGTTTTTTTAAAGTATGGGCACTGATTCCACATTCTCCTCACCCTCCTGATACTCTCAGTATCCTATGCCGCCATGATAGTGAAAGTTCTGCACAATCCTCCTCCCGAGCCTATCGGCTCCGCTGCATCAGACAGGAAACTCTCAATGACTCTATTCATAGTTACAGTTGTCTCTATACTGACCATTCTGCCTTGGGCTATTTATGTGGCCATTGAACCCCTCAGCATATGGAATAAGAGATCCAAAACCAGTGTTTTTACTTTTACTGTTTTTACTTTACTGAAGTTTACGTATTTTCAAGTGGTAGAAACCTCTACAACACAGGACAGTGGGGTAAATTAAATAAATTGAAGCTTAACATTTGGTTTAATCGTTGTTACTTTTGTTCAGGAATGAAACTTGTCTTTTTCTTTCGAATGGATATAAGTAGCAACCATCTGTACTCGTTTTGGACGCAAAGAAATAGTTGAATTGTTTGTTTGTTTTGTTACATTGTTTTCATTGCAGGCGAATGAGTCTTTTTACTCCGCTTGGCTGACTGTTTTTCGACGTCGCTGCCTCAACAGCGTTAAGAAACTTTTGCCCTTATCTTATTAACACGTAATCGCAATGAGTCCTCGTAAAATTAAGGATTAAAGGAGGAAACTCAAGCTCGAGTAAAAGAAAAAAGCCAATCAAATGCATGTGCGTGTGGACATCTCAAAATCTGACATAAAGTTGTCAAAATGCTGTCAAAAACCAGCGCTCTTCACTCGTTATTTGAAAAAAGCTTTAGAGATTTTCGTCGAAAGCGGCCTGTAAACAACAATTAAGTTTCGCCATCTATAAACATGTCGTCTTAATTTGTTTGAACCGGTAAGAATCAGCGTTTGGATGTTAAAAACAGCGAAATGGGTTGACTGGCTGACTGGCTTTGATAAATTTTATAGTGGACGGGTCTGCCAGAGAAATGCTGGTGTGGTTTGGCAAGCGCTTTCTTCGTTAACTGGATGATGTTTTGCCACTGAGAATCATTAATTGAAGACGGTTTTTCGGAAGACATGGGAAGTAACTGTAAAACTATCAAAGCATTTTAGTGTTTTGTGTCAGCCAAGGAAAGATTTTGTGGGAAATGGCGCTATTATTGAACTCTGTCGCATTCCGAGTGATTGCTGCCTCAGTGATTGCTGATGACTGCTCTAAACGATCAGGCGCGGACCCCTTTTTTATCTTTTTTCTACGTACATTTATGTCAAAATTGCTAAGGAATTTTTCTAGCTTAATACAAGATATTTTTGTTACTTGTCTGATTTCTCCACCTTCTCCAAGAATCTTCGAAGAAATATTATTCGTATTGTGCTTTGAATGTCTGTCTTTTTTATTGCAAACATTTGCTATCGAAAACGCTTCGTTTTCCCTGCTGCTGCTCAATTGTTTTGGACACAAATTAAACTGGCCCAAATAAAGTCATGCGAAGTTGCTTGGTGAGAGTGTGCAGTTACGATTCTAGGCTTGGCCTGGCTAAATATATATATATATATATATATATATATATATATATATATATATATATATATATATATATATATATATATGTAGCTGGAGTTTTCAAAACAGGGCTCCTGGAGTCCATACTAACTCCTATTAGATGTCTCTCACATTTTTTTTTCTCTTTGTGGACGGGGCGGGGGGGAAGGGGGGGGGGGGGCATACTAGCGACATTAGTAATGAGAAGAAGGGAAAGAAACTGTCCCTGACTTCAACTTTGCAATTAAAGTCTTATCTCTGCTCCCCCCCCCCCCCTACCCCCGCCCAGTTTTATTTGTCAGTTAGTTTCCACTCTCTCTCAAAGAAAGAAACGTGCATTTGAAGTCTTCGCGCGGTCAGTTAGCTCGCAATGGCGTCGTTAGAGTTTGATTTTCCGTTGGCCTCCTAGAGCAGAGTATTCCTTAGGACATCATTAAGTCCAGTGAGGGGAAAAGTCTTGCGATGTGCAGTGTCTGCCTCGTCTAATATCCTGCTGTGCAGTTGTTTGCTAAACGAGTACTTTGTTTACCCGGGCGGTACTGCTGGAACAATGCAGGGATATTGAGAGCTCTGCTTTGGGAGGTAACAAGTCTTTAGCCTCAGAAAGTAGGTGTCGGTGATCATTTCTAGGATCAGGGAAAGAGAAACTGGTGTAGAATTTGGAGCATGCTAAAGACTTAGTAAAAATGCTGTGGCTAGATTGTCGTCAACAGCTCCTCGCTAACACGGACAGTAAACATCCGGGACCTCATGAAGTTTCCCAAAAAGCACAAGGCATGGCTGGGAATTTGTCTGCAAAAAGCGTAAGTTTGAACACTTTTTTGACTAGTTTCCGCCCTCGCAACTTAATAGATCTTAAGCTAGTGATTTGATAGTGTGTAAGTGTCATAATGACTGGTTTCCGGTGTCAGAAGTGATCACAAAATCGAGCGATAATTTACACAAATAAAATTCGACAATAATTAGCTGTGATTCTTCGTAGCAATCACGAACGCTCGGTTGAAAACGCTGCTATACTTCGCCTAAATCGATGCCGCTAATTCCAAAGCTAACTTTGCCGTCAGAAAGAGCGTATTCTAGAGAGATTTGGCCGACTAACGTACCAAAATTCTCATGTCAGAGGTCACGTCAATTTCATGTCTAATTGCAAGACAAACAACATGTATTATTTGTCTTCCCTTTGACAGAGACTGTAGGTTCATAACGGGCCTAAATGCAAGTCTCCCTTTTGATAAACCGAGGTATTGATAAAGAAAGTTCTAAAACCCCTCAAATTTTCATGAGCCTGGTTCTGAAAAGGTCGGCTATATATATATATATATATATATATATATATATATATATATATATATATATATATATATAACTAGTAGAGGAAAAATTGAACTCTTCATCTGCTATAAAAGTGCTCAATGGCTAAACCAGAGCTTTGTATAGAAAGAAAGTATGTGGAGACGGACTACATCAAACACATATATTTGCTACTCCGAGTTTCATGCTTCTCTCGAAACAATCATCAGGCAACAAATATATATATATATATATATATATATATATATATATATATATATATATATATATATATATATGGCCCTCAGCTTTTCTTTTTTAATCGCTACATAACACACTGGAATGGTGTTCCATCGAACATCATACATGGACCTTCTTTAAGCAGTTTTAAGTCCTATCTAATATATTATTTGTGTCAATTTTAAATCAGATGTAGCTTGTGAGTGACAAGTATGTAGTTTAATTAGGTTAGCTTTGGATTGTATTTCAATTTTAGTGTCAATATCAAATCAGAGGTGACTTGTAAGAGAGAAGTATTCGATTTATTTTGATTGGGCTAGCTTTGGGCCACGTTTAAATTTCACCTGTTAGTTTTTAGGATGTGTAAAATTAGATAATATTCTTTGTATGGGAATTTACTTTCTCCCAATTATTCTCCAGCCATGCCCTTTTTTTTGTTTTGTATCAACTATTAAAACTAAGAATTAAAACTAAGAATTAAACTGAAAGTAAGCTCTTTCTCATCAATGTACACATCCTTTGGACTTCCTTCTCCTGCATACAGTCTTTCAACTGATTAATTTTATTAGTTGCTGGTCACACCAATCTTGTGGGATGTTTGGATGACATATGGCATTAATGTTTAATGGGATTTCTATGTTTGATGACGTATGTTGTGCAATTTTTAATGTACATGGAGAAATGTGAGACTAGTACTTACCTTTGTCGCAAAATAGAAAATCAAATTAAGATGGCTAACACGGATTTCCAGCACTTTTTGTCTTAAATCCTCATATTACATTGTTAATTACCTTGATAGTGGTATCAACCAAATGCCCAATATTTTATTATCAAGTTGCTTAGTCTTACACTTAGCTGGCCAGAAGAGCAGCTGGATTTCTTTTTGAAAAAACTGTAGGTGCATTGATTGATGAGCTTAATGTTAGCAAGCAGTTTTTTTGTGATAGTAAGGTCAAGAAGTAACTGATCAAAAGAAATATCTTAAGGATACACAATTTCTGATTTCTGACTGTCCCATGGGAGGCTGTGGGTGACTGAAATTGCATTCATTATAAAGTGATGATCTGAATCACTATGTATCTGATGTCAAACTGATTAAAAGGAGCAATCACCAGGCTTCCCCACCAATTTCTAGTGCCTCCTAACCATAATTATGTAGCCTACAGTTGAACGGGGAAACAGACCTGCTCTAAGACGTAAAGAAATGTTTTGCTTTAGGTTGTTTTTTACACAAAGTATTAAAGATTATTTTGAAAAAAACCAACCTCGATATTTTTATTTCGCTTTTTTTAAAAACTCCAAACTCAATTTGCAAAGGAATTTTTATTACCTTACTCAATAGAATACTTTTTTTTAGGAGGGGTGGTGGCCGAAATCCGTAACAGGGGTTCATATCTGCTAGCAGTTCTGGACTAGGGGGTCCAAATCTGATCCACAAGTAGATCTGGACAGGAAGGTGCATATCCGCGGGGGTTCCAAATCCACTGTGCCACTGGCTCAGATCACCTTTCCATAAACTTTTTTACAGCATTGGGTATGTAGCTTGAGTGAGGTCAGATGGGTGATTTAACAAGCAAACTATATGTAAATGCCAGTAGAAAAAGAATGCTTTTGCAGCTCCGCTTTTAGGCCTGGCTAAATATATATATTTTTTGGTATTAGGTGTAAGAATCGTAGTGGAATGGCCGAGGTGACACAACGGTTACTCTTCCACGTCGTGAACCAATGGTGCACTGTTTGGGTCTCAGAGGTGCTAATTTGTTTTGTTTTCTAATATCTACAGCCAGGAGCCCATGACTAGGGCGTACAACTCCCATTCTAAACCTTTGTCACGGCACTTTTAAAGACCGATCGATTTTTAGACTACCTTTTTCCGCGATAAATGCCAACGAGGACGGCAACGGGAACTAGAGGAACACGAAACCATAGGTTTAATGAGCGAAAACAAAGGCCCTACGCGAGCAGATTCTTGTGATGTCATCGGGGCTTTTGTGGGAGTCTGACGTTCGCGGGAAACTTAATCTACAAAATAAATTGGTCTGCGAAAACGCCGTGACAGGAAAAAAGTTTAGTTGTACACTCCTAGTGATAGGCTGCTGCTACAGCCCATCAAGTGATTGACCGACCGAGCGATTCAATTTTGCTCCATCACAATCGTCTTGTTCATAGCTTATGTAATTCATGGGTTAATAACAAATAAGTAAATAAATGATTGAACAATACAAAAATGCGTCATTGGCATTGTAACCTGCAAAAGGTACTGACAGTTGGTCTTTTAAAGCAAATTTTCTCTATATTATGATCATCTGGTATCACAAGTTTAGCTACCCAGTGAGACAATCACTTTTTGACAGTAGTCAAAAAAAGGGTTTGATTACTGAGCGCTTTATGTTTAGGAGAGGTTACATAGCCAGGGCACTTGTACGACTTTGTTTTTTAATGTTTTTTGTTTAAAGATGACTACTACTAACTTAAATAAAGCAGTAAACAGCACCTCTTCCCAGGGAAAAAACTAATTAGGGATTACCCGTGAATAATTTGTTCTCCCCTGCAAAGAAAATTACAGTGATCCTGGTGAAAACTGACCTGATGTGATAACACAACCAATTGGCCATGTTCTAAACGAGTGAGGGCTTGGGAACAAATCCAAACTTCATTGAAAATCAATGGCATTGAACTAAATCGATTCTCATATGAAAGGGTATCTCAAAATAAGTACCTACAACAAGTTTGACTATGTTTGGTCGAAAAGTCGCCAGTTGACATGCATTTAGATCTTTAAAAAAAATCCCATACAAATGTCTCTGTCCCTCCAAACCATACAAAGTCTCTAATTTTAACAATTTTCAAAAGTTTTTGTTTCAGCTCCAATTCAACTGAACAGTGTCAAAGTTGGTAAGGTGCATGCTCTTTCATGTAGCGTCAACAATTTTTCTCTAATCGATAAATCTTAAAACTCATTCCCAGGCCCTCACTTGTTTAGAACACGGTCAATAGGAAAATAGCGTTATCTTAACCGTATACATACAGCGAACGTGTTATTAGATGAGAAAATAGATGTCACAACGGATTCAGAACATTTCGCCTCCTGTCATAATCGTCCCTACATTTTGAGTTGGCCCCATACGTTTATCGAGTTCGCTACGTGAATGTCAAAGCTATTATTGCTCCAGAAGTTAGCTTCTTGACTTTTGTTTAGAACTGAAATGACCCAGATTAATTAGCCTCTTTCAAACTTAAATCGTAACGGTACAATCATTGGGTAGGTACGGCCAAAGCCGCCGGGCAACAAAGTCGATCTTCGCTCTTTTCTTTGTCAGTAAAAAAGTCCATAGGTATTCAATAATAGTGACTGTGCTCAGCGTAACTTAAATAAGTGTGTGTTTCTTTGTTTGTTTTTGGTGTACAATTTTCCAACAACATGACTCTCAAAATAATGTCAAAATTTTGCGATTTGAGAAAATGCACGAGGATATACAACTTGTCTATTTTAAAACTTGATAATAGCGTACGGGGCGAGCTCAAAATGTGGGGGCGAACTAGAACAGGACGAACTCGACGAGGGGGCGAAAGTTCCCAAATTGCAGAGAATAACAAGCCTTCATTGGACCAATGATGAATATATACGTAAATATATACGAAAATAGATAAATACGAAATAGGGCAAAGAGCAATTTGCATCCATAATTGATAATTTATGGGTAATTTTACCGGCTCATTTTTGCTAGAGTAGATGATAGAAAGGCAGCTGGCTTCATTTTTTTTTGGCAGGAAAACAGAGCTCATCTAGCTGGCAATCGTTTTCGATATATATTTAAGGATATATTCTGGTGAAACTCATGCCAACACCTTAAGAAGTGTGTCAATATTCATTAGGAAACGCCGGAAGGAAGGAGACGCAGATAATAACACCATGAAAGAATTGGAGTCAGAAGCAGCAGAAAGATTTCAAGATCTTTGAATTAGTTTTGCGGCGACGAAGTTGCTTTGCATCGTTTAGGAAAAAAGAAAGGGAATCTTTCGGAAGAACTTGGCCTAAAATAATTGCAAGTTGTCATAAACTATTCGATTTTAATGTCATTTAATGCTTTGAACCAAATCGTGTTAGTTTACTAGAGATTAGAACAAGCAGAAGGATAAAACAGGAAGCCCCCCCCCCCCCCATCGGGAGGGAGGGGTACTTCCTATAATGGCCTATACGGGGAGGCTCCGCCCGAAAGGGGTACCTTTTCACGCTTCAGGTATATGAAAGGGTAGGGATTTCATGAGTCGAAGTATATGAAAGGGTACGGAAATCTGTCATTTAGGTATATAAAAGGGCCTTTCATTAAAATATTTCGAACACACATACCTTATGACTGTACTGTTTTAATTTATTGAGCTCTACATGAAAATGACAACAAGGCTTTCTGATTGAGGTATACGAAAAGGGTATCATTTGTCAATGGAAGGTATACGAAAGGGGTACCTTTTCTGTCAAAAATGGTAGGGGGTCGGACCTCGGGGCGGAGCCTACCCGTATTAAAATTCTTTTAGTACCCCTTCTCCCCCACACCCTCGGGCAGGAAGCCTATTAAGAGCTACATCAAGATGACTAATGAGACTGAACAGGAACATTTTTCTCAAAATCGTAGCACCATCTGGTTTGCTGTTTTAATCGCTGAATTTACTGTGATATTTATTATCAACATCCTCACTATCATCGCTTTTTCAAGAGACCGCCATTTGCGCAAGCGCAGGACCTATCTGATAATAAACCCGAAGGTGCCTGATTTAATGGTGGTAGCTGTCACAGGAACTTTGCACATTTATTTACCAGGTTATAGGACCTGAAATTGGCTGTAGTTTGGTATAAATGATTATTTTGGAGATCCTTGTCATCATATTTCATATATCATCCCAAACTCTTCTTTCCTCGATGGCTTTAGATCGCCTTCACGCAACAATTTATCAGTTTAGACATTGTTTAATTGAGAAATGGTTTTATGTTAAAATCATCATTCGTAGTTGGCTCATAGCTTTAATTCTGGCATCGGTACCTGCTTTCCTTCATCTGTATTTATCAGAAGTTACAAGTACTTATTGGTTAACTCTTTGTCATCAGGCTTACCAAATATTGTTCCTGTGGGAACGATGCTTTGAAAAATTGAAACATTCTGAAATCCTGGACTATGGTTGAAATGAACCATTAATTTTGCAACATGGGCAATTGCTTCTACTTTGTCACCCCCAAAACTGACCAAAACTCCCAATTTCATTTAATATGACTGTTAATTCTGTTGCAAAACCCAAAAACGCCATCTGAAAACACCAAAAAACACGTAACTTTGTCTTGAAGTTTTATAGACAAAAATTGCTCTTGAAGCTAAAAGTTTACATTGGCAGCAAACTTCGACTCCACTTCTTTCAATCTGTTTAACATTTTCTTGCTGACTTCTTTAGCTCAACCGCAATAACGCTATTTGATTTCAGATGCTCCCACTGGTCTGTCTTGGTCGCGTTTGTGACCCAAGGGGATTCTGGGAAATTATTGGATAACGGACGCATAACAATGCGCCAATTTCCATCTCAGATATTTTTAGAACCTTGTCGAGCCACCCGGTCCTGCTAAGAAAACACTGCATCTATTGCGTTATTTACAAGTCAAGACTTGCCAAAATTACCATGCGAGGTCGCGGAATCCATCCTCAGTTTGGCTAGGAACACAACTTCACTTCGTGGATCGCCATGACTCGATTGAACACTTTCGGCGGTCTACTTAGTGTGAAATCGCTTCTTAACTCTGTTTTCTTTCAGAGGATTGCCTCTACCCACTAACCCAGCTTTGTGATGTCTTCGGTGTTGCTGACCAGTGAAATCTCTGTGGTAGCCCCTTATATGGAATAACGAGGCCGATTTGACCTCGTAGCCTCCAGAAATTGCCAAAAAAGAAAAATAAATAAATAAATAAATAAAAAAGGCGTACATATGGGCGGAGGGCTAAGGGTTAAGGACATCATTTCTTGTCCTTACCCTCCTATTAGTCATTGTGTGTAACGTCATTATTACGGTAATTATCAGACGAAACCCTCGTCCTCATCCTTCCAGCGCTGTCGCTTCAAAAAGGAAACTCTCTGTAACCTTATTCATAGTCTCAGTTGTGTCTCTGCTGACCATTCTGCCATGGGTTGTTTACCGCGCCTTATTTATTCAATCAGCTGTCCGACTGTCCAAAACGACAGAGTTCCACGCTGCTAATTTGATGCGTTTTTTGTTTTATATGAATTCTATAGTCAATCCAGTGATCTACGCCATACGATTGAAGGAGTTTAGGAAGCGGTCAGGTAACTTGTTTGTAGAAATAATTCGGGCTCTACAAGAGTCCAACTTATCGAGTGACATGCAATTTTGTGATATTGTAGAATTGAATTGAAAATTAACATAAAAGTAAAATAAATCCCTGTATATATGGACCAGAGGTGAGGTTTGTCGGCAGAAAAATAGAAATTAGTTAAATATAAAAGTGCACCTAACCCCAAGATGTTGTCTTTCGCTAAAATAAATATTTGCACCTATTCGAAACATATTGTGCTTTTTTAAACCAAATCTTGACCTTTTAAAGGCGGAAAAAGTTACAAAATCTATCCATCATCAGTCAAACGACCGAACTAGTAAGGGGCGTGGGTCTGTTCCATATTTAACGTCACAAACTGATTTGCGTCGTGGTGAGTCTTTGAAGACATGGATGCAAAGCAGTTTGTGACGTCAAATCAGGAATAAATCCACGCCTCTTCTGACTCGGTCGCTTAGCTTATCGTAAGTTTTGAATCCAATAAAAAAGTATGAAACTGGAAATAAAGTCTTATTGTTTTTGGGATAGCTACAAAGTATAATATTAGCGGGAAAAAAATTTGGAGTTAGGTGCACTATAATTCGTCACCGTTACCAATTTTTTTATATAATAACGAAATCAATGCGCGCGCTCTGATTGGTCAATCAGCTATGGTTTATTGTGCCTGTAAAGTTATTGATATTTCACGCGTCTTCTGAATAATTATATAAAAGCAATAGACCACAAGTTTCTACGGTTTATAGGCTGATAAACCACTTGGGATGTTGGAAGAACACTCGAAGAATCCGTAAATCACTCGCCCGCGGCTCGTGACGAATTCTTTGAGTGTTCTTCTAACATCCCGCGTGGTTTATCAGCCTATAAATCACGGAAACTTGTGGTCTATTGCTTAAATATAATTAGACGTAAGTCCTCATCAACTACCAAGATGCCGGGCCGGTTGCTTATTAGCTGGTTGCTTAAGTAGATTATGTTATACTCAATCTCGCGGAAACATTTCACATGTCACTACAATTTGTCTGGTACTTAATTTGGGAGGAAAACAAAGCAGCTATTATGAGGTTCAGTGGGGACGTACATCCCAGTCCATGCTGCAAAAATTAGTGAGAAGTTTAAAACCCTGGTCTTTTCCTGCTTACACAATTCTGTGCTTTCTTTTTCACATGACACTATTACCTTTTAAAGTAAAAAAAAAAAAATAGACAAAACTAAAGAAAAAAATGGCACAAATAATTGATCGGCTTTGATTTCCAAAAATGCGTATTTTTGTACATTTGCACAACACAATTTAGTCAAAAAACAGAATTGTTTGGAGAAGTGAACTACGCGGAAAATACCGAAACATGTAAGCTGCTGTCGGATCTAAGATTTTTTAGAATATATCCCAAAACGGCAAAATATTCCTCCGTTTTTGTTTACTTTACCATACTCCCCAACACCCTACTGTCTCCCTCCAAACAAGCCCACTATCGCTTGCCGGACACTATCTGTAGTATTTGTGTGTTTAGCTCTACCCTCCCCACCTTCCGTGTTGCAGGACGAAGCATGCGTATTTGTGGAATGATGATCAAAGCTGCACGACGTTTGCAATGGCGTGGTTTATGGTCTCTGGTTAGATTCGAATCATCCGTTTGTTAAATCCGAGAAAACACTACACTATCGGGCTATCTCTACTTTTCGAAGTAAGCTATGCGCACTAGACAAGAAACATTGTAACATTGTAACATCCTAAGTTAACTCATATTTATGAAAAAGTGTCTTAATAACATGCAAACTGCGGATGCGTACTTGCTGAGACTCCGTGGGTGTTGTTTTAATAGAGTTCTAAAAACAGTGCCAGTTGGTTCCCAAGCTTCACCTTTTGACCGGTTTTTAACCTGTTGGAACTGTCAAACATTCCACGTGATCAGTGAAAATTGCATCAGTGTAGCGTCCTGAGATCAAGCTTGTTATGACAAGTCTGATCTGATGAACAAAAAGTTGCCGATATGCAAGCAGCTGAGCTTTATTTGTTGCTTAAAACTTCCTTTGTCATGTCAAATCATTTAATACATTTTGCTGGTCTATAGACCAACAAAAAGACTTTAAACGAGTCCAGACATCAAATGATAAAAACTTTGATGAGAATTCGCGTTTTCCTAGCCTTTACAAAACACAACAGAGGTGATGCAGGTGAAAGCATCTGAAGTGCCAGTAGAGTGACACAGAATAAATATTTTGCAGCCAGATATGTCATGACTCTCTCTCTAAATGAATCATTAGAAATTTAGTTATCTCATGTCATAATCTGAGCATAGAATTAAGTGACAACCAGCAGATAAGCCACAGTAAGAGAGTTTCAAACAATATAGACCCCATAAAAAATTCAGTTAGTTGCCAATAGCAAAAACGAAAGCGCTTTTTCGATGTCAATTGGATGAATCTCATGATATCTCGAGAACATCTTAATACTGTTGATCATGTCAGTTGAAAAATCTTTGATTAAATAACAGTTTATAAAGGAGTGGTTACACAGTCAGGACATTGCTGTTTAAGAATAGCCGTACTGATAACTAATCATTCAGAAAACACAATTTTTAAAAGCAAAATACAAATTATAGATTCCGTGTAAATACTTTGTTTACTTCGTCACCGAAAACTACAATGAACCAGGTGAAAACATCTGACTTGTGTCAGTCAGAACTCAGCCAATTCGGGATGAAGCGTTAATTTAGTCATTTCATATACAAACGGTGAACATTTCATAGGATGTGATATTAGATTGTTGTTATAATCCGTAAAGACACGTGCCAAATTGTAGAAAATAAGGCGTCTTCCTTGGACCAATGGTGAATAAGGCAGTTCAAAATTATTCTATTTTCGGCTTAAGTTAGGGGTAATTTGCTTCCACAGTCGATGTTTTATGGTAATTTGTGTCATTCTTCTCAGAACCGTTTGAAGGTAGAGCAGATGATTTAAGGCAGACTGACTGCGTTTCTATCGCAAGAATACGCAGCCTAACTGACAATTATAGTTTTCGATACAAATTCGAGGATGAACTTTGGCGAAACTTAATATTCTCGCCAACGAGTTACGAAGTGAGTGAATATTTGATCAGAAACAAAAAGAGACGCCGCACATAGCACAAGTCACTACATAGAAGAATTGAAATGTTTAAAACAGGGGAAGTTCTAAAGGTCTATGAATTAGTTTCGCGTCTGCGAATATGCTTTGAGACTATGACACAAATGCAACACTCTGAAGGTTGGTATGGTGACGTAAGGTACTGGAAATTTCAACTTCCTTTCAATTCTTCTACAATTTTTTTCAGTTTGCATGAGATGGAAACAAGCAGAAGACAAAAGTAGAAAGAGGATCACTTGGATTTGTTACAGGATGACTAATGATACTGAAGATGGACATTCTGACCATTCTGCAGAACAGTTTAGTGCCATTTGGTTTGCTGTTTTCATCGTTGAATTTACTATGATATTTATTATCAACGCCGTCACCATCATCGCTTTTACAAGAAACCGCCACTTACGCAAGCGCAGCACGTATCTGATAATAAACCTGACTGTGTCTGATTTACTAGTGGGAGCCGTCACGGGATCGTTGAACATTTATTACCGGGTTATCGCTTTTCACCTTGGCTGTAATTTGGTACAAATGATTATCCACATCCTTGCCGGTGTATTTATAATATCATCCGTAGCTAATCTTTCCTTTTTCGCTTTAGAACGCCTTCACGCAACACTTTATCCTTTAAGGCATTGTTTAATTGAAAAATGGTTTTACTTTAAAATTATCATTTTCAGTTGACTGCTAGCTTTAATTCTGGCATCTGTATATCCTGTTTACACGCCATGCGATTGCAGGAGTTTAGGAAAGCGGCAGGGAACTTGTCTGTAAAAATTATTCGGCGCCCACAAGTCTCGAACCTATTGAGCTTAACGAAATGTAGTGACATTAATTGTAGCAAGGCTCGGTTGTTTAATTACGAGCTATAAAGTTAAACTGCATGGGACTTTTCCTTTTTCGCTTTAGAACGCCTTCACGCAACACTTTATCCTTTAAGGCATTGTTTAATTGAAAAATGGTTTTACTTTAAAATTATCATTTTCAGTTGGCTGCTAGCTTTAATTCTGGCATCTGTATATCCTGTTTACACGCCATGCGATTGCAGGAGTTTAGGAAAGCGGTCAGGGAACTTGTCTGTAAAAATTATTCGGCGCCCACAAGTCTCGAACCTATTGAGCTTAACGAAATGTAGTGACATTAATTGTAGCAAGGCTTGGTTGTTTAATTACGAGCTTTAAAGTTAAACTGCATGGGACTAGTATCCATAATGAAATAAAAAGTTACTGACCGAAAAGGAAATTAGGTTGCTTATGGCCCAGCGGTGAGGTTTGTCGTGATCTGTTAAAGTTCAGCTTGATTTTGTCATTCTGTTTATGTGCCACTGCTCCATTTCGAAACAAAATATGGATCGCAACAAAATAACACCGTGTGCAATGAATTTATGTATAATTTTCAAGCAAGTTAAAAGAAAAGTAACTGACGCCTTCGCTTTAAACACTCCTGACTGAAACTTGTAATTGGACTCTAAATATTACGAAAAGCATTAAATAACATCATTTTAAGATTTAAAAAGGGTAAAAGGATGACTACTTTTCGACGTTAGCTTAAAGTCATTACGAAGTAAAAAAAAGTATGTTCAAATCCATAATACTAAAAAGAACAATCAAACACTTATAATATATTAAACGCACTTAAATTTGTTGAAATATTAATTCCGCGACATAACTCTCAATAGAAGTTTGCAAACGTGAAATATATGTGGTCCTATGAACAATTTTAAGTGTGAATTATATATGAAATAAATCGTATATGAACTGCGGAAATGAAATCAAATGAAGAATAATCCTTGCAGTTATGAACGCAATTTATACAATTGCGAAAAGAAGCCTGGAAAAATTCAGGATTTCAACGGGGTTTGAACCTGTGACCTCGCGATACTGGTGCGATGCTCTAATCAACTGAGCTATGAAGCCACTGACGTTGGGTGCACGTAAATTGTGGGATCATATGTTCCCGTGAAAGAAATGAGTGTGAAAGATGTATATGAAATAAATAATATATGAACTGCGGAAATGAAATCAAAGGAAGAATGATCCATGCAGTTGTGAACACAATGCATGCAATTGAACAATTGAACTTCATCAGGATCTTTTATAGATCACGAGACATGCCATGTGACCCTTTTCTCTTAAAATAGCGTTTGAGCACTTGCGCACGTTTTAAGAAGAATGATTAAGTACAAAATGATTGCAGTTGTGCTTTTTTTAAATTAAAAAATTCGTTCCCGTAGAGGCTTGCAAAGTTAGATTTTTCGAAGGCGATTCAGCTTGAAACGGCATTCCGCCATACTTTTCTTACCAAAGAAGAAAGCTCAACTTTAAATCTCAAAACCGTGGCGGATAAAGCTGGAAATTAAGTAACATATGTGTCAAAGAACGACTATCGATGTCCAGGATCCGATTGATAGCAGTAGAAAAGTCAAAAGCTTGGAGAGGTATGTCAGAAAAATTAATTTTCTTCATTCAGGACTGTCGATTTAATATGCTCGACATATTTTCAGCGGATTTTTTGTCGCTACGAACTGCTCACGCGTGTCCCTCATTTCTTGCCATGGGTATTACGACTCAAGAGCCTTCGCGTATACCATCCATTGAGCACCCTGTAATGTCGTAATGCGAAGCAAAAGATAGACAAGATACTGTGCCAGGGTTTGGGTGTTTAAAACAGTCCATAATGCTCCAAATAGGGAGATAAAAGGTCAGCAGTAATAAGAGTGATATTACAGGTTCAATAATTGCCAGAGGAAGCAAATAAAGAAATCTGATCATCATTACCACTACTAATTTCTTATCTAAAGGCCCTGGCAAACGTAACGAGGTCACATTGTAGCGGACACATTGTTGCTCCTGATGTTTCTTGGTTGAACAAACGAGTGGCACACAAAATAAATGTTGTGATTCCATGCTGCGCAAAATGGGAAACATTTGATCTCGGACACAAATTTTGTGTCCGCAAAAAATGTTGCGCACGCAGGCAAAAAGGAAAACATTTGTTTCCTCAACAATGTGTCTTCGTTTGCCAGGGCCTTAAAGGGATTCCGAGTGATAATGTCATTTTGAAAAAAATTCTAACAACTACCTGATTACTGGAGAGATACTTTGCTATATGCCGAGGGCCAGAAGAGACACTGCTTTATAGCAGGAGTTCTTTATCTTCTTGCAGTCTACTTAGTAATAATAGTAATAGTAATAAAATATTTATATAGCGCTCAATCCACTATTTGTCCATGGCACTTTAAATTAAAAAAAGATATTTAAAAAGCCAAAACTCCTACAATGTTACATCAATAAGTTGGAAATCATCAAAAAAATTAAAAATTTAAAAAGCTTGTTTAAAAAGATATGTTTTTAAATGTCGTTTAAAAATGTCTATCGAACTACTGGATCTTAGTTCAAGTGGGATCGAGTTCCATAGTCTCGGTGCCACCACAGCAAACGCTCTCTCTCCATATGTTTTTAGTCTAGCTTTTGGGGTCGCCAGAAGGTGTTGAGAGGACGATCGTAATTTCCGTTCAGAGGTGTGGTACTTAAGTAATTCACTGATGTAGGAAGGCGCTGTTCGTCGAGTTCTATTCCGATGAAATTTATTTTGCAGTTAATGTCGTGGGACGTCGACTACAGTATACTTAGTGTTTAATTACGCAACTGAAGTATAAATTGCGCGGCATAGGTAGAAGAAAGGATATCGAAAAAAGGGATTCATGTATAACTTACCATAGAATGCTTCTATAGAAGCTCAAAACCAACGGTCGTCAATAAAATTCTCAAAAGAAAGCCAAATGTGTGACTCCTAAGGTATGGCTATGAACTGCATTAGTTTACTGAGAACGAGTTTATCATCATTTTTCACGATACAGAATTTGCAAAGCGAAAGTAGCTGCTTCTTTTAAGCCTGGACACAGTTCTGCTATGTGTGATGATAAGATCACCAGTAAGGATGTAGAGACGACCGAGGGTTCGCTGCTAAAGAGGGCATTTTCAAGTTCATAATAGTAAATTCTTGAATTTCAGTTCCATCCCTTGTGAACAAATCTCCAAATTGATGGCCGTAAAAATGTTCTCTGTTTATTCTACTTCATTTTCCTTGTTTTATTTTGGGAACAATTTGTATGTATTTGTAAATTTTGGCCCGCTTTAAGTCAGAAGAACAGTCGGCAACGGTCGCTTCGCGGCGTTATTTCACATCAAACTGGAGAAGGCGCGGACAGCTCTGCCTGATGAACCAGAACAAAAGCCCGATAAAATTAATTGACCAGTCAGAGGCATCATTTAACAAGAGCGCAATTTCAAATCAAAAACAAACGACCGCGATGGCATAAATTAAAATCTTCATTTGCCGCAGAAAGTTGAATCAAATTCGAAATACGATCTGAAAATAAGCCTTATAGTAAAACGTTTATGTTTAAGTCCTTGACTTGGCCTAAAAGCGTCGAAGACTTTTGTCTAGCTGTTCCTCAGTCAAATGAATAAAGGGGATTAGTTTTTAAAGAAACTGTGGTGCTGCGTCGGTGGGGGAGTGAAACACGAAAATTTGGTTTATCAACGGAGTTGATAATGTAAATTGACCACCGTACAGGGATTCGATTAGCTGACGTTTCGAGCGTTAGCCCTTCGTCGGAGCGAATCGAGGAATTGTGGGTTGTGTATGGTTTATATACAGAAAATGGAGCTACGCTATTGGTGGTAACATGGCAACGCGAAAAACATGAATAAATTAATTGAACAAAAAGCGCTCGTTGATACCGTGGGGATTAACAGTGCCAATTTGAAAGATCAGTTTTTGCTCGAGATTTTTACGGCTTTCCGTGGTACCTTGATGTAAGGAAAGGCCGGAGATCGACATGTGTTGTTTACAATGGTTAGGGAGATTAAAATGCCGAGCGACAGGTTTGGATGCGTCTTTGTCATCTTTCTCAACATCACGAAGATGTTCTCGGAATCGGTCACCTAGTCGTCTTCCTGTTTCGCCGATGTATAACTTTTTGCATAATGTGAAGGTTATGCAATAGATAACATTTGCGGAGGTACACGTGAAACGATCAGTGATCTTAACAGATCACTTAGGGCCCGATATTTTGTCAGTGTTTTGCATGAAAGGACAAGTTTTGCATCGCGAGCGCGCGCATTTAAAAGTGCCAGGTTGTTCAGTTGTTTTGAAAGTGCTTTTAACTAGAAAGTTACCTACATTTTTGTCGCGTTTGAATGAAATGAGCGGTGGTTCCGAAAAGATTCTAGCAGTTTCTGGATCATTTTGCGGTATCTTAAAGTTATTAAGAATGATGGCTTTAACTGGGTTATTATGCGGGTGAAATGTGAGAGTGAATGGAATTCTGTCATTCTTTTCCTTTTGTGACGTCTGTAGTGCTGACTGTTGGTCAATCTGCTGAGCGCGGTGATGGCCCGATTGAACCACAGTATCAGGATGGCCACGTTTCTCGAAAAAATGGCACATTTCCTCTGATTTGTTGGAAAAATCAGAGTCATCACTACATAGACGTCGAAGTCTAAGAAATTGAGAATAGGGAATGGCGTTTTTGACATGAAATGGATGTGAAGATGAATACAACAAATAACTGTGAGAATCGGTGGGTTTGTAGTGCACACTGGTACATAAACTGTTGCCGCTGATAAAAACTTTGATATCAAGAAAGGCAAGGGAAGTTTCCGAAATTTCCCAGGTATATTTTAGAGCCGGATGAAAGGAATTAACGGCGGTTATAAATTGATTGATTTCCTCCTTGCTAGACGAAATTGCGCCGATACAGTCGTCAATGTAGCGACCGTAGAGTTCAGGTTTAGGACCGTTGTACTGGTTGAAGAATTGGTACTCGACGTAACCTACAAAAAGATTAGCGTAGCTAGGTCCCATTTTTGTGCCCATCGCTACACCATTAATTTGCTTGTAATAGTTGTCAGCGAAAGAAAAACAGTTAAGTGTTAAAACTAGTTCAGCTAGGCGGAGTAGCGTTTCCGAGCTTGGTTCCTTGACGGTACGTTGATCGAAAAAATACTTAAGTGCTTGAAGACCTTCGCCGTTTGGAATGACAGTGTATAGAGATGAAATATCCATAGCGAAAATTAGTTTGTCTTCGCCGGTGAAATTGAAATCGCGAAAAATCTCAAGTGCGTGTTGACTGTCTTTAATGTAAGATGGCAAAGATTTGACGATGGGCGCCATAATCTTGTCTAAATAGCTAGAAATGAGTTCGGTAGGGCAACTACAAGCAGAAACGATAGGTCGACCCGGGTTGTTAGGTTTGTG
Organism: Pachyseris speciosa; assembly: GCA_016490735.1. Classification (NCBI taxonomy): domain Eukaryota; kingdom Metazoa; phylum Cnidaria; class Anthozoa; order Scleractinia; family Pachyseridae; genus Pachyseris; species Pachyseris speciosa. The sequence continues at coordinate 37,435 of JAEMWC010000914.1, forward strand.
GATTTTGGGTAAAAAGTAAATGCACGAGGTTCTCGGAGTAGTGATGATGAGATTAGTAGCGGTAGC
>JAEMWC010000914.1:42500-260000 GCA_016490735.1 Pachyseris speciosa
CAAGTGAAAACATCTGAAGTGCCAATAGAGTGACACAGAATAAATATTTTGCAACCAGATATGTCATGACTCTCTCTCTAAATGGATCGTTAGAAATTTAGTTAGCTCATGTCATAATCTTAGCAGCAATCAACCAGCAGATAAGCCATGGTAAGAGAGTTTCAAACAATACAGTCCCCATAAGAAAATTTCAGTTAGTTGCCAATAGCCAAAAGAAAGCGCTTTTTCGATGTAAATTGGGTGAATCTCATAATACCTCGAGAACATATTAATTCTATCGATCACGTCAGTTGAAAAATCTTCGATGAAATAAAAGTTTATATAGAGTCGTTACACAGTCACGACATTTGTTCGAATTTGTTTTCTTTTGGCTTACTGTTTAAGAATAGCCGTACTGATAACTAAAACTTTTAAAACCAAAAACTTTTAAAACCAAAATAGAAATTAGAGATTCTGTGTAAAGACTTTGTTTACTTCATCACCGAAAACTATAATGAACTAGGTGAAAACATCTGACTTGTGTCAGAACTCAGCCAATTCGGGATGTAGCGTTAATTCAGTCATTTCATACACAAACGGCGAAAGTTTGATAGGGTGTAATATGCCAAATTGCAGAAAATAAGGCGACTTCGCTGGACCAATGGTGAATAATTAAGGCAGTTCAAAATTATTCTACTTTCGGCTTAAGTTAGGGGTAATTTGCTTCCACAGTCGATGTTTTATGGTAATTTGTGTCATTCTGTTCAGTATCGTTTGAAGGTAGAGCAGATGATTTAAAGCAGACTGACTGCGTTTCTATCGCAAGAATACACAGCTTAACTGACAATTATAGTTTTCGATACAAATTCGAGGGTGAACTTTGGCGAAACTCATTCCCGCCAACGAGTTACGAAGTGAGTGAATATTTGATGAGAGACAAAAAAGAGACGCCGCACATAACTCAAGTCACTACATAGAAGAATTGAAATGTTTAAAACAGTGGAAGTTTTTAAGGTCTATGAATTAGTTTCGCGTCTGCGAATATGCTTTGAGACTATGACACAAATGCAACACTCTGAGGGGTTGGTATGGTGACGCAAGGTACTAAAAATTTCAACTTCCTTTCAATTGTTCTACAATTTTTTTCAGTTTGCGTGAGATGGAAACAAGCAGAAGACAAAAGCGGAAAGAACATTAGGATTTGCTACAGGATGACTAAGGACACTGGATCTTGTGAAAATTCTGCGGAAGAATTTAGGGCCATTTGGTTTCCTGTTTTCATCGTTGAATTTACTATGATATTTATTATCAACGTCGTCACCATCATCACTTTTACAAGAAACCGCCATTTACGGAAGCGCAGCACGTATCTGATAATGAACCTGACTGTGGCTGATTTGCTAGTGGGAGCCGTCACGGGACCGTTGCATATCGCCCCTTATCGTGGCTGTAGTTTGGTAACAATGATTATCGAGATCCTTAAAAGAGTATTTCCAATATCATCCGTAGTTAATCTTTCCTTGATCTCTTTAGAGCGCGTTCACGCAACAGTTTATCCTTTTAGGCATTGTTTAATTGAGAAATGGTTTTACTTTAAAATCATCATTTGCAGTTGGCTGCTAGCTTTAATTTTGGCATCTGTAGATGCTGTCCTTTATCTGTGTTTAACTATAGATGCTTATTTGTTTAAGACATCAGTTTCTGTCCTTACCCTCCTATTAGTCATTGTGTGTAACGTCATTATTACGGTAAATATCAAACGAAACCCTCCTCCTCATCCTTCCAGCGCTGTCGCTTTAGAAAGGAAACTCTCTGTAACCTTATTCATAGTTTCAGTTGTGTCTCTGCTGACCATTCTGCCACGGGTTGTTTACCGTGTCTTACGTATTCAATCAGCTTTCCGACTGTCCAGTACGACAGAGCTCCACAGTTTGAGCACGTTTCTCGTTTGTTTGATAAATGTCTTTTTTTTTTTTAATTCTATAGTCAATCCAGTGATATACGCCATACGATTGCAGGAGTTTAGGAAAGCGGTCAGGGAACTTGTCTGTAAAAATTATTCGGCGCCCACAAGTCCTATTGAGCTTAACGAAATGTAGTGACATTAATTCTAGCAAGGCTCGGTTGTTTAATTGCGAGCTGTAAAGCTAAACTGGGACTAGTATCCATAATGAAATAAAAAGTTAATTACTGAAAAGGAAATTAGGTTTCTTATGGCCCAGCGGTGAGGTTTGTCGTGATCTGTTAAGCTTCAACTTGATTTTGTGATTTTGTCTATATGCCACTGCTCCATTTTGAAGAAAAATATGAATCCCAACAAAATGAAGCACGGTGTGCAATGAATTTATGTATAATTTTCAAGCAAGTTAAAAGAAAACTAGCTGACGCCGTCGCATTAAAATACTGAAACTTGTAACTGGACTCTAAAAATTGCGAAAAGCATTAAAGTTATTACCATGGCAAAAAATGTGTTTGTTCAAATTCATAAAATAATAATAAGATAACTATAGATAATCAGACAGATGTGACATAACAATAAGTTACAAGTTAAACAAAACGTTTAGCATGTGTAGAATACAGTTATTGTTAGCGGTCGTGAAAAAGGCACGTTTTCGCCGTACAAAACATAAAATAATCCAGATGAAAACTTCTCTGAAGCGCCAGAGGTGCCGACTTAAATAAACTTGTTGACTGTATCTTTTGAGAGCGTTAGTCGCACATTTTAAACGCGCTGAAATTAGTTCAAATGTTATTTTTTTCGTGACATAGCTCTCAATAGAAGTTTGGCACACATGAATTATATGTGGCCTTCTGAACAATTTTAACTACATTGTTCTCTTATAAATCACGAGACATGGCATGTGACCCATTTCTCTTAAAATAGCCTTTGAGCAACTGCGGACGTTTTAAGAAGAATGAACAAGTACAAAATGATTGCAATTGTGCTTTTTGTTTCGTTCATTTGTTTTTCACCTTTTTAAGAAGTTGGGATAGATTAGTCATTAGTTCTTAGCGACTGTGTTTCACTTATAATTAAATCATGTGGCGGCTCGTTCTTGTGTAATTGTTTAACTGTGATGTAAGTATTCGTATGTGAAATTCACTTAAGGTTTAAAAATGCTGCGCTATAAATGTGAAAATGAACGTCTCTTGCCTTAGCGTGGGTTTGCATTTGTGTCGTCGGTGCTATTTTGGAGAATAGTGCGATGCTTACATACATACATACATACATACATACATACATACATACATACATACATACATACATACATACATACATACATACATACATACATACATACATACATACATACATTTATTGAACACATCGCCATCTGAGGCTTTTCGGTGATCAAGTAAGATTACAGATAATAAAAAAGCTAAAAAACTATTATATGCATTTAAATTACATTAAAATAACTAATTACATACGATATCGCTCCTCATATCCAGTATAAATTATTTGACTAAAAATAAAATCATTGTTGGCATAAAAATTCGTTCAGAAGTTGAATTTTCAACGCTGTTTTGAAAATAGCGGGGTGTTTGCATAATTTTAGGCTTGAGTCGAACTTATTCCAGATAGATACACTTCTATACTGAAAAGTTTTCTGTCCTGTTGCAGTTTTAAAACGAGGTATGTTTAGTTGTTGAGAATTTCACGCTGCCTCTTGTAACGAGCTTAGAAGTTAAATATTCAGGAGCATGACCCTTCATATATTTAAATGTTAAGGTAGCGTCTCGAACATACAAGCTGAGGGGATGACCATGCTGACGAACAGTAATACAGTTTACTGAAAACAATCGCGTTAACTATGGTTTCGAGCAACGCCTTCTCAAAAACGAGTCCGATTCAGCTTATTTGAGATAATTTGGACGTGCAAGATGACACAGTAGCAGAGATATGGTCGTCAAAACGATAGTGTGAGGTCAAAAATTACTCCCAGGTCTTTGACTGAATGAGCTGGGATAATTTCCTTTTCTAGCAGGGATAATTAAAGTCGGGTAATTTCAACGAGGTTCTTCTGCTACCAAAAACCAGTGCTTTATAACCGACGAGAATACCCGGCTTAGGAGTAAGAGTCATGCTCGTGTCATTTGCTGATGAGCTTGAGTCACCTGTGAGATGCGAGTACCTCGAGAATAGCTGCTAGCCAATTGCACAGAATGAAAAATTAATGCCGTTATTCTGCCCGATAACATGCTGTCAACCAAACAGCGTCTATAGAAATATTCAGTTTTAAACTATGTTCCATGTACTCCCGAGTAAGTTCGCAGGGCTCTTCGGAAGATGAATTTCAAGAGAAAAATGCCTCTTCCAAATCAAGTAAGAAGTCAGACTCATTTTATGTGGACACCCCTTTTTTCCTCCATAAAAACCTAAGGAAAATAGCATGTGGACCATCTGGAGTCAATAGATAGCCAATCCGATTTCAGGTTATAAATATCTCATGCGCAAGCAGCTATCTATTGAAAAGAAAAACTATCATGAGGAGCAGTAAAGGAGTCACCATATTGCTGAGAAACAACTTCAAAGGCGAATCGCCTTCATCAAAGTCAATCTTCCTTCAGCAGAACATTGGCCAGTTTAATTTACTTCCGTTGTTGACGCCATATTATAGTTTGACGATTTCACTAAGTGTTCGAAAGAAGGGCAACTAATCTAGACCAACTGGCTGCGAGCTGTGTGCGACAGCACTGAGCTCTATAAATACTGGATGTAAAGCAGTCGGGGCCTTCGAATTCAGTTCTGGTAAACGTCGCACTTACGCTTTCAGGCTCATGATCACAATCGCTCGATCAGCGAACTACCATGTGCGGACTGGAACACATGGCATGTAAAAGGTGAATAAAATCTTAAGGGGACGAGACAAAGGCAACGAACTATATCACCAAAGGAAAATTAATTAGAACAAGGCAGACAAATAATGAAGTAATGTTCATGTTACGGTGACTCGAAATTTTAATATATATCCTTAAATTTATAGCTTGAATGAGATCAATACAAAGTGAAGACTACAGCTGGATAAAGAGGGAAGCTTTGTTTTAGGATGTCTAACGATACTGAAGAAAAAGTTCGCCAGTACAGCCTGGCACCATCTGGTTTGCTGTTTTTATTGCTGAATACTCTATGGTATTTGTTTTTAACGCCTTCAGTCTCATCGCCTTCGTAAGATACCGCTAATTACGCAAGTGCAGTACGTACCTGATAAGAAACTTGACGGTGGCTGATTTCCTTGTAGGCGTAGTGGCGGGACCCTTGAAGTTATACACCAACATTGACGTGAAAGAACCTGGGCTTGGGTTCAGCTGAAACGATTTCAGCATGTTAATCATAAGTTACATACCTACAGCAGCTTCCTTGACTAATCTCGTTGATTCGTTGTTCGTTGATTTCATTAGAGCGCCTTCACGCAACACTTTGTCCTTTTCGGCATTGTTTACTTGGGTTTTACTTTATAACCATCTTTTTCGGTTGGCTGTTAGTTGTACTTCATTCAGCTGCGGGTACTGTCGTCTTTCTCTTTAAACAAGTCGGGAGCTATTTGTTTATAACATCAATACTTGTATTTACCTCCTTATACCAAGTGTGTGTATGTCATCATTATAATAAAGGTCAAACGAAACCCTCCTCCCCAGGCCAGCATTCCAGCATTCTTACTGTAACTTTATTTATAGTTACTGTTGCCTCAATACTGAAAAATTTGCCTCTGGTTGCTTACGACGGCTTTCTCTTAATTCAATCAGCAAGTGAATGGCCCTAAAGGACATATGGTTGGGATATAGTACGTTTCTTGTTTTATATAAATTCCATGGTTAATTCGTTAATATATACCGTACGAATGCAAGAGTTTAGAAAGGCAGCCAGGGGGCTTATTGGTACTAAGACTCAAGAGCCTCCGTGCATACAATCCATTGAGCTTCCTGTATTGTCATGATGCAAAGCAAAAGATACTGTATCAGGGTCTGGGTGTTTAAAACAGTTCATAATGTTCCAAATAGGTATTCATAAAAGATCAACTGTAATGAGAGTGATATTGCAGGTTTAGCAATTGCCAGAGCAAGCAAATAAAGCAATCTTCAGGGGCACCCAACGAGCCAAATCAACCAATAAAGCTGTACAAAGGCATTTTAAGTACCTTATATATGGTGTTTGAATTCTTTTTAAGTGATTTTTTCCGGCGTTAGCTAGAAGAATTTCATCTGTTCGGATTCTCTTGCTGAAATTTTAATTGCCCGAAAATGTAAAGGTAACAAAATCTTCCTTTCAGAAAATGCTAGCTGAAATGAACTTTCTACGAACTTTCAACTTTTTAACTTCCATAAACAGCAATTACGACTATTCCGAAAACCTCAGGGGCTATGATTTCCCCATTGCGAATCTCTTAGGCCATATTTCTGTTGCGATAATCCGAGTGCACTCTTTAATCGACGCCAAAAGCTCAAGGCGAACTACCCTCCACAGAACAAATATCTACCGAAACTTCTCGTTGGGTGCCCCTGAACCTTGCCAAATGTTCAAAAGCTACCCGATTACTGGAGAGATACTATACAATATTCCAAGGGCTAGAAGAGCTACTGCTTTATTACAGGATGTTTTTGTCTTGTTACAGTCTACTTCTACTCCGATGAAATTCATTTTGGAATTAATATCGTGGGACGTCTGCAACCTAGTTTTTGATTGCGTAACCTGAAGTATAAATTGCGCAGTGGTAGAAGAAAGGATATCGAAAAAAGGGATTCGTCAGGGGCGTAGCCAGGATTTTTTAAAGAAGGGGAGGAGGGGGGGAGGGAGAGGGTGGTCACACTGTGTGAAACAGAGGGTACTTACCAGATTTCCACCTGAATATTGTAGGTTGTTTGCTTAAAAAAAGCCTTACAAAAGGGATGGTCAAGGGGACGCCAGGACCCCTCTAGGTACGCCCTTGTTCATGTATAACTTGCCATACAATGCTTCTATAGAAGCTCAACACCACTGCAGACTCTCGTTATTTTTTACTATCCACAGCTCATATGAAGTCAACCATATGAAAATAAATTATTGTAGATTAACTTAACGAACACTCTGCAGTACTACGATTAACAAAATAAAAGTATTGTGTTAAGTCTTTACGGATTGCCATTCTTAATAAAGCTTGGCGGTGCGTCAGTGGGTATGTGCATGTTGGTCGTCAATAAAATTATAAAAAGAGTGCCAAATGACTCCGAAAGCATGAGCATGAACTGCGTTGGGTAACTGAGAACGAGTTTATCATCATTTTTCATTATACAGAGTTTGCAAAGCGAAAGCAGTTGCTTCGTTTAAGGCTGGACATAGTTTTGCTATGTGTGATAAGATCGCCAGTAAAGAGGGAGAGTCGACCGATGGTTCGTTGCTTAAGAGGGTGTTTTCAAATTCATAATAGTTTAATTCTTGAATTTCGTGTAACACAAAATTACTCAGACTTCGAATCCCTTGTGAATCCCTAGTGAAGAAATCTCTACATTGATATGTATTTGCCTATTAAAGCCCGCTTAAAGTCAGAAGAACAGGCGGCAACGGTCGCTTCGCAGCATTGTTTCATATCAAACTGGGGTTCAAGGAGGACTTGGAAAGAATCGTTGTTCATGTTGGTGTGTTTTTTACCTTGGAGCTTTCAATAATTCGCTGAGCTTGTTGGAGCCGACTTCCGGCGATTTGGAAACTGATTTGATGACGAGTAAATTATGCGTGTCTGGATAATTGTTTTCCCCATGTTTGATGTTTTTACCTCAAGGTCAGTTTGTGTAATGGGTTATGCGGCTTTGGTCAACTCTTCAGTAGCTTGCCTAAACTGCGCCGGTGATAATCAATTGCTCTTTCTCGCCGAGATCTCTGTTGATGAACCGGATCAAAAGCCTGATAACAATAATTGGCCAATCAAAGGCATCATTTAACAATTGTGCGATTTGAAATCAAAAACAAAAGACCGCGATGGATCAAGGGTGAAAAAGGGCCCTTAAACAATTTATGTCACAAGGTAGGTAGGTAGGTGGCTTTATTAAAAGTCCATTGCTGCCCAAGGGCTGGATTACGGACTCTACAATACGTAATACTAAAATACGAGGGTAGAGAAAAAAAATTAAAGAAAAGAAAACTATTATAAATAAATAACAGCGTATAAATAAAACAAAAGAACAAAGATACTACGTCATGAAATTTAAAAAATAGCCGCGAATTTACGATAAAACCATTAGAAAATAGCCGCGTTATGCATGATAAAACTATTCATTAGTCTATTTGTTCTACAAAGAGGTACGTTAAAAGCACGCTTTCTCCTTAAGGCTACAGTACTAAGATTACGTGGCGGCAAAAGGCCATGTAATTTGTGGAGGCTATTTTCCTTAATCTCATTGAATAGGCGGTCTGTTAGCCATTGGCGCCGTTGATGGAAGGTGGCAATGTTGCACTCTTTGAGAGCCTCTTGATAGCCTAAATCTGGGAAAATAATTCTAAGTGCACGGCGCTGAATTTTCTCTAGCTCTTCAGAGAGATACTCAGGCAAACCATTGTGGAAAACTTGGCAAGCATATTCAGACATGGGCCGGATACACGTAGTATAGAAACAAAGTAGCTGCGCAGGATCTCCTTTTGCACGCTTAAGCTGCCTTAATAGAGATAGCCTAGAGGCTCCTTTTTTGATAACATTCTCTATGTGAGCGTTCCACTTTAGATTGTTTGAAATTGTGAGACCAAGAAGTTTTGCGCTAGTTACAACCTCTATTGGTTTGTTGTTAATAGTAACTGCTTCGAAAGGATCTACAGACCTTGAGAAACTTATCTGCAACTCTTTACACTTGCTCTCATTCAATTGGAACTTATCTATTTCGGCTTGCCTAACTAGGTCGTCTACAGCAACTTGGATTCCACTTGGTTGGCCCTTGTGGACTGTCTCGGCCATCGGTGTGTCATCGACGTACTTCCAAAGGTTGACGCCATTGACATTGATGTCATTTATCATGACCAGGAAGAGCCAGGGCCCCAATTTAGTCCCCTGCGGAACACCTGCCCGGACAGTTCCCCAATCCGAGTAGCAGTCGTGGGCGAGTTTCACTCGTTGCTTCCTGTCAGTAAGAAAATCTGCCATCCAGTCCAGCACCCAAGGTGGAAGCTCATACCTGCAGAACGATTTGTTAGATAATTTAGTCATATATCATGATCGGTGATAGCTGAGTTAATCTTTTGTCTCACGATTGCGTCATAAAGATGTGGATCGCGACGTTTCGACCGCTATACTGCTGGTCTTCATGAGTCGATGGTGTCGACTGGCTGCGTGTGAGTATAAGAAGTACCGTGGATGGTGGTGATTGGTGCGTTTCGATCCTCACGTAGGCTGTTGTTGATTAGAGGATTTCGATCCTTGTCGTTCAGACTAGAAATTGTTCCCTCAGCGGTCCGCTTTGGTACTGATCGGCTGTTGTGTTGTTTGATCGTTGGCATCCACGCTTCAGGAATTTCAATTCCACTGTTCCTGTTGATGTTGTTATGGTGAAGTCTTATGTGAATAGCCTCTTTAACCCTACGGGTGTACCAATGTGGGTCTCGGTCAATAAATTTAACTTCGTCCCAGAGCGGATAATGTCCGGTCGCGTTACTATGTTCTGAAACGGCGGAAGATTGGGTTCGAGCAAGCCGCATGTCTCTATCGTGTTCCTTAATCCGTTCATGCATAGATCTTCCCGTCTCTCCAATATAAACCTTACCACATTCGCAGGGAATCTTACTACTCCGTCTTGTTTTACTTGATCCATCTTTACGTGTCGCTGTCAGACTACAGTGCTCAACTAGACGGTTTAGGAGCGTTGTATAATCTTTAATCTTTTATCATATATAATCTTTAATCTTTTATCTCTTTAATCCTTCAACTTATGTATACTTAGCTCTGCTACCACAGCATTGAGCACTTAATGCCAAGGTAGACTCTACTTCCACATTTATATATATATATAAAGCCCGCTGGATGATGTTAATGCAAAAGTCCAAGTGATTTGGTGTTACCTTTTCCTGAAGTCTTAAGAGCGTGTCCGTGTAAGAACCGACCACTCAAATTTGGGTGGAAAATGGATTGCCCTCATTTTTTCTACACAAGTCAAGCAACATATGCAATGAACGAAAATGGCCTTTATTTCGCCAAATTCGCTTCCATTATTTTTTGACGAATTTTTTTTATAGGCGAGTCGAAAACCGCACAAAACCGGAAATTGAAACACCTAATTTTGGTCGTTACGCAATGCATGCTAAAAACTCGCACATTTAACAAAACAACCTAATTTTTTTCAGAATCACTAGATAATTCTTTCTTCTTTCCACAGAATTAAAAATACGCGTTTATCTTAAACACAAGGAAAGTTATGATTTTTTTCCCGAACCATCTTAAAAACGTCTTTAGCATTTTTGCCAACATAGCCTCCAAAGAAACAGATTTTTTTCAAAAGTGGGACCTCTACATGAATGACGACTGTTATCAGCTTAATGTACTAAGGCTAAGCTACAAATATCTGTATTAAAAGTTGTGGGCACTCGTAAGTTTGAAGCGCAAAAAATTCGAGCAAGTAGCTGAAAATTTAACGTTTTGTGTAAAAATGACGAATTTCGTGACTTAACTGAAATAAGTTTTACTTTTTGTCAGCGAATAGTTTGATGTTATCTGATTAGATTTATTGAGTTTCAACGTTTGGAGAACTCAACGAGACTTATTTTACACCAAAAAATCGAGAAATCGTCGGAACTTTGCCTTGCTTTTGATTTCTAGCACTGATCATTCGTCATGTTTGCGGTCACGCATCACGCATCACCCACTACGCACCACGCGTTCCTGGTTGAAGGAAACAGTAATTTCTAAATTACGAACTATTTGAATACTGAAAAAATATTGCTTTCTCTTGATATAAAGGCGGCATTTTAAAAATAATATCTTTTCTTTTTATTTTCCTCGTTTGCTTTTGTTTTTTCCAACAATTTTCTTGATTAAAGAGATGCCGCATTAGACATTGCCGAAGCGAGCATTACTGTCCTCACTGTCGACAACATTTATTCGTGAATTCCGTTTCACTAAAAACAGAGATTCACACAATCAAAAATATTTAGAAATTGCTGTTGAAAGGATATTTCAAAGCTGATTGAAAATTGAGTTTATCGGACTTAAAATGATGTTTCCTCTCCTGGTGTATCTTGCATGTCCAACGTAAATAGTAATTTACGGTATTTTAAAATAAGTTTTAGATATTATAGACGGCAGTTTTTTTTTAATAAGTTGTGAATTATATTTTAAGACCTCCATGACGTGATGCCAAACAAGATAAGAATTTAATTCAACGAATTGTGTATTTCTGTCTCCTTTTTTTTAGCATTTTCTGTAGGTTAACAAAGTTACCATGTTACCGTGTTTATTAAAAACTTCCTGTGTTGTTTTCGCGTTATGAAAATGTCGTCGAGATTGTGTTCTTTCCACGCTATCGTTAAAGGTGATTGTGGGGCAAGTCGAGGCCTTGAGACGCTGTTTCTTTTGAGAGACTGTAATGACGATATTGGAGGGCACCTCGTCAACTGTCATTTGTCTACGGAAAGTCTGTTCGAAACGGGTCTTATCTTAGCGAGGGCCGGTCTATTCTCGGTTACCGAATCTCAGATAGGAATGATGTCTATTTGTCCAAGACAAGGCATTCTTTGGGGAAGTTTTGGCGACCACCAAGATCATGTCAGTACCCTGATCATAAGGGAAAATCTCCTGCCGTGGGAGGAAGGCATGTCATCGGTTTAAAACTGTCAAGGGAAATCTTCAGTTTGTTTGGTGAAAACGCAGCTGTAGGATCTCGTAAGTACAAAATATAGTTTCAATGCTATAGCTGCTCTTTAAAAAGAGGATACAGCCAGTCGAAGCTTCATCACCCCTTTCGTTCCCCTTCCAGGTAATAATTTTAAAAAATTGCTTATTTGGTCCCGCGAATTATATCAGGGGGAAGGGGGGACTCCCATTTGAAAAGCTCTGGGATGCTCCGGGAGTAAATCTCCCTTTAGCGTTTTCAGGAGAAAACGCCACTAATTTTAGAAGAAATGCTATCATGTTCATTTTAGGCCCGGTTCAAACGTCAAACTTCACATGTTCCGAATCTAATGCAAATGAGCGAAAACAATAGATTTTTCTCGTTTGCATTAGATTCGGCACATGTGAAGTTCGACGTTTGAACTGAGCCTAAGGCCCCGTTTATATGGAGAAAAGTTGTCCCGGGTAGAAGGGTCACCCGCCTACCCGAGCTACCCTGGGCGAGCCAACTTTTCCTACATTTCCTTACAAAACTTGGCGAACCGTTTACATGAGAAACAAAAAGTTGGCTCGGCTAGAAGGGTGACCCTCCTAGCCGGGTCACCCTCTTTCGATGGTAGGGTCACCCTCCTAGCCGAGCCAACTTTTCTCCATATAAACACTTTGGCTCGCCTAGCCGAGCCAACTTTTCTTCATATAAACACTTTGGCTCGCCTAGCCGGGTCAACTCGGGTCAAGGTGAGACAATCAGAGCATGCGCGAGTGCTGCTGGCTCGGGCAAAAGGGTCAATTTTGTCTCATATAAACGCTCGCTAAAGTTGACTCGGCTGGGAGGGTGACCCTCTTACCCGGGACAACTTTCTCCATATAAACGGGGCCTAAGAGTGGTATCTTTCGGGGGTCAAATAAAGCTCTAGCTATGCCCAGATTGCCCTCTTTTCAATTCAAATGTTCTTATGATGGGGGATACCATGACCTTGCAAAGTAAAACAGATGCAAAGAGATTGAGAATTTGAAACCTGGCCATTTTTCATAACTTTTAAATAGTCGGATTAACATTTTTGACGTCTTCCTGCAAAGTAATTTAAAACAGCGTTTCCATGGTAATCCCCCCTGGCTACAGTATTTTTGAAAATGTAGACTTTTCCGGCGTCTTTTTCATCTATAGTTCGTTTTGAAAAACCGTTTTGCAGATTATATGTTGATTTGGGTAGTTTTGATTTGGATGCCCGGAAGAAGCCTTAACAGATCGCCAGAAGTTAACGTTATGCACACAATTTGCATAATTTATTTTACATTGTTTTCGTTATTTTATTCAGCTATTTGTACCACGTGCCGTAAGAAACACAACGAACGAGTGACTAGCGAGGCAAAGTGGATGCGGCCAGGGAAAGAAACCCAGCCTGAGCCTGCTTCCGTACAAGAAACGGAGTCCGAGACGTTTGTTTTCAAATCAACTGAAATTATGATGCTAATTAGATACCTCAGTATGGATCGTGATTTGGTTTAACTTTCCTTACAGGTTGTGTAAGCGTACTGCCATGACAACGATCAATCAAGTATTAGCGTCCACGCCATTCCGAGAAACATCAACACCACTGTGCAGTCAAGGCGAATCTCCTTGGATTCCAGAGACTCCCTTGAGCACATCAGAAAACTCCAATGCAATTGATACCTATAACGCAGCGATTAATGAAATTGCCCTCCTTACACCAGGAGTTTCACGGGAGCCTCTTCCTTTTCAGTTGAAGACCCCCTGGGATGAAGCAAGGGAGGCCGGCAAAAAGAAGATCATAGAAAAAGCGAGCGAAGATTGCCTCCTTGTATGTAACGCAATCGCGCCTGGGAGCGGCGACAAACTATTCGAATCTCTAGAATTTTCGAAGGAAGAAAGAATCGATCGCCCAGCCCGTGATGATCTGATGATATTAATGACGGCGTATAAAAATGCTACATCAAAGAACTTAAAGAAACAAATTCTCAGCCTATATGCTTTTCGATACCCAGCAAAAACCCTTCAGGAGATCCATTCACCTTATGGAAAACTTTCAAACTGGCAAATAAAGCAGGCCCGCTCACACGCAAAGATCCATGGCCCTGGCACAGTACCGGTGTCAGAGAAAAAACACCGTGTACGCCTTGATATGGAAAAGGTGGACCATTTCGTGGAATTTGCTAATCGTCCTCATTTTTATCAAGATGTCGCATATGGCAATAAAGTCCTCAAACTTGATAGTGGCGAGAAGATTCAAATGCCTAATGTCGTACGAACCGTAGCAAGGTCTACCATGATCAATCAATATTTTGAATTTTGTAAAGAAGAGCAATTCGAACCCTTGAGCCGATCAACCTTATTCAAAATCTTAGAAGTGCGGGAAGCCTCCCAGCGTAAGTCTCTTCAAGGGCTTGACAACATAGCTGCTGATGGAGCTGCTGGTTTTCAGACTGTGGCGAGAATCATTGACGATTTAGAGAAAGGAGGAGGAAACAAGCAGTGGTGTAACAATGCCAAAAGGAGGTTGAGAGGCTCAAAGCAATACCTGAAGACAGAGTATCCTATCCACTGCAAGCCGGATGAGGCTTGGAGGCAGAAATCCGAAGTTCATCTTGGAATCCGTATAATCAAGAACATCGAGAAGATCTTCTTTATGACTTTGAGCGGGCACGATCAGATATACAACAGTGGAAAGCACATATACTTCGGTCAATCAATCAGGACGAAGCCAAATAGGACGTCGTGAAAATGGAGGATTCAAGTTCGGCATTGATAGTTATGGCCTGGGCCATGAAATTTTTACAGTTGAAGTATCGAGAAAGGCAATGTGACTGGTATGGCAAAAGGGGATTGAGCTGGCATATTTCCACAGTTATTTCATTCAATGCCAGTTCTGGAAGTCTGCAGCTGAAATCGTATGCTCACCTCTTCGACTCATGCCAGCAAGATTGGTTTGCTGTCAGTTCTATACTTGAGAATCTCCTGAAGGCAATCAAGACCGAACACCCAGAAATAGAATCTGTTTATCTCCGTTCTGACGGGGCAGGGTGCTATCACAACAACTCCCTTATCGTTGCAGTTACAGATATTGGAGAACGAATTGGTGTCCGTATCCTGCGGTACGACTATTCTGAGCCACAACATGGTAAAGATGATTGCGACCGTATTCTGTGCCCCATGAAAGCGTCCTTACGCAGATACTGCAATGAAGGACATGACATTTTATCTGCAGATGATATGCGTAGCGCACTTTCGGAACGCTATGTAAAGGGTACATCAGCATGTGTCTGCCTCACTGACGTCAGCAAAAAGACGCTCGATGTTCAAGTTGTTGAGGGATTCAGCAGTTATCACAACTTTTCGTATGAAAAAAGTGGGGTGCGCGTCTGGAAGTCATATGGAATTGTCCCGGGAAAATTAGTTCCCTTTGATCGCCTATTTAAAAGGCATCAAAGCTCTACTCGACTTTTTCCCTTTCAAGGATACTCGTTTATATAAGTCGGCACGTGCGAGCGGTGCCGAAAAGGAAGGGATTTTTCCGTGTCCTGAATCTGGATGTCCGATGATCTTCGAAAAATTCGGCGATCTCGAAGCTCACTTAGACGTTGGAGACCACACTCTAGGAAAACTAAAAATGGAGTCCACCTTTGACAGGCTTAGAAGAGAATGGGCTCAGAAATTCTCTACTGTTGACCAGGTAAAGAAGTCTGCTAGTGCTGACAGCAGTACAGCAACAGCAAGTAGGAGTGCAGGATCCAGATGTGAACTTCCATTCGGGTGGGCGCTGCAAAGTCCTCGGCGAGGGGCAACTAGATTTTCTGCCAAAGTGAAGGAATACCTAACAGCAAAGTTTGATATTGGAGAAAAAACAGGAGATAAAGCTGATCCAACGCAAGTAGCTTCAGATATGCGAAACGCAAAAGATGACAACAACAGTCGACTTTTCAAAAGAGAGGAATGGCTAACCAAAAACCAAGTTAAGGGATTCTTTTCCCGCCTTGCAGCAGCGCGAAGGAGGCGTGGTAACGAGCACATTCATCTTAATGATGCCTACGCAAAGGAGGAGGAAGAAGAAAGAGAGAAGCTCCTTGCTGATATTGCCTCAGAGCTCAGCCCGCAGCATCCCATCTGTTACGATACTACAGACCTGTGCAAATGCGTCAAGGAAGACAAACTGCAAAAGTTTAATGTCACAATGCTCAAAACAATTTTGCTTCACTTTGATGTAGCGTTCAACTCGAAAGATAGGAAGAAGGATTTGGTGCAGAAGTTGTCCTATTTTGTTCAAGAATGTAACTGCTTCTTGAGCGATAGCTAAACTAAACTGATCACATCAGTCGCAGACGATGTTTTTCCTTCGATTTACTTTTAGGAATCTACGAGAGTTCCAGTGGTTAGGACGTCACTGAACTAACATCGCCCTGCGTTTTCAGAATGTGAAATGTAGACCGGCAATATCATGGTGGTTAATGGTTATTTAAAAAAAAAAAATAACTCCACTCTGCAGTTGCGATGCCGAACTACAATCATGCTCAAGCAAAAAAGTTGTTTTTCACGTTCACTGAAGAGAAACTGCTTTTTTTTGTTTTGCCAAGGAGAAATTTTTTCAACTGATTTAACTTTAATTTGTAAAACTCTTTTACAACTGATCGTGTGTTTCTTTATGAATGCGTTACACGTGACAACAGTTGCAGTGAAAAAACTTGTTTGCTATGTAGAAGTTTGTTTATGCTTCTTCAAAGCTTTTACATTTGTAAACGTACTTAATGCAACTTCCAGTAAGCAAAGAAAACATATAACAGTGGTCATTTTGGTTAAACCCGGTTCAGCTTTTTTGAGAAACAAAGAAATACAGTGAAACACCGGCAAACTTCCTCGATAATTAAAGTTACAATGATGTTGCGGTGAAATGAACCATAATGCACCCATTCTATTCCGTTAGATTGTTTTTATTTTTCAATTTCGGATATCAGTTTAGCTAAAGATTTCTCCATAAGCTTTCCTGCTTCATTTATGGCAAGAACTCTGTATTTGGTGAAAAGAGACTCGTGAACGCTCACACGAACAAAATTAATGGTGTTGACATTGACCACAACGCAGGTTTATACCATACACCGGTTTATACTACCGGCCTTAGCGATGACTCCTCATACATTATAAGAAACCTATAACACCAAGAAAAGGAAAATAATTGGTGTGAATAACTATTAATATAACTATTAAGGCTCTCATTTCGTGGGAAATAGTATATACGAGATTTTTAATCAACGCTTGAGTCAACCAAAGATGCGTGATGCGTTACCGCAAAGGTAACGAATAATCAATACTAGAAATCAAAAGCAAGGCAAAGTTCCGACGATTTCTCGATTTTTTGGTGTAAAATAAGTCTCGTTGAGTTCTCCAAACGTTGAAACTCAATAAATCTGATCAGGTAACATTAAACTATTCGCTGACAAAAATTAAAACTTATTTCAGTTAAGACACGAGATTCGTCATTTCTACACAAAACGTTGAATTTTCAGCTACTTGCTCGAATTTTTTGCGCTTCAAACTTACGAGTGCCCACAACTTTTAATACAGATATTTGTAGCTTAGCCTTAGTACATTAAGCTGATAACAGTCATCATTCATGTAGAGGTCCCACTTTTGAAAAAAATCTGTTTCTTTGGAGGCTATGTTGGCAAAAATGCTAAAGACGTTTTTAAGATGGTTCGGGAAAAAAATCATAACTTTCCTTGTGTTTAAGATAAACGCGTATTTTTAATTCTGTGGAAAGAAGAAAGAATTATCTAGTGATTCTGAAAAAAATTAGGTTGTTTTGTTAAATGTGCGAGTTTTTAGCATGCATTGCGTAACGACCAAAATTAGGTGTTTCAATTTCCGGTTTTGTGCGGTTTTCGACTCGCTTATAAAAAAAATTCGTCAAAAAATAATGGAAGCGAATTTGGCGAAATAAAGGCCATTTTCGTTCATTGCATATGTTGCTTGACTTGTGTAGAAAAAATGAGGGCAATCCATTTTCCACCCAAATTTGAGTGGTCGGTTCTTACACGGACACGCTCTTAAAGCTCCATCTAGACAAGGCGATTATATAATTTGCACAGAATTCCTCTTGCTAGGAGAAAGGGTCTAGATCCTGCCTGCTTCCCAACGCCTTTAACGGAACCTCCCTTGCGGCTTCGCACTGGAAATTAAGGATGGACACCTGTGGTTGGGTGCCGATCCAGCCGTCTCAACCAAAACAAGCCATTCTCCGGACCGGTTTCGATGCGTTGACATTAAAGTCGAAACCGGTCCGGAGAATGGCTTGTTTTGGTTGAGACGGCTGGATCGGCATCCAACCATAAGTGTCCATCCTTAATTTCCAGTGCGAAACCGCAAGGGTGGTGACAGACCAGGGGAAGCCTATAACTCCATTTGAAACCAAACTAAGGCCCCGTTTATATGGAGAAAAGTTGTCCCGGGTGGTAGGGTTACCCACCTACCCGAGCTACCCTGGGCGAGCCAACTTTTCCTACATTTCCTTACAAAACTTGGTGAACCGTTTACATGAGAAACCAAAAGTGGGCTCGGCTAGGCGGGTCACTCTATTTCTCTCTTAAACGATGGTAGGGTCACCCTCCTAGCCGAGCCAACGTTTTTCCATATAAACACTTTGGCTCGCCTATCCGGGTCAACTCGGTCTTCAATATATATACTGAATAAAAGTTTGAAAGAAAATTTGCCTTGAAGCAGGATTTGAATCTACGTCCCCCCCGTTGCCAGTCGGATGTGATGACCATTACACCATCAGGACAACCATGCTGGAAACACGGCAATAGAAGATGTGATTTACGTGATCGAAGACGTGGTATCCCGGGAAATTTTACTTTCATGGTGACAGACCAGGGGAAGCCTATAACTCCATTTGAAACCAAACTAAGGCCCCGTTTATATGGAGAAAAGTTGTCCCGGGTAGTAGGGTTACCCACCTACCCGAGTTACCTGGGCGAGCCAACTTTTCCTACATTTCCTTACAAAACTTGTTGAACCGTTTACATGAGAAACCAAAAGTGGGCTCGGCTTGGCGGGTCACTCTATTTCTCTCTTAAACGATGGTAGGGTCACCCTCCTAGCCGAGCCAACGTTTCTCCATATAAACACTTTGGCTCGCCTATCCGGGTCAACTCGGTCAAATTGTGACAATCAGGGCATGCGCGAGTGCTGCTGGCTCGGGCAAAGGGGTCAATTTTTCCTCACATAAACGCTCGCTTAATTTCACTCGGCTGGGAGGATGACCCTCTTACCCGGGACAACTTGTCACCATATAAACGGGGCCTAAGGATCAATTACTGATACACAACCGAAGTCAACTTAGCGGATGACAAAGGAGGATCCAATTGTGGATAAAGGCTTATTTCATACTGTATATGAAGGAAACCCTAGCTTGTACACTCCAGATAATCATATTTTAATTGAATAAATACACGAGTTACATACAAACTTCGCGTATCACGCTTTGAATACCCAAGAAGGAGGTTGGGCCCCGTTGCATAAAAGTGGTGAGTGAATCCAATCACTGTAACTGGTTTTAAGACAAAAAATTGTCTCCGTTCGAAAGGGACGGTATTTGGAACTAAGAACGTTATCGTAGTAGTACGGGTTTTGCCCATTACAAGGTAAGAGAGACGCGTTGACTTCGTCTTATTTGATCTTGATCTCTGAGTGACAGCTGACGTATTGCTATTTTATTACAAATTGTTGTTAAAGGTGAAGTCATTTCACTTATTACACAAGCAGTAAGTCATTTCTTATCCAAGCCAGCACACAGCTTATAAGATCATTAAACTATCGTCAACCAGCAAAGATAATCTCATATAGCGGGAAAATAAAACACTTTTGTTGGTCCAATAATAATAAAACGACCCATCAGAAGTGATCTTCTTTCATCATTCCAACTCGAAGGGTAATAATCTTTCTCAGTTGATATTTTAATATATATATATATATATATATATATATATATATATATATATATATATATATATATATATAAGGATTCAATAACTGTTCGAAAAAAGGGCATCATCATCATCATCGTCATCATTTTATTTCAGTAATTTCAAATTTTACAATTTACAGAAATACACAAACCCGCATGTAGCCAACGTAATCGAACCGTGTTATGTCAACTCACATGAAATTTAGCAAGATGGATTATTAGTAAATTAAGTAGATAAATAAATAAATAAACAAGCAAATAAAATAATAATGCATAAATAAATAGGTATGCACATACATTCACATAGAGCCAGCATTTTACACGAGTAGACCAAAACATATAAGACGACATAGGACATAGGAGAGTAATAATAGTAACTCGAGTTTGGTTAATGATAATAAGTAAGCTTTTAAGTTCGAGGCATCAGCATAATCATCCTCATCACCAAGCACCGCGAGTACAAATTGGAGAATTTTGTTTTTGAAATGTTTTTTCACATACTGTCAGCTGCCTTCCCGATTTCATCCACTCTGGTGCTAACTTCAGCGAACCAAGTACTAAGGCGTTTCAGCTTCCTGCTCGCATTTTTTTTGAAAGGTTTGAGACTCGCCACGTGCACCATAGTAAAACTACAAAAAACGTTTCCGTTGATTGTGCACTGCTGTCCGGAGAGCAAGAATGTTCAGCGATGTGTTCTTTCAGCTTTCGAATCTCTTTGGACAGAACATTGACTAGCTCTCTGAGCCCTTGATTTTTGTTTCTTTAGAGTTATGTAGCACTAGTGTCTGGCATGATCAATGATAGTGTTACCGGTACTTAAGTGTGTATACCTATGAAGCTATACGTTAAAAGAAAAACGAAATAAAAGCATTAAAATTTGCCGGCGAGCTGTTTCATATGGCCATGTTCATCTTGGCCGCTCAACGCTGACAGCAGGCTGGGCAGCTGGTTTGATGAATGTTGGTGAGTTGCTCTGAAGTGGGTTCGTCCGTCATGTCGACGAGCACCACTTCAGTTGTCTTGAGGTTGAAGGGGCTTGACAAAGTGTGGGTGCTAAGATGGCTGATGAGGCCGATAATTGCATGGAAACTGCGGTGACCTCTTGGGCAGGTAATGAAGTCGATGTCCAGAGTTGCTAGCACGGCTTTGCTAGCACGGCTTTCCTGGCCTGTATATCTTGCTGTGCTGCAGCTCTGTCCTTCTCTCCTCAGTTGTCTTGGCGCCTTTATGGAGTGGCACCATTTTGGCCAGTCCATGGCAGATTTTTTTCTTAGCAGAATACAGAAGAAATAGCAACCGACTGGTTAGCTCAGCTGGTAGATCACCGGACTACCGTGCCGGATCGAGGTCGCGCGTTCAAACCCTAGCCGAACCAACACTCAGTGCTGCCTTTGTTATGACATGTACAAACGGTTAGACTTTCTGCTCTTCTCGGATAAGGACGATAAACCGTAGGCCCCGTCTCATAGCACTTTCACTTAATTTGACTCTGTGGGGCGTAAAAGAACCACTAGGAACGTAAAACACTCCGGCAGTGACCACCCCTAGTGACTGTCTTAAGAGACCTTATTCGTATTCTACGTAATGAGATGGAACTAGCTTGCACACAAAACTTAAACACAAAGCTTACACGGGGAATCTGTTCATTTGCAAATGCATTCCCCCGAAAGAGCCTCCACTTCATGCTAGATCCAGTTAGGTACCGATAATACGAATATGGTCTATTTGATTTTCACATTACGTTGGTACTCATAACTCAACTAGTTACTTCATTAGTTGTAAACTGCACTACAAGCAGTCTGGTAAAAGTCCTCCTTCCATTGTTGTAAGGCGCATATCTAGATGCTAATTTGAACCAAACAATTTTTTCCCTCAAACTTTTATTTTACAGTATATACACAATCTTTACACAGAGTGACTTAAATTACATTATACCTACATACATCGATACATACGTTTGTACGCAGTTACAGCTACCAATATACACATAGCTATCGTACATTTAAATCAACTTGAGTTACACTAACATAATTGTTATTCTTTCAACTGACCGTAAACAACCGCAAACATGCGAAGTAAATGAATTTTATTCAAACTTACGCGACATCGTCAATAGCTTCTCTCGCTTTATGATTGGCTATTTACAACAGCTAAGCAACTTTCATTGGCTCAGACTGGGGAGAGCATAGCGGGATGAAGACGTTAATTTCAAAGCTCCGTCCACCGTAAATCTATTTATGGCTTTCTCTGGAGTCGTCATCCTTATTTGTTACACCAAAGAGGAAGTTTAGTCGCAACACGTCAAGCAGCAGTTCACAAGATACATCACCAGTCGATAAACGGATGAAAGAATCGATTTCTCCCGACGAGAAGACTACAGAAGAAGACGAAGTAATGGCCGCTCAGTTGACACTGTCAGAAAGCGTCACAAACAAATTGGACCTTATCCTAGCAAGACTGAACAGTCTGGATTCGAGAATGGAGGAATTAAATAGTACGGTGAAAAGTTTACAAAGTAAGACTTCTGCCATTGAAATCGAGATTGGTTTGATGCAGGACAAACAGACGAGTTTAGATGACAAGTTCGCCGTGCATTACCAGCGCAGAGCTCCAAGAATTCAGCGAATTTCTCGTAATGACGCTAGAAACTATGAAATCCGTCAAGTATTTAAAGGAACTCGAAAGTTACTCCTCAATTCGGGAACTCGCGGCTCGCTTACCAGTCTATTACAGTAACAAGTGGAGAGAAAGTGCAAAGAAAGTAGAGGCAAGATGCGGGGATTACACCTTCGCAAATTTCGTCGAATTTACACAAGAAGCAGCCCTTGACGCCAATCACCCCGTGTTATCACACGATGCTCTGACTTCAACAAGAAAAGAATTAGAGGAAGAAAGGATCATCCCTAACGAAAAGGCGAGACGGAGTCCTGATAGAAGAGATAAGAAGAGGCGACATGGAACTACCTTTTCTACTATGGCCAACGAATCATCGTGCAAGAGCCCCTCAGATACAAGTCCATGTCTGTTGTGCAAAGAACAACACAGCCTCCTCACATGCAAGCAGTTCTTAGGAAAGTTAGTTAAAGAAAGACAAGAACTTTGTCTGTCCAAAGGAATATGTTTCTCCTGTCTTTGTCAGGGACACATGGTGCGAGGTGTGTAAGAAGCCACATGCAACTGTTCTCCATCGCTTCCCAACTGAAGAGAAAGGAGGAGAAACCACACAGGAAACTGTCAGAGCCACAAACAATTGCATAAATTGCAGTGATACTACAACCTCTATGATCGTTCCGGTATGGATTCACCACAAGAATGAGCCAGAACGTCGAGTCAAGGTATACGCCGTGTTAGACGATCAGAGCGATACCTGCTTCGTTACCGATAATGTAATGGTCAGGTTAGGTTTAACTGGTCCTGCCATCAAGCTAAAGCTAGGCACCATGCATGCAGTGGAAAAGATTGACACCCAAAGAGTAGATGGTCTGGTCGTATCGCGCTTTGATAGTAAAGTTGACATACCCCTGCCAAAGACTTACACAAGAAAACACATACCAGGCCTTCGCGGACAGATTCCTCGTCCCGAAACTGCCCGCAACTACGCGCACCTAGAAGGAATCGCGGACGAGACCCCGTCATACGAAGAGCACTTTAAAATTGGCTTATTGATCGGCAATAACTGCGTCCGTGCCTTAAAGCCAAGATCCATTGTCCCCGGAAGGTCAAACGATCCCTACGCCATACGCACAACATTAGGCTGGGGCGTGGTGGGAGCTAGAAGCCACGGAGATCCTGGAGAAGACATTGGGAGAAAGCTTCATGCCACCGCATTGCCACAAGAGAGATTGCAGGCGAAGAAGGACCAAGTAACAAGTTCGTCCCCTTGAAGACTTGTAAAGAAATTATGGCTCCTTCGACCATCAAACGAATGTTCGAGTAAGACTTTTCTGACACTCAAGAAACTACCTCAGGAATGTCTCAGGATGATTTTAAATTTATGAAGATAACTTCAAGCGGCATACATAAGGCAGGCAATGGACACTACGAACTTCCCTTACCACTTCGTGACGAAAACATCCACTTGCCATGCAACAGGGAGCTCGCTGAACTTAGATTAAAGCAGCTAAGTAGAAGATTTGCTAGCAACCCACAATACAAGGAAGATTATGTGGCATTTATGGAGAAGATGCTGGACGCCGGTCACGCAGAGAAGGCCCCAAGGCAATATAAATCAGCTTGGTACATTCCGCATCATGGGGTGTATCACCCAAAGAAGCCCGACAAGCTTCGAGTAGTCTTTGATTGTTCAGCAGAGTTCCAGGGCCATTCCCTTAATCGTCATCTTCTGCAAGGACCCGATATGACGAACTCCTTGGTTGGTGTACTGTGTCGTTTTAGACAAGAGCCAATAGCGTTTGCCTGTGACATCGAAGGCATGTTCCACCAGGTCCACGTGAACGAAGAGCATCGCGACCTTCTTCGTTTCCTCTGGTGGGATCAAGGAGACACCTCAAAGGAGCCAACGGAGTATAGAATGACAGTGCACTTATTTGGCGCCACCTCCTCCCCTGGCTGTGCAAACTTAGCTCTGCGAACTGCTGCTGACGATGGTGCACAAGAATTTGGAGAGAATACAGTCTCGCTCATTAAAGAGAATTTCTATGTCGACGATGACCTTAAGTCAGCCCCTACAGTTCCACAAGCTATCGAGTTGATTAAAGAGAGCACTGAAATGTGCAAGATGGGCGGCTTCAGACTGCACAAGTTTACGTCAAACAGCAAAGAGGTCGTCGAGTCTACACCTGTGGAGTCGCGCGCAAAGGAGATCAAAGAGCTCGACTTGAACCGCGATTTGCTTCCTCCTGAACGCGTACTTGGCGTGGAATGGAACGTTGAAAGCGATGTATTTAAGTTCCGCATCAGCCTCAAAGACAAACCACTGACAAGGCGCGGAATCCTTTCAACGGTCAGCTCTATTTATGACCCGCTGGTTTCGCGGCCCCGTTCCTGCTTCGTGGGAAAAGAATACTGCAGCTCCTGTGCAAAGAAAATATTGGCTGGGATGATGCCATCCCTGACGATCTGAGGATGCAATGGGAAAGGTGGCGATGCGAACTTCCCCTTTTGGAGATGATGGAAGTCCCAAGATGCTTCAAGACACAAGAAATGAACAGCATCAAAAGGGTCGAGCTTCATCAATTTTCCGATGCGAGCACAGAAGGATATAGTCAGTGCTCTTACCTCCGCCTCGTGGGCACAGCCAACCGAGTAAACTGCTCATTGGTAATGGGTAAGGCACGTGTCACCCCATTGAAGCCAATCACGATACCACGCCTCGAGCTAGCAGCCGCTTTGGTATCGGTAAGGGTTAGCGAGATGCTGAGAAAAGAGCTCAGATATGATGACGTAGAAGAGGTATTCTGGACAGACAGCAAGGTGGTCCAAGCATATATCCAGAAGGACGCACGTCGTTTTCATACCTTTGTCGCAAACCGCGTTCAGCAGATCAGAGAACGCACCGTACCAGAGCAGTGGAAACACGTTGACGGAAAGAACAACCCTGCGGATGAAGCTTCCCGTGGAATGAGTCCTAAAGACCTCCTGCAATCATCAAGATGGCTACAGGGACCATCCTTCCTGTGGGAATACTATGGAAGCTGGAATAACTTGGACAACAGCGAACCAGAGGCCCTCAAGAGTGATGATAAGGAAGTAAAGAAAGCATCTTCACTGGCTACGAGCGTTACGAACAAGGAACAAATGTCGAATCTTACTGAACGGCTGGAATACTTCTCAAGCTGGTTTAGGGCAAAACGCGCTGTAGCTGTATGTCTGCGGTACCAAAACATCCTGCTGGACAGAGTTCACAGAAAGCAGACGGCTACCGAAGGAGTGAAGACGAGATCTGCATCACGAGAATATCGGCCGATAAACGTAGAAGAGTTAAAGGCAGCAGAAGAAGAAATCATAAGACATACGCAGGCAGAAGCTTTCAAAGAGGAGATAAGTAAAAGAAGGACAAAACCAAAGACACAGGTGACTCAAGATCCATGATCCAGGTAACTAAAGGAAACAGCCCGCTCCCTCGTTTAGACCCGTTCCTAGATCGAAGAAATCTAGTGAGAATTGGTGAACGTATCAAACAAGCAAGCATCTCCGAAGAAATCAAGCATCCTGTTATTCTGCCAGGACAGGGACACATTAGCAAGCTTATAGCTCGACACCACCATGAGAAAGCCCTGCACCAAGGGAAGGGAATGACGCTAAACGAGATCCGTTCATCTGGCTTCTGGATCATAGGCGGTGGCACGGTGGTCTCAAGACTGATTCACGAATGCGTCACTTGCAGGAAACTCAGAGCAAAGGTCCAGGAGCAGAAAATGGCGGATCTTTTATCACCAGCCCCTCCCTTCGCGTACTGTGCAGTGGATTATTTCGGGCCCTGGTATGTGAGAGAAGGACGCAAGGATCTTAAGAGGTATGGAGTCCTATTCACGTGCCTAGTTACAAGAGCCATTCACCTGGAAGTGGCCAACT
The DNA here is from genome assembly GCA_016490735.1 of Pachyseris speciosa. Taxonomy (NCBI): domain Eukaryota; kingdom Metazoa; phylum Cnidaria; class Anthozoa; order Scleractinia; family Pachyseridae; genus Pachyseris; species Pachyseris speciosa. The sequence goes on from JAEMWC010000914.1 coordinate 68,773, forward strand.
CCCTGGAGACTGACTCCTACATCAACGCCCTTCGCCGCTTCGAATTCATATGTAGACCTGGTCCCGTGCGCCAGATGCGCAGCGACAATGGGTGAAATTTCATTGGCGCACGTAGAGAGCTGAAGGAGGCATTAGCCGAGATGGACCAATTCCAGGTGAAGAGCGAAATGTTGAAAGAAAACTGTGACTGGATCGAAATCAAGCTAAACGTTCCCTCTGCCAGTCACATGGGCGGTATATGGGAACGCCAAATAAGAACCGTGAGGAGCGTACTTTCTGCCCTTCTCGAGAAGAATGGCCAGCACATGAATGATGAAGCCCTTTGGACCTTCATGTGTGAGGCAGAAGCCGTGGTAAACAGTCGGCCCTTAACAACAGAAGGCATCACATCACCAGGATCTGCAGAAGCAATCACTCCCAATCACTTCCTCACTTTGAAGACAAAGGTTGTTTTGCCCCCTCCAGGATTATTTAAGTCAGCCGACCTTTATTCCAGGAAATGGTGGCGACGGGTACAGCATCTGACCAACGAGTTTTGGTGCAGATGGAAGAAAGAATTCCTTCTTTCCTTGCAGGAAAGACAAAAGTGGACCCGCCAAAGGCGAAATCTTCACGTGGATGACGTTGTCATCGTCAAGGACGGCGATATCCCTAGGTATCAATGGAGGGTGTGTCGCGTCGCCGAAGCGCTACCGGACGAAGATGGATTGGTACGCAAAGTTAAACTGGAAGTCGGCACCAACAATCTGACATCGATCGGGAAAAGAAGTCAGCCTCTGCAAACACAAGAGAGACCGATCCACAAGCTTGTCTTATTGATGTCTACGCAAGTGAGTAAAGACCAGGGAATCCCCGTCGAGGAGCCATGAACGAAACATAGACTTATGAGCCGTAAATAAGATGAACAATAAGACAAGTTTGTTACAGTTCTCGAATAAGAAAAGAATTAGGGTAAATTAGTGTATTAATTTAGGGGAGCCATGTAACCGCTTCCGCTAAAGTTGTTAAATATTTTCTGATTTGACCGACGTTTCCGCACCGCGTGATTAGCGCATTAGATATCAAGCAAACATAGCTAGCATTTCAATTCACGATAAGACCTCTTGTAATCAAGATTGCTGTTAGCTAGAAGACAAGTTAGAGCGAATTACTCAAAGAATCAGGACCCGCGAACGTTGGTAAGCTACAATCCCTTTACGTTAAGAGACAATGTTACATGAGTTTTTGTGATTCTACAAGTGAGCTAGTCTAAGTAAGGTTTTGTTCGTTCTTAAGGCTTTCCTTTAACACGAGCACATGGCATAATAATTTGTGATTACTCTGAGCTTTAAATGCAATAATATTTATGTGATTTCTTTAATGTAATTATTTCAGTTGACCGCATCGCTTCGAACCATAAGAAAACGCCCTGAGGCCTCAAGAATAGGAATAAAGATTTGGTCATATCATACCGGCTTGGTGTTCATTTGAGTTCGACCGCGCGTAAGACAACACGGCTTGAGAGCAATTTCGATTCTAACTTGAGTGAAACCGTTACACCGCTGTCTCCGTATTTATTTGTTGTAGCAATTGAATCTATAGCAAAATCAATAAGGAACAATCCAGCGATATGCTTCAATACGCAGACGACATGACCGCAGTTTTGTCTGACATAAACTCGGCTCAAGCTCTTTTCAACCTTCTTGACGTCTTTAAGAAAGTGTCTAGTCTTATGATTAATACTACCATAACTGAAGGCATGTGGATCAGATCTTCTAAGGAAAACAAAGCCAAGCCTTTAGGCATAAAATGGCCTAATGAGCCAATTAAAGCCCTTGGTGTTCACTATTCTTACGCCTTGAAATTGTTACATGAAAAGAATTTTATAGAAAGACTAGACAGTGGTAAAAAACTTATAAATATCTGGTATTCAAGAGGTCTTTCGATCTATGGGAAGGTGACGATAATTAAGTCCTTAATTATTCCAAAATTTGTTTATATTTCATCGCTGTTACCCATTTCCAAAGAAATCATCCAAGAGCTAAACCGATTACTATTTAAATTTTTATGGAAAGGAACCGATAAAGTAACCAGGTTATCCGCAATTAACGAGTACGAGAATGGAGGATTAATAATGATCGACTTAGAAAGTATGATCCAATCACTTAGGTTAGCCTGGATAAAAAGAATTTTGGGGACAAATTGCGGTACATAGAAAAGTTATTTACAACACCTTCTAAATCGGTTTGGAGGTCTCTATTTATTTCATTGTAATTACGCCGTCAAAGACATTCCCATCACATCTCAATTTTATTCTGAGTTACTAAAATGGTGGTCCGACTTTCGAGAGGAATTTGACAGAGAGAAAGATCGACAAAATATAGTATGGAATAATAAAGAGATACGTCTAAACAATACGCCAGTTTTTTTACAAAAGCTATTTTGAGTCCGGTATCATCCATGTAAATGATCTTTTATTTCATTTAAACAGTACGGATTCTTTTAAGATTATTTCAAAGAAAATCAGTAAAACAAATTTCTTAATTTGGGCAGGACTTCAACACTCCGTACCTTCCCATTTAAAACACCGAATAATTGCACTTCTTCAATTATCTCTCTCCCATTTAGAATCGATAACAATGACTTTGTGCTGAAAAAGAAATCGAAAGATTACTACTTACTGATTAAAAGCAGAAAAGGTCAGTTTCCAAATAATTCACGACTTCTGAAACATGATTTTAGCTTAACCGATGATCAATTGAAAAAGTTTTTCATCCTTCCTCATAACATAACCTTCGAACCATACATTAAAGCTTTCCAGTACAAGATTATTAATTCTATATTATACACTAATACCAAACTATACAAGATAGGTTACACTGTGGATGATAAATGTTCTTTCTGTGAATCAGAACCAGAAACGCTATCTCATTTCTTCTTCCAATGTGTGCACTCCCAACATTTCTGGAAACACTTCGAATCCTATTACCATTCTTTAACAAAAGAATTCGTTCATCTTACTCTCCTAGATGTACTGATAGGTATAATAATTTCAAAGTGTCCCTTACTTAATTATTTGTTACTGATTGCTAAAGCATATTTTTGGGATTGTAGAAGGGCTGAAATGCTTCCAAACATAACCGGTTTCAAGCTTAAGGTTAAAATTAAATATGAGACAGAAAAATATATATGTATTAAAAACAATACTATGGATAAATTTAATAGAAAATGGGCGTTGACCTCTGGCTCTGTGCCTCAATAGGTTTTTTTTTTGTTCAGGTAGGTTTTTTAGGATACGTAATATCTAATTGCACGTATAATGTAAGTAAGTAAGTAAGTATGTAAGTGTAAGTAAGTAATGAACCGTGTCACTTTCTGTATATTTATAGCCCTCTATGTTAATGTAAGCATTCAGGTAGTTTTTTTTTATTTGTTATTGTACTCTTGTTTGCTTACTGAATTAAAAAAAAATTAAATAAAAAAAACTTTCATAGGCTAAAAAGTTGACAGTTTGACGTGAGGCCGATGCCTCGCATAAACTGAAATCGTCACTTGCTACAGAAAGTTGAATCAAATTCAAATTACAATCTGAGAAACCTTATGGAGATGTAAAACGTTTATGTTTAAGTCCGTGCCTTGGCCGGACTTAAGACTTTCGTGTGTGCTGTTCCTCAGTCATGCCAAGCAAGTTTTTTGTTTAGTTCATGTTGAGCGCACCATGCGGGAAACTTAACAGAAGGTACGTCGATGTCCAATGAACAGTTTACGAGGAGTTTTTTTTGTTTGTTTTTGTTTCTGGCGAAACTTTTGTTAAAACAAGAAGTATAATAAATGTTTTTTCCATAGAAACTGGACTGTTCGAATTTTTATCGTGTGTCTTTACCTGGAAAAATCTTCACAAACCACTTTAACTTGTTTCGATGAGAGCCTTTAGACTTAGCGTTAAGTTTCAAACAGTTTCTTAAAAGTCAACTCCGCTTAATTCGGAAATAAAGTTGTTTTTCTTTCAGTTGCTTTATATTCAGGAGCTTCTACATAAAACAAGGGTTCAGCATATGATAATTCTAGCTCTTTTTCCATCCAGGGCTGGTGTCATCAACAAAACTAAAGTTAAAAACAATATTAATGTCTTGGGTGTCGCCCAACTCGATCCATCTCGCATAAATTAAAATTTCATTTGTTTGTACTCTTATTGATGAGAATTTTGACAGTTATTGAAAAAATATCTAATAATCTTTTCAACTGTTCGCTGTGGAGGTCAAGTCGGTTTTCACAAGGCAATGTGCCTTTTCGATGCGTTCTATGTATTTTAATTCAGCTATTAGGTTGGATAATAATGGTAGCGTTTTTCTTGGACGGTGCGCCAAACAAGTAATTTAACAATTGGTTCATGTGCCAGCGTGCGTTCATCGAGATATGAAGCACGCGGGAAGTTTGGAGAGCACGAAAGATGCGTAAGAGTTACGCCGAGAGCAACCCTAGCTTCTTGAATGCTCTCCAAACTTCCCAAGTGCTTAATATCTCGATGAACGCACGGCTGACGCATGAACCAATTGTTTTATAACATTTTCAACGCGGTAGTTTAAATATTGTGTTAAGAGAAATTCCCTCTGCTACGTCATCAGCGTGCACAATAGGAATATGAAGCACGCTCGCACAATTGAATTTGACTACACGAATTCACCAGCTATGTTATAAAAATTATCATTATCATCATCATCATCATCATCATCATTATTATTATTATTATTATTATTATTATTATATTAAATGGAAAATGACATGGCAGTTTGCTCTCATATTTGGAAATGACAAAACGCTTAACCTGAAGAAGACTACTTCCACAACATGCTTGAATTCTCGTGCGAATAGCGTTGGTCAGGTACCTACACACCCCTAGTATTCGTTGTGACGTGTGGAACATCACCCAGGAACGGTTTTCGGGGGGCAAATGGAACAAAATTCAAAATAAACAAAATTCCGGTAGACCTGGACCATGGACCACTTGTATAAACCCCCTGATTTTAACCTAGAAAAAAAGAAAAAAAAAAAAAAAAAGGAAAAAAGAAAAGAAAACAAAAGCATGCACATAAAAATAAAGCAAAACAAAATCAAATACGGATAAATACGTTGAAGTCATGCAGGATTTAGGAACATCCGCACCGTAAACAGTTGAGGTAAGTCTGAACGTTGTAATATATACTTGTTAGCCTTACAACCTAAGATGAACCTTTCCATGGTAATTCACTGACATATTTTCTTGAATTAACGTATTTATTTGCATGTTATTTTGTTTCGCTTTATTTTTTATGTGCTTATTTTTCTTTTTTCGTTTGGTTGAGACCATTGACCAGGTCCATACAAGTGGTTCGGCCATAGACCAGGTACACAGGGGTGGTCCATGGACCGGGGGGTCCATGTTTTATATTCGTCCGCGAGATCACCCTGTAATGTCGTGATGCGAAGCAAAAGATAGACAAGATACTGTACCAAGGCTTGATTGTTTAAAACAGTCCATAATGCTCCAAATAGGGAGATAAAAGGTCAGCAGTAATAAGAGTGATATTACAGGTTCAACAATTGCCAGAGCAAGCAAATAAAGAAATCTGGTCATCATTATCACGACTAATGTCTTATCTAAAGGCCCTGGCAAACGTAATGAGGTCACATTGTAGCGGACACATTGTTGCTCCTGATGTTTCTTGGTTGAGAAAACGAGTGGGACACAAAATAAATGTTGTGTTTCCATGCTGCGCAAAATGGACACAAATTTTGTGCCCTCAACAAATGTTGCGAGCGCTGGCAAACAGGAAAAAATTTGTGTCCTCAACAATGTGTCTTCGTTTGCCAGGGCCTTAAAGGGATTCCGAGTGATAATGTCATTTGAAAAACGTTCAAACAACTACCTGATTACTAGAGAGATACTATGCTATATGCCGAGGGCTAGAAGAGACACTGCCTTATAGCAGGAGTTTTTTTATCTTCTTGCAGTCTACTTCTATTTCGATGAAATTTATTTTGCAGTTAATGTCGTGGGATGTCGACTGCAGTATACTTAGTGTTTAATTACGCAACTGAAGTATAAATTGCGCATAGTTAGAAGAAAGGATATCGAAAAAAGGGATTCATGTATAACTTGCCATAGAATGCTTCTACAGAAGCTCAACACCAATTGAATGCAGACTCTCGTTATTTTTAACTATTCACAGCTCATATGAAGTCAACTGTATAAAAATAAATTATCGTAGATTAACGTACACTCTGCAGTATTACGATTAACAAAACAAAAGTATTGTGTTTTAACACAATATGTAGAGACTTAAAAGTCTTTACAGATTACCCATTTTTAATAAAGCTTGGCGTGGCTTCAACGGGTATGTGTATGTTGGTCGCCAATTAAATTCTCAAAAGAGTGCCAAATGCATGACTCCTAAGGCATGGGTATGAACTGCGTTGGTTTACTGAGAACGAGTTTATCATCATTTTTCACGATACAGAGTTTGCAAAGCGAAAGTAGCTGCTTCGTTTAAGCCTGGACACAGTTTTGCTATGTGTGATGATAAGATCGCCAGTAAGGAGGGAGAGGCGACCGAGGGTTCGCTGCTAAAGAGGGAATTTTCAAGTTCATAATAGTGAATTTATAAAAGTGAATTCTTGAATTTCGTGTAAGTAAATCACTTCGAATCCCTTGTGAGAAAATCTCCAAATTGATGGCCGTAAAAATGTTCTCTGTTTATTCTACTTCATTTTCCTTGTTTTATTTTGGGAACAATTTGTATGTATTTTTAAATGTTGGCCCGCTTAAAGTCAGAAGAACAGTCGACAACTGTCGCTTCGCAGCGTTGTTTCATATCAAACTGGGGTTCAAGGAGGACCTAGAGCGAATCGTTGTTCATGTTGGTGGTTTTTTTACCTCAGAGCTTTCAAGAGTTTGCTGAGCTTGTTGGAGCCGACTTAACGATTTGGAAACTGATTTGATGACGAGTAAATTACACTTGTCTGAATAACTGTTTTCCGAATGTTTGATGTTCTTACCTCAAAGAATTTTTATCGTCTGTCTTTACCTGGAAAATCTTCACAAACCACTTGGTAACGAGCATGTTGCTATGGTGACATTATAACCACTATCACAATGTGTAGTTCTGGCAGCACATCAACCCTGCAACATTTTAACCCTGTAGACTTAGTATTTGCACAGATATTCCATATTTTGTGATTTTACTTCATTTTGTGTCCACCTTGTGACGTCACAAGTCCTCTAATTTCCATAAATCAAAATCTTGAATAACTCGGCAACCAAGAGTGCTATCACAATAAAATAAACGCCGTTCTTCATCATTTTGAAAGCTATTTCGAACAAGCTAATGAAAAATTTTGTGTCATATACACAATCCAATCGCCTATCGCCTATCGTTCTCATTTTATTACGCAATCAAATATCTCACGTAATAGCTATGATGGTGTACCTGTGGTGTAAATAAAAAAGATAGAATTTTACTATTAACAGTTAAGAAAATAGTTAGTAACCCTTTTAATCTACAGAATTACAAATATTTAAAGGAACAATAGTTATTGCGTTCGAGAAAGGAGAACACACACCTAATTTCGTGTTGGCTCTGTTGTGTTCCTTGCGCTTGGTGTTCCTGTGCACGATAATACCGTAAGGGCAATACTGTAATAACTCCAAAATTCTTTTCAGGGGCGAATAGTCGGCAGGGATCGAGAATTTATCGGAAGGAGTCGGAACTTAAAGTCGGAACGGTCGAGTAGGTGTGTTTTGCGCTGGCGTTATTTTCGCGTTGAAAGATGGGTCGTGCAAATACTCGCGTTAGCCCTTATTTTAGTTCCTTGTATTACACTACGGCAACCAGTTGCCGTTTTCATCCCGAGAAAGACTTGCTTTGAATTTCGCTCGCTTTTTTTTTTTTTGCTGTTAATTTTTTTAGCTACCAAATACACTGTACTTTCGAGTTTTCTCACAACCGTGACAGCGCCAGGTAAACATGGAATATGCAAATATGTGAAAAGTACGGTGCTCCAAAGCTACTTTTTTGTTTTGCTTAGAGCAAGTGCTGTTAACATTGTACCAAAAAGGTTCTTCTCCTTTCGTGCAGCCTGTTATTGGTCCTTTCGAGTGTTATTATTTCTAGACAAGGACAACAAGTTACAATACAATACTTTACTCGCGTGAATGACTTGATCATCGAGGGAAGGATGCTTACCTACCTTGCACTTGAAATGTTTTCTGTTTAGCTGCCTTGTAAACACATTGTTAAAAAATAATAAATAAATAAATAAATAAATAAATAAATAAATAAATAAAAACGAAGAAATGTGGGAGCGCTAGGGTTACCCTCCTGCTAGGGTTACCCTAGTACTAGGGTTACCCTACCTGCTTGTAAACAGGGCCTAAATCAAGACCGCTGTCGAAGTAATCGTCAAGAATACAACTTCAATATGGCTCAGATATTGAAAACGTATGAATAGTGAGTTTTTACCCTTAACTGCGCTAAACTTGCGCAGTTACTTTATTTGCAACGGTTTTTCCTTTGCGTGCTGAACTCTTTTCTCTCACTCACCATTTTGCTGAAAACTTCTCACTTTGCCCCTCACGGGAATGACAGACCTTTTGAGCTGACTGACTGATTTCGAAATTGATTGATTGATTTTATCCTATCGGTATGAAATATTTTATACTTTGATTGATTTTATACTATCAGTCTATGCCGTTTTAACACATACTTTAAGTGAGCTCACTAAATTTTCAGAGCATATTACTGTTAGCATTTAGTAATGAAAATATACACCACCCCCCCGCCCACCTGTAGCCGTTTTCTCTTCCCATATCAGCAGTCACGTGTTTAGTTCGGAATAAATAGTTGATACCGGTTGTTGTTACATGTATATAATTTCGTCTCGAGTTTTTGTCCATTTTCCCCCGCTACACACCGGATTATGTTTCCCCAATTTTTACACCGTTTCAAATGTTCGTCCGATTACTTGTAAATTAACTGCTATGAGAAATTTCTAACGTACCAAGTTTCTGGCAAATGAAATGGGAAAGCTACTAATTTATGATCTGTGTATCGAACTACAGAGAAATTCTACGACTTACCTTAAATATTACATTTAATTTTTGCGAGATGTTTATTTCGCGATTTCACGAGGCGCTTATTTCGCAACACTTAAATTTCGAAATTTTGCGCAAAAAATTTTCCGATTTTGAATCACTTTAATTTCGCGTTTTCGAGTAAGACTTAATTTGTAACTTGTCCTTAAATCAAATAAAACTACTTCATTTTATTAACAACCGTAAAAGCCACTGAGAGGCTCAAGCAACCAGTGGAACAGCACGACAAGGAGCCAGTAAATGAATGGTTTGAGGACTGTTCTAAAGAAATGCTGCCTGCAGCAGAGAAAGAAAATAATACTGATGAGGAGGATCAAGGCGTTGCCTCAGAATAGTTAAAAGTATGATTTTCTGAAGGTTTCATTGCTAATAAACTCGTTCTTTCTTTATTATTGACATAATGTGAGTCACCTCTAGTCAGTTATTTTCGCGTCATGTCATGTTCGCGACACTTATTGTTCGAGTCACTTTAATTTTGCAAATCTTTTTAAATCGCAACATTCGCGAAATTAACGTGTCACGAAAAGTTTATGTAATAAATTACCTGTCCCATGTTTAGCTACTTACAATAACATATATTTGTTATTATGATGAAATACAGATCGTACTATTTGATTCAGTGAGTGCACAATACATAAGCTTGGTTGGCCTGTGCTGCAAGTGTAGCTTGGTAACCACCAACATATATGTAATATGCATTTATACATTAATGAGCATAATTTGGATGACCTTCGAAATAAAATCTTCACAGAAATCCAAATGTTCATTATATGATCTTTTAATTGTCTAACAAACTTTGTAAAGGGCGTATAATATATATAAAAATAACAATTGCTTGGTAACGGGAGAATTTTGAAACATTTTATGAGAGGAAAAGAAGCATTTATCATTCAGGGAAAAGCTTACATTAATTTTGAGCCATTTTACACTTCAAAACTGTCAAAAATACTATTCTGAGACAAAAAGCATGGTTACCAAGCACAGCAGTGAGAAGATGAAAAGTATTTCCCAGTCTATATGTTAACGAGAAGTTTCGTTCTTGGGCACCCATCCCAGATTTAATACTCATATCCCAAGGAAACTGCATACAAAGTTTGGCACTTTTGTCCGCTACTTCACGATCCGTCTCAAATTTTGCTTTAAGCCACTAGACTAGTACTGTAAGTTACGGACCGGGTTTTTTCCCGTTGATTTATCGCCCAAGCGGGAAGCGCGCGGGCCATAAATTAATGGAAAAAACGAGGATCCGTAACTTACAGTACGGACTGAGAAACGAGGTTAGTAAGATATTTATTATATCGCCGAGGTTAATCCGGCGCGCGGGAAAGAAAACTAGTTGAAGTGAGGTGGGCCAATCACAGCGCGCGTACTAAGTGAGAGATATAGTAATTACTGGTATTGAATTTCAATATTAGAGAATGGGTGTCAACATAATCACTTTAATCCAAAGTACAGTTAGAATCGACTTATGAATTTTCCTTTTAACTGTTCTTTTCGTTAGCTTTTTAATACGCCAGTTGGGGTGTAGACAGTTCGCGTTTACCAAACGCAGAAAAAGACTTACGTTTGACATGTAATCTAGATTTCTGTGCATAAAAATTCTGTGCGGAAGAGAAACGCGTAATATATGCGTGAACGTCAGATGAATGAATAAAAAGTTCACGAATATTTCTAGGTGTAGAACTAGTAGAAACATCGTGCATTATGGCAGAAACCGTTTCAAAGTAGAGCACAATTATAGGTTGAATGTTCGAAGCAATAAAAAGAGGGATGGCATGGGATCTTTTGCTGGAAAAGAAAATCAGACGGAGTGAACGCTTTTGCTTTTGAGGTGGATTATCGTCCAAAAATATGTTTACTTTAGTGGCACTTGTGAATGAATGAATGAATGAATGAATGAATGAATGAATGAATGAATGAATGAATGAATGAATGAATGAATGAATGAATGTCGCAGACCTATTGCACCGTTAAGATCATATGGAAGCCAAGCTTAAAGACTGGTTTTCACCAGCGACGGAGTCGGAGTCGGAGTCGGAGTCGGAGTCGTAATCAGAAGCTTGTAGCGTTACGATATACCTCAATCTCGTAGAAAAATTTCACTTGTCACTACAATTTCTCTGGTACTTTATAAGGGCTTATAAGGAAATACAAAGCAGCTAATAGGAGGTTCAGTGAGGTCGTACATCTTTCATGCTGCCAAATTAGGGAGAAGTTTAAAACACTGGTCTTAAAAATATTTCTTGCTGTTCTAAGAATATTTTCCTGCTTACACAATTCTGTGCTTTTGTTAACATGACATTATGAACTTTTATGGGAAAAAAAGACGAAACTAACGAAAAAATGGTATAAATAATTGATCTATAATTGCCAAAAATGCGAATGGAAAACTCAGCTGATATTGTCGCTTTAAATACTGTGACATTAACATGTAATTACCTTTACGTCAGCGATTTAGTCCTGCTTGTTTTTGTACATTTGCATAAATCAGTTTAGTCAAAAACAGAATTGTTTGGAGAAGCGAACTACGCGGAAAATACCGAAACATGTAAGCTACTGTCGGATCTAACATTTTTCACAATATATACCAAGAGGGAAAAATATTCCTCCGTTTTTGTTTACCTTACCATACTCCCCAACACCCTACTGCCTCCCTCCAAACAAGTTCACTATCGCTTGCCCGACACTATCTGTAGCATTTGTGTGTTTAGCTCTACCTTCCCACTGGTCTACATCCTCCGTGTTGTAGGACGGAGCATGGCTTGCATATTTGTGGAACGATGATCAAAGCTGCACGAGTTTTGCAATGGCGTGGTTTATGGTCTCTGGTTAGATTCGAATCATCCATTTCTTAAATCCTAGAAAACACTACACTATCGATCTCTATCTCAGTCTACTTTACAAAGTAGGCTATGCGCACTGGACAAAAAACATTGTACGCTTCCCAACTTAACTTAGCTAGTTTTAACCTGGGATGTTTACGAAATAATTTTCTTAAGAACATGCAAACTGTGGATGCGTACTCGCTGAGACTCCGTGGGTGTTGTTTTAATAGAGTTCTAAAAACAGTGCCAGTTGGTTCTCAAGCTTCACCTTTTGACCGGTTTTAAACCTTTTGAGACTGTCAAAATATTCTACTCGATCAGTAAGAATTGCATCAGTTTAGCAAACTGAGGTCAAAATTGTTATGATAAAAGGTATTGATCTTTTACCGAGGATTTCTATCCGTAAAAATCCTGTTAAAGAGAAGAACGACAGAACAAAATGACGTACCGTACTTGGATCTTGGGAAAACTATGAACTTGCGAAACATCCACAGCACTGATGGCGCTTCTTCTTCAACCGAGTAGACTTGAAAATAGTCCACCTTCAATGCTGATTACCATGGTGGACCGAAAGCGTGATAGAAAAACAAAAAACAGTTCAATGGATGTGAACAACATTGCTTCGGAACAATACTTCCGATTGATACCAGGGAATTCGTTCCCGTAGGGGCTTGCAAAGTTAGATTTTTCGAAGGCGATTCAGCTTGAAACGGCATTCCCCCATACTTTTCATACCAAAGAAGAAAGCTCAACTTTAAAGTTCAAAACATTGGCAGATAAAGCTTGAAATTGAGTCAGTTTTTTGTGTCAAAGAACGACTATCAATGCCAAGGAACAGAATCCGATTGATACCAGTAGAAAAGTCAAAAGCTTGGAGAGGTATGTTAAAAAAAAAAAATAAAAAATAAAAAAAAAAAAATAATAATAATAATAATTTTCTTCACTCAAGTCTCTCTATTTATGCTCGACATATTTGTAGCGGATTTTTTCGAAGTGCCGCTACGAAATGCGCACGCGTGTCCCTCATTTCATGCCATGGGTATTACGATATCAAGCGCCTTCGCGCATACAATCCATTGAGCACCCTGTAATGTCGTGATGCGAAGCAAAAGATAGACAAGATACTGTACCAGGGTTTGGGTGTTTAAAACAGTACATAATGCTCCTAATAGGTAGATAAAAGGTCAGCAGTAATAAGAGTGATATTACAGGTTCAGCAATTGCCAGAGCAAGCAAATAAATAAATCTGGCCATCATTATCACGACTAATGTTTTATCTAAAGGCCTTGTTAGCGAGACGCGGGACGCGGGCAGCCCGAGTAACAAAAAGACTTTGGACGAGTCCAGAGATCAAATGATAAAATCTTTGATGACAATTCGCGTTTTCCTTGTCTTCAAAAAACACAATTGAGGTGATGCCGGTGAAAACATATGAAGTGCCAGTAGAGTGACACAGAATAAATATTTTGCAACCAGATATGTCATGACTCTCTCTCTAAATGGATCATCATAATCTGAGCATAGAATTAAAAGACAACCAGCAGATAAGCCATGGTAAGAGAGTTTCAAACACTATATACTCCATAAAAAAATCAGTTAGTTGCTAATAGTAAAAAAGAAAGTCCATTTTCGATGCAAATTGAGTGAATCTCATATCTTCGGAACATCTTAATTCTATCGATCACTTCAGTTGAAAAATCTTCGATGAAAAAACAGTTTTTAAAGGTGTGGTTACACAGTCGGGAAATTTGTTCCAATTTGTTTCCTTACGGCTTACTGTTTAAGAATAGCCGTACTGATAACTAATCATTCAGAAAACCACATTTTAAAAACCAAAATAGAAATTAGAGATTCCGTGTAAATACTTTGTTTACTTTGTCACAGAAAACTATAATGAACCAGGTGAAAACATCTGACTTGTGTCAGAACTCAGCCAATTCGGGATGTAGCGTTAATTCAGTCATTTCATACACAAACGGCGAACATTTCATAGGATGTAATATTAAATTGATGTTATGATCCGTAAAGACACTTGCCAAGTCGCAGAAAATAAGGCACCTCGGTTGGACCAATGGTGAATAACGCAGTTCAAAATTATTCTACTTTCGGCTTAAGTTTGAGGTAATTTGCCTCCATAGTCGAGGTTTTATGGTTATTCTGCTCGGCAGTGCCGTTTGAAGGTAGAGCAGATGATTTAAAGCAAACTGACTGCCCTTCTTTCGCAAGAATAGACAACCTAACTGACAATTATAGTTTTCGATACAAATTCGAGAACGAACTTTGGCGAAACTAGCTCATTCTCGCCAACGAGTTACGAAGTGAGAGAATATTCGATGAGAGACAGAAAAAAGAGACGCCGCACATAACTCAAGTCACTACATAGAAGAATTCAAATGTTTAAAACAGCGGAAGTTGTAAAGATCTATGAATTAGTTTCGCGTCTGCGAATATGCTTTGAGACTATGACAAAAATGCAACACTCTGAAGGGTTGGGGTGGTGACGTAAGATACTAGAAATTTCAACTTCCTTTCAATTCTTCTACAATTTTTTTTCAGTTTGTATGAGATGGAAACAAGCCAAAGACAAAAGCTGAAAGAGCACTTGGATTTGCTACAGGATGAGCTAATGACACTGAAGATTTTGGACATTCTGACCATTCTGCGGAAGAATTTAGTGCCATTTGGTTTGCTGTTTTCATCGTTGAATTTACTATGATATTTATTATCAACGCCGTCACCATAATCGTTTTTACAAGAAACCACCATTTACGGAAGCGCAGCACCTATCTGATAATAAACCTGACTGTGGCTGATTTGCTAGTGGGAGCCGTCACGGGATCATTGAATATTTATCACCTGGTTATCGCCCATGATCTTGGCTGTAGTTTGGCAAAAATGATTATCGAGATCCTTAACAGAGTATTTCCAATATCATCTGTAGTTAATCTTTCCTTGATCGCTTTAGAGCGCGTTCACTCATCAGTTTATCCTTTTAGGCAATTAACCGTGACGTGGACCCGGAAAATTCTTATCGAATATGGGCATTTTGCAGGAGCACGACCGTGTTGACCAGAACAATTGTACTTTTTGGTCCATGTTGTCGGCGTAGCGTATGTGTTTTGTCCAGAAATTTACATACTTCACGCTTTGTTGAAATGAATATCGAATTTCCCTCATTCGGTTTGGGGTAATCACTAGAAAGCGATTTCTTTTTGTGTAACATGTCTCGTCTGAAGTGGTCAAGTGCTCTATTTAAGACGCCGTTAGGCTGTAATAAACTCTTCTTTATGCAATTTTTCCTCTTGGCGTAACGCTGACAAGAAAAATGATTTTTCGCAACTTTTCAGTTAACACTAGCATAAATATAAGCTTATATGAACCTTTCATTTCTTATCTCGCTGTGGCTATATGACCGGCAGCCGGTCAAGATTTTAAATAGAATAAATGGCCGGCAGTCAGATTTCGAAATTTTTTATGAAGTACAGTTGAATCCGACCTGAATTAAAAGTCATCTTAAAAACGATTTTGATGATTTTCTCTTTAAAGTAATCTCTTTTGGATGCAATTTTGTCGCTTATTTTCAAAAACTAACAGCGCTAAAACTGTAAACAGTTTGGCAAAGTTTTCAAGATGCGCGCGCGATGGGGTTATCCGCAGCCATCAATGTTTCTGTCCTCTTATTGACAATGAAAATTGGCCAAAGAGCGCGCAAGAATCTCTGATTATTATTGCTTTAAGACACCTCTTTTTTGCTGCCGAAAGTATATTAGTCTCACCACACCATGCATTTCAGCCATTTCAGAGGACTTTAATTTAAAAATTTTCCGTGTGGCATGAGGCTCCAATTAAATTCACTCACGATAACGTGTTCGAAGTGAGGACCCCCAGTTGCAAACTTACTACACGGGCCCTGTATTTACTCAAGTAAGTCGATGCTGCAGGTTTATGATGTTGTTTTCCAGCCTACTGCCGAGTAAGGAGTAGCCCTTTGATTGTTTTATTCCAGAAAACGTTTGTTTTCTTCTGCGTTTTGCTCAAGGCTCTAACTCGTTTTCATTACCGCAAAACCGTGCGTGCGATATTCGTGTACTGTTTTGTGTCGCGCCCCTACTCGCGAACAAAATAGACTTGTTAGTAAACCCATGTAGCAAATCAGGCAGCTTACCGCTCTTTCAATATGTGTGTTCTACGAAAGCTTTGCTTAGTAACCAGACAACCGTTGCTCCTCCGTTGCTCATTGGCTATCACAACAATCACTGCTCAACTGGACCAATCCAAAAGTGAGATGATGATTTCGATCATTTCTTCGCGTCACTTTTAAAATTCTTTCCACGCGGGATGGTTAGCGAGGAGGATTGTTAGGTTTTCACTCGTTTTCACAGCGCTGCTTGAGGTTAGTGAGGAATTCCGAGTTTATTGTCGTTGATAAAGGTATTTCTTCTTTACTTCCAGCTGTTTAATGCACGGTTAAAGGTTTCACTAAAGTGACCAGGAAAAGAAAACTTGCAGTCATTGAATAATGATTATGCCAGTGATGAGGAGAATGGTGTTGGACTGAACAAGGGAAAGTGGGTGGTCCGCCGTCCAATCCAGATGTCAGAAAGGGCAAGTTTACTAATGGAACGGTTCCAGCAGCGGATAAACAATACCCAGCGAGAGTACCTGAGGCCTCGTGTACCGAGAGTTGAGGGTGCACCATCAGGGAGGCAAATGCAGCCTGGGCTTTAGCAGACACCGAGCCTCCAACACGAGGCGAACACTCAGTGGAGGAGCTGGAGGAGGAGGATGAAAGGATCAACCACACCCAACCCTCGAACGGCACTCAACACCAGTTTCTATTGTGCATAGAAGTGATCAAGGCAAGCAAAGAAGGGAACATAGACACGCACCACGCTCTCTTAGGAGCCATAGTTGTGCCATCCAAAGTGACTCTGAATAGTTTAAATACAAGTAGTTAGAAGAAAATAAAAAATAAAAAAAACTGAATGAAATAATTGATTTATTAATACATTTTATTAACACGTGTCGTTCATGTTGAAAATATTGTTGAGAGCATACCTCAAGGTTGCCACATAGCAGCATCTAGTTCTAAAGTTGCATGCAAAATGTTATAGTAGTGTTTTTTTTAGACTTTGCTTCTCAATTGCTTTATGATGCCTCTTCATAACACAGCAGCATCTAGTTATAAAGTTTGCATAAGAAATGTTAGTGTTTATTTAAGACTAGGCTTCTCAGATGGTTATGCTTTTTCATAACAAAGCAGCATCTAGATATAAAGTTTGTATACAAAATGTTATTATAGTGTTTTAGATGATTCCCTATACTTTTTCATAACCTAGGATCTTGTTAATGTTAAATTCTTCCATAGTTCGATCAAAGTAAGTATACACGAACAAGTAACAATACAAGGTTTTTTTTTGATTTATAAATAAAGTATTATTTGAAATGAAATGAAGATGTTGTCATGGCAGATGTTTACTGTTTGTTAGGACAACATTTATAGTGTCCCGGTAATTTTTTTCTTTTGGGTGGGTTTTGTTAGGAATCCAAGGATTAAAAACTTTGTTCCACTCGGCAGTTTGAACACAGTTTTGGGGGTATACAAGCTTTGGTATGGGTCCTAAGCACTTCACGTAGGCGTCAGTATTCGATCACGAACACGTTTCATACTTAACATGAGTCTCGTGTTCCAGTCCAACACCACAGAACACTTGATGTGTGCCGTTTAGAATACCTTAAAACCTTACGTAGCGTCAGTATTCCAACATGAATTCTTTTCATACTTCGCACGGGTCTCGTGTTTCAGTCGAACACCACAGAACACTTAATGTGTCGTTAAGAATACCTTAAAACCTCACGTATGGTACAGTATTCAGACAGGAACACGTTTCATACTTCGAATGAGTCTCGTGTTCCAGTCGCACGCTTCGGAACTCGTAACGTGTTGTCTGACCGTACTACGCGGTAGTGTGTATTACCTGTATTTCTTGATGACACGACATCTTTGGAGGTGAAAAAATGTGACATAACTTCCGTATTCATACCGTCCAATTCTCGAAAATTAGAGCATACTTGACGCAGCCATTAGTATTCGAGAACGTACACGTCAGAAGTAGCCTCGTGCATCTCGTGTTCAAGTCGCAAACTCTCGAACAACTGGGTATCCGTATCCAACTGGGTATCCGTGAGTATCCGAAAATGTTCGAGTCATAAATGATGACCATATCTTCGAGGAACATCTAATGTAACATTAATCTACCCAACGTGGCCCGTATGATTTATCGAACACTTCGAGTCATTCACAAGTATTCAATTTGAATACGGCAAAACAGGCCGGATTTTAATAGAATATTTCAGGTGTATTTCGAGTCAGCCGTAATCGAATACGTCAGAGCTTTGCGGTATACATGGCGTTCGCCGATCCGTATTCGAGCAAATTCGGGCCCGAATCCCGAACTTTAAAATCATCATTTTCAGTTGGCTGCTAGCTTTAATTTTGCTATCTGCAGATGCTGTCCTTTATCTGTATTTATCAGACGATATTGGAAGTTATTGGTTAAGGACATCAGTTTCTGTCCTTACCCTCCTATTAGTCATTGTGTGTAACGTCATTATTACGGTAATTATCAAACGAAACCCTCGTCCTCATCCTTCCAGCGCTGTCGCTTCAGAAAGGAAACTCTTTGTAACCTTATTCATAGTTTCAGTTGTGTCTCTGCTGACCATTCTGCCATGGGTTGTATGCCGCGGCTTACTTATTCAGCCATTCGTCCGACTGTCCAAAACCACAGAGCTCCACTTTCTTAGTTTGGTACGTTTCTTGTTTTATATGAATTGTAGAGTCAATCCAGTGATATACGCCATACGATTGCAAGAGTTTAAGAAAGCGGTCAGGGAACTTGTCTGTAAAAATTATTCGGCGCCCAGAAGTGTTGAACCTATTGAGCTTCACGAAATGTAGTGACATTAATTGTAGCAAGGCTCGGTTGTTTAATTACGAGCTATAAAGCTAAACTGCATGGGACTAGTATCCACAATGATATAAAAATTTAGTTACTGAAAAGGAAATTAGGTTGCTTATGGCCCAGCGGTGAGGTTTGTCGTGATCTGTTAAGCTTCAGCTTGATTTTGTTTATGTGGAACCGCTCCATTTTGAAACGAAATATGAATCACAACAAAATGAAAAACAGTGTGCAATGAATTTAATATATGTAATTTTAAAGCAATTTAAAAGAAAACTAGCTGACGCCGTCGCATTAAAACTCTGAAACTTGTACTGGACTCCAAAAATTTCTAAAAGCATTTAAGTCTTTACTAAGTCAAAAAATGTGTATGTTCAATTCCATAAATACTAAAAAAAACAACAACTACAATAGATAATCATAAAGGTGCGACATAACAATAAGTTACAAGTTAAACAAAACGTTTAGCACGTATGGATTAACGTTTTGTTACTGGTGGTGAAAAAGTCACGTTCCGCCGTACAAAACATGAAATCGGCCTGATGGAAACTTCCGAAGCGCCAGAGGCGCTGACTTAAAATTTACTTGTTGACTCCATCTTGTTGACTCTCATCTCAATTGCGCACGTTTTAAGAAGAATGAACAAGTACAACATGATTGAAGTTTGGCTCTTTACTTTGTTTATTTTTTTTTTACGAACTTTTTAAAAAGTTGGGATAGATCACAGGGAGCAGAGGAGTTCAGTTCGATCGTACACGACAAAGTCTCACCTTGTTAATTCCAAAAATATGTTTACTTTGTACGATAAAGATTTTCGAGATGAAATCCTTCTGATTTATGAATGTTTTCTGCTTCCATATCCCTCTATATCCCCGATCTATTGCAAATATATATATATATATATCATGAGGAGCAGTAGAGGGAGCCGCCACTTTGCTGAGAAACAACGCCAGAAACGAATCGACTTCATCAAAGTCAATCTTCCTTCAGCAGAACATTGGGCAATTTACTTCCGTTGTTGACGCCATTTGATAGTTTGAGGATTTCACTAAGTGTTCGAAAGAATGGTAGCTAATCTAGACCAACTGAATGCGAGCTGGCGACAACACTGAGCTCTATAAATACTGGACCCTTGTCCTCATCCTTCCAGCGCGGTCGCTTCAGAAATGAAACTCTCTGTAACCTTATTCATAGTTGCGGTTGTGTCTATGCTGACCATTCTGCCATGGGTTGTTTACCGCGGCTTATTTATTCAATCAGCTGTCCGACTGTCCAAAACGACAGAGCTCCAAGCTGCTAATTTGATACTTTTCTTGTTTTATATGTATTCTAAAGTCAATCCAGTGATATACGCCATACACGGTTGCAGGAGTTTAGGAAAGTGGTCAGGGAACTTGTTTGTAGAAATAATTCGGGCTTCACAAGAGTCCGACCTATCGAGTGACACGAATTGTAGAAATGAATTGAAAATTAACATATAAGGAAAATAAATCGCTGTATATATGGACCAGAGGTGAGGTTTGTTTGCAGAAAAACAACAATTGGTTAAATATAAAAGTGCACTTAACCCCAAGATGTTGTCTTCGCTAAAACAAATCCTTGCACCTATTCGAAGCGTATTGTGCCTTTTTAAACCAAATCTTTTTATGGCGGAAAAATCTAGCCATCATTCGTCACACGACCGAACTAGTAAGGGGCGTGGGTCTATTCCTGATTGAACGTCACAAACTGATTTGTGTTTTGGTAAGTCTTTGTAAACATGCATGCAAAGCAGTTTGTGACGTCACATCAGGAATAGACCCACGCCTCTTCTGGCTCAGTCGTTGGCCAATGACGCTTAGCTTATCGTAAACTTTGAATCCTATAAAAAAAAAGTTTGAAATTGGAAATAAAGTCTTAATGTTTTTGGGATAGCTACAAAGTATAATATTAGCGGCAAAAAATAATTTGGAGTTAGGTGCACTTTAAGCATGACACTTATATATAATTCGTCACCACTTTTTATATAATAACCAAATCAATGCGCACGCTCTGATTGGTTAATCAGCTATGGTTTACTGTGCCCGTAAACTCAAGAAAATTTTACGCGTCTTCTGAATAATTATATAAAAGCAATAGATTAAAAGTTTCTATGGTTTATAGGCTGATAAACCACTTGCGATGTTGGAAGAACAATCGAAGAATCCGTAAATCACTCCCCTGCGGCTCGTGATGAATTCTTTGAGTGTTCTTCCAACATCCCGCGTGTCAGCCTATAAACCATAGAAACTTGTGATCTATTGCTTAAATATAATTAGACGTAGGTCCTCATCAATTACCAAGATGCCGGACCGGTTGCTTATTAATTGGTAGCTTAAGTTGATTATGTTATACCTCAATCTCGTGAATACATTTAATTTGTCACTACATTTTAATTTTGTCTGGTACTTAAGGAAAAACAAACAGCTATTATGAGGTTCAGTGGGGACGTACATGTCAGTCCACGCTGCCAAATTAGTGAGAAGTTTAAAACACTGGTCTTTCACATTTCTTTTTTTTTTTATTTTATTTATTTATTTATTTTTTTTAGAACTTTTAATGTAACAGCCATGTGACAGAAACAAATTACATGTACAAACCAATTACAAGAGCACGTTACACACACACACAAAAATTAAGAGTGGAACAATTTGGTAATACACTCATAGAATTTTTAGATAATTACAAAATTGTCGCATATTTTCCAATAGATTGTCCGTCAGGGGAATAGGAAAAAAGACAAATTAAAGGCAGTCAACCAAAGGAGTCCATTTTGAGGTGTCTCCCGCTTTTGTCTCTATTGTTTGTCTAGATTTGACAAGACGTAAGAAGGAGGCAAAATTTGGTGACGTTTCGTCCAATTTGGCTTGCCATATATGATAACGCGCTAACAGGAAACAATAGTTTAATTGAAGCGCATATTTTGCATGAGATTCCGGCCTCAGGCCCAGCGCTATAATATTCAATAGAATGTATTCGTCAATTAACAGGAGGTTGTCGTGAAGCCAGTCGGTCACTCTTTTCCAAAAGGTGGAAGTAACATGACATGACCAAAATAGGTGAATTAATGTCTCCGCGGAATCATGGCAAAACGTGCATTGTTCGTTTTCTTTTCTTCCTATTTTAAATAAAAGTCATTGGTTGGTATACGCCTATGCAAGAGTTTAAACTGGAACTCGATCAGTTTAGTGCTTTTGGTGCATCTTGGTGTCATGAGGTAAGCAAGTTCCCAGTTAAAATTGTTTCATATATAGTTACAGTCCTGAAGCCATTTATTTTGGCTATTGCTTGGGATTATACCTTTGGCATTGACTAGCTGTTTGTAAATTAACGGACCTGGCTTTTTGCTTTTCATAATCTTATCACAAAAAGTTTCCGAGTTGTGTTCCCTAAGCTCGGCAGTTCCGGAGACCGTTTTACGAAGGGATTTTATAGCTGACAAGAGACCGTAAAAACCAAGAGGGCGTACTTTTAGGCCATGTTTTGCGAAAAAAACATTCAGAGTCAAAAATCTATTGTTTCCTGTTGTTTGAAGGTGTTTTACTTTAGTTATCCCATTTTCAAACCAATCCTTAAAGAAAATTGGCCTATTTTCTATTCTCAGTAGTGAATTGAACCATAATGCCTGTTCTCCAAAACTGATTTCAGAAGATATTTGGCGCTCAAAGTTTATTTCGGCCCAATATTCTAATATTTCCTTAAGGAAAGGGTCGGTGACCCTGATCATTTCCTTTGTATCCCTAACATTTAGGTTACAGTGGAAAAAACTTTCGCCTCCATAGTTCTTAAGTTCCATATCAAACAGGAGTTTCCATTTCCCGTTGTTAGTTGTGTCCAAGTACTTTCTTACCCACGTTGTTTTGAGAGATTTGTTGAAAGAAAAGAGATCAATCATTTTTAGACCGCCATTTCGGGGTTCGTTAATCATGACTTTCCTCTTTATTTTGTCGCCTTTTCTATTCCATAAGAACTGATAAAACATGTCGTTTATTTCTTTTAGAGCACAATGGTTTGAGCGCAACGAGGCAAGTAGGTAAACGATCAGTGATGCGGCTAGCGATTTTAGCACGGTAATTTTCCCTAGCAGTGTGAGCCTCCGGTATTTCCAGCAGCTTAATAATTTCCTAATTTTTTCAATTTTTTCTTTATAGTTCAAGGTTATCGCAAGATCTGGATCAGTTGAAAGCCATAAGCCTAGCGTTTTGACCTTGCATCTTGGCCATTTGAAGTTCTTTCCTGGCACGAGGATTTTCTCATGACCAGTCTTAGAGCCAATCCAAAGAGCTTCCGTTTTGCTATCATTGAGCCTGAGGCCGGATATCTTACCGAAATCATCTAATAATTGCAGGGCTGAAACAAGCGAGTCCTTAGACCCGTTTAAGATAAGAGTAGTATCATCAGCATATTGACTTATCTTAATTTCTTTGTTGTCTAGAGAGAAACCCATTATACTCCTACTGTTTCGGATTGACTTGGCCAGTATCTCCGCTGCCAGAATAAATAAATATGGTGAAAGGGGGCAGCCTTGCCTAACACCTCTTTGAGGCTGGAAAAATTTGCTTGACCAGCCATTGTTGAGAATACAGCTTTCAATTCTGCAATAAAAAGTCCTTACCCAATTAATAATTGATCGACCAAAGCCAAAGAAACGTAGAGTATGAAAAATAAAAGGCCATTCAAGTGAATCGAAAGCTTTTTCAAAATCTATGAAGAGTAGTAGACCTGGGATATTATGCTGTGCAGCATATTGGATGATACCATCAATAAGTCGTATATTTTCGCCGATGAACCGTCCTTTAATAAAACCTGTCTGATCGTTGTTTATAAGCCTTGGAAGCACGGACTTAATACGATTTGCAATAGCTTTTGCTGCGATTTTATAATCCGTGTTGAGGAGGGTTATAGGACGCCAATTTTTTACATAAAAAGGCTCTGTATCTTTTTTTGGAATAAGTTTAATGATTCCACGTCTTTGGGTGATAGATAAGCAACCCGACTCGTACGCAAAGTTAAGAGCAGAAAGAAGGTAGGTTGAGATATCATTCCAGAACAATTTGTAAAATTCAGCTGGAAGGCCGTCTGTGCCGGGCGTTTTACCCGAATCCATAGACTTTAAGGCTTCTGCGCATTCTGTTTCGGTTAAGATACCGTCGCACGCCTGTTGATCCTCAGGGCTTAGCAAAGTTTGATTTGTTTGCGGGAAAAAATTAAAATTGGGGGAGTTTTCTATTTTCGAGGCATAGAGGTCTTCATAGAAAGATTCGCATTCGGCTAAAATGTCCTTGTCAGATGTGACAAGGGTATTGTCTTTGAGTTTTAATTGGCTTATTGTGCCTTGTTTATAATGTCGCTTTTCAAGACTAAGGAAGTATTTAGTGTTCTTTTCACCTTCATTATACCACTTTGACTTTGACCGAAGAATAGCTCCTTTAGTTCGGTATTCAAAAATTTTTTCGAGTTCCTCTTTTAAGACCTTAATTCTCTCAGTTGCAATTTGGTACGAGGAATCACAGCAGACTGCGCTATCTAGCTGTTTCTCTATAGCTGCGGTTTCTTTTTCCAACTCGTCTTCTTTCTTTATTTGCGCTCTTTTTAAGGACGCTGAGTAAGAGATTGATTCTTGACGCACTTTCAATTTTATCATGTCCCATAGCAGCAAGGGGTTGACGAGGTTGTCCTCTTTGTATTCGCTAGCCGTCTTTTGTATCGTTGCCTTTATTTTTTCAATAAAAATGGTATCGGCAAGGAGGGATGTGTTTAACTTCCAGAATCCGTTTCCCCTTGGGTTAGAGTATAAGGATAGGTTAAGCGTTATCATGGAGTGATCACTTTTGAATCCTGGAATGATATCTGTTTGAGTACAGTTACACAACGAAGTCTGGCTTACTAGGAAAAAATCAAGTCTGCATTGAACATCTGGCTGTCTCTGTCGCCAGGTAAACCTTTTGTTTTCTGGATTAAAGATCCTCCAAACATCGCATAACTCCAGATCTTCCGCCGCATCTTGTATCACTCTCAAAGCGTTATGGTGAGTTCTGGCAATTCCGTTCTTTTTGTCTTTTTCAATATCTAATACTAAATTGAAGTCACCGCCGATAATAACTTCATCGCATTTGAAATCAGAAAGGTGATCGAAGAAGACGCTAAAGAAATCGGGATCATCCTTATTAGGAGCGTAGATACTAGCCAAGGTCAATAATTTGCCGTCTGCTTCGATATCGCAAATGATAAACCGACCATTAGGGTCTAGGAGAAATTTAATAATGTCTAAATTAAAATTATTGTTAAAGAGAATATTGACCCCTGCTTTGTTGCTCGATCCGCAGCTGAAGAGCGCTTTGTAGCCCCATTCACACTTCCATATGTCTGTGGTATTTTTGGAACAATGGACTTCTTGCAACATGTATATTGAAAATTTTTTAGATCTCAACCAATTAAACACCTCCTTTCTTTTGGTGTTATTTCCAATTCCCCTGACGTTTAGCGAGGCGATTTTAAGATCGGTCGTTTCACATTAGCATATAAAAACTTAAATAACATGCAGAAATTATGATTGCTCCAGAAAATAAATACTAACAAAATACTGCGTAAGAGAAAAAGGAAAAAATCTAAGGCAGGACACATAGAATACAGACAAAACGAATAGCGTTAGTGGCAGAAAAAAAAATAACTTCAATAACAACAACAGCAACAGCAACAGCAAGAAAAATTTTGAAAGTGGTCTAACTAAGATGAGCTTTCGGTACCGCGGTTTTTACAATCTCTCTCTACTCGCAAACTCTTTAGTATCAATTATGAGATGGCGAGAAAAAAACAAACAAACAAACAAACAAATAGCAGAAGCGAAATGTTTGTAATCGAAGGTAATACAGAGAAGACCAATAGGATAAAGAAATGATTACAAGGGTTTTGCTCCCTGATTATATGTCCAGTACCTGGCCCACTGGCCAGAATTTACCCCTTATAAAAAGTTTGTCAGGTTGTGACTTGCTAAAGGATACGGGTATGTTGTTCTTTTGGCCTTCTTAAAGGTGTCCATTTGTCTGCTTCTTCTTTTGACCAATTCTTGAGGAAGGTCCCTAAACATCTGAAAGTTAGTACCTCTGAGACGAGAGCCCAGAGCGAGTATTTGCTCGCAGTCTTTGTAGCGCAGGAATCTTGCGAGAATTGGTCGCGCTCCTCCATCTTCTTTCCTCTTTCCCAGTCGGTGAACTCGCTGAATTTCTACAGATCTTGCGTCCCGGTAACCTAGCTGCTGATCAGGAAGGTTCTAAGCACTTCTTCTGTGTCTTCTACTCCATTTCTCGGTGAAGGTGATTCGGCAATGTTATTAAATTTTATTTCTCGCGCCTCGAGTAGGCTTCTAAGTATAAATCTTTCGTGTTGAGGTCTTCTAAAACCTGGTTTCACATTTCTTGCTGTTCTAAGAATGTTTTCCTGCTTACACAATTCTGTGCTTCTTTTTTTTAACATGACACTATTACCTTTTAAAGTAAAAAAAAGACAAAACTAAAGAAAAAATGGTACAAATAATTGATCGGCTTTAATTTCCAAAAATGCAAATGGCAAAATCAGCTGATATTGTCACTTCAAATTTTGTAACATTAACATGTAATTGCCTTTAGGTCGGCGATTTAGTTCTACGTGTCTTTGCACATTTGCATACTCACAATTGAGTCAAAAAATAGAATTGTTTGGAGAAGCGAACAACGCGGAAAATACCGAAACATGTAAGCTGCTGTCGGATCTAACATTAAGAACATATACCAAAAGGCAAACTGAATATTCCTCCGGTTTTGTTTACCTTACCATACTCCCCAACACCCTTCTGTCTCCCTCCAAACAAGCCCACTATCGCTTGCCCAACACTATCTGTAGTATTTATATGTTTATCTCTACCCTCCCACCCTCCGTTTTGTAGGACGGAGCATGCGTATTTGTCGAATGATGATCGAAGCTGCACGATCTTTTAAATGTACAGCAAAAAACGGAAAAGCGCTATAACTTAAGGAACGCTGATTTTATTGTACCCCGTTTTAATACTATCCTTGGTTTTCACATGACGTCATAAAAAACTAGAATTCAAAATTAAACAGATTTTTGTATTTTTAACTTCATCGCGTAAAAGACATTTTAGAAATGTATCTGCTTGCATGTTTTCAGCTCGGCAGCGTGCTTTGTTTTGAAAATAGAGCAGTTTGAATTTTAGGTTTTTTCACAGTGCGTGACATAAACATGTCTGCTCACAGGCATGTCACGTACACGAAAACATCGATTCAGCTTGTTTTTTTGAGGTTTGAAAACCCAACATGACAGGAGAAGCGTCTTTACGAATGTTTGCAAGCTCAAAAAGAGAGGAGAATGCCTTTGAGATAGCCACAGTAAATTCCAGATGTTTTAACACGTTTCCGGCCGCCATATTTGTGCCCCTCAGAGGGACACTAACATGGCGGGTCCATACTAAACTATATAATTCTGAGTGGTACATTTTGCCGAATAACTCGAGTACGGAATATCGCACAGCCCCAAGACTTTGGTATGTTGTTTAATTATTACTCTTCTACAACATCTCCATTTCTTGACTTTGTCTATCGAATGGTAGATGATTTTATTGTTTTACTTGCGTGACTGAAAACCAAGAATTAAGTATGGGAAGCATTCCTTGAAATATTTAGGGCCTATGTTGTGGTATAAGCTGACAAGGGAGGAGCGTACCTTGAGCAGTTTAAACTCTTTTAAACGACAAATAAGGAAGAAAGACTTGGCGATGTTGATCGAAAATGAAGGATGCAAGCATTGTAATTTATCCACAAGCTGACAATATATTTATGTTCTTAGGATATGAATAGACTTTTCTCTAGATTTCATTCGCAAATTTTATAGGAATCTTAGTAATTTTGTTAAATCATAATTTGTATATAGATGTATTTTAGTTTTTAACTTTTAAACTGTGTCACCAATTAGTGAAAGCTAGAACGACTGACACATGAATAAAGTTACTTACTTACTAACTTACTTAAGAGGTTTGCAATGGCGTGGTCTATGGTCTCTGGTTAGATTCGAATCATCCATTTGGTAAATCCAAGAAAACACTACACTATCGATCTCTATCTCCACTTTAAAAAGTAAGCTATGCACACTGGACAAAAAACATTGTACGCTTCCCAAGTTAACTCAGTTAGTTTTAAGCTGGGATATTTATGAAATAATTTTCTTAATAACATGCAAACTGTGGATGCGTACTTGCTAAGACCCCGTGGGTGTTGTTTTAATAGAGTTCTAAAAACAGTGCCAGTTGGTTCCCAAGCTTCGCCTTTTGACCGGTTTTAAACCTGTTGAGACTGTCAAAACATTCCACATGATTAGTAAAAATTGCATCAGTTTAGCGTCCTGGGATCAAGCTTGTTATGGAAAAAGGTTCTGATCTGATGAGCAAAGAGTTGCCGAAATCCAAGCAGTTGTGGTTTGTTTGTTGCTTAAGAACTTCCTGTGTCATGTCAAATCATTTATACAAATATTGTGCTGGTTTCAGACCAACAATTTAAAAAGACTTCGGACGAGGCCAGACATCAAATGATAAAATCTTTGGTGGGAATTTGCGTTTTTCCTTGCCTTCAAAAACACAAAGTGGTGCAGATGAAAACATCTGCAGTGCCAGTAGATTGACACAGAATAAATATATTGCAACCAGTTATGTCATGACTCTCAATTAAATGGATCATTTATTAATAGGAATTTAGTTAGCTCATGTTATAATCCGAGCATAGATTTAAAAGACAACCAGCAGATAAGCCATGGTAAGAGATTTTCAAACGGAATTAAGATTTTTGTTTGCCAGTCAAGATATAAACTACACAATAAATTTCAGTAACTTGCCAATAGTAAAAAAGAAAGGGCGTATTATTCGATGCAAATGAGGGAATCTCGTGATATCTCGAGAACATCTTCTATCAAGCAAGTCAGTTAATCTTTGGTTAAATAGAAGCTTACAAAGGAGTGGTTACACAGTCGGGAAATTTGTTCCAATTTGTTTCCTTTCGGCTAACTGTTTAAGAATAGCCGTACTGTTAACTAGTCATTCAGAAAACAACATTTTTAAAGCAAAATAGAAATTAGAGATTCCGTGTAAATGCTTTGTTTACTTCATCACCGAAAACTATAACGAACCAGGTGACAACATCTGACTTGAGTCAGTACTCAGCCAATTTGGGATGTAGGTGAATTCAGTCATTTCATACACAAACGGTGAACATTTCCTAGGATTCAATATTAGATTTATGTCATGATTAGTAAAGACACTTGCCAAAGTGCAGAAAATAAGGCGCCTTCGTTGGACCAATGGTGAATAAGACAGTTCAAATTTTATTCTATTTTCGGCTTAAGTTAGAGGTAATTTGCTTCCACAGTTGATGTTTTATGGTAATTCGAGTCATTCTGCTCAGTGCCGTTTGATGGTAGAGCAGATGATTTAAAACAAACTGACTGCGCTTCTATCGCAAGAATACACAGCCTAACTGACAATAGTTTTCGATGCAAAATCGGGGATGAACTTTGGTGAAACTCATTCCCGCCAACGAGTTACGAAGTGAGTGAATATTTGATGAGAAACAAAGAAAGAGACGCCGCACATAACTCAAGTCACTACATAGAAGAATTGAAATGTTTAAAACAGTGGAAGTTCTAAAGATCTATGAATTAGTTTCGCGTCTTCGAATATGCTTTGAGACTATGACACAAATGCAACACTCTGAAGGGTTGATTAGAATTATTTCATTGCATGCATGGTGACGTAAAGTACTGAAAATTTCAACTTTATTTCGATTCTTCTACAATTTTTTTCAGTTTGCAAGAGGTGGAAACAAGCAGAAGACAAAAGCGGAAAGAGCACTAGGATTTGCTACAGGATAACTAATGACACTAAAGATGGACATTCTGACCATTTTGCGGAAGAATTTAGTGCCATTCGGATTGCTGTTTTCATCGTTGAATTTGCTATGGTATTTATTATCAACGCCGTCACCATCATCGCTTTTACAAGAAACCGCCATTTACGGAAGCCCAGCACGTATCTAATAATAAACCTTACCGTAGCTGATTTACTGGTGGGAGCCATCATGGGATCTTTGGAATGTTATGATCTGGTTATCGGCCCTGATCTTGGCTTTAGTTTGGTAGAAATGATTATCGAGATTCTTGCCGGTGTATTTCCAATATCATCCGTAGCTAATCTCTCCTGGATCGCTTTAGAACGCCTTTACGCAACACTTTATCCTTTTAGGTTATTTTCAACGCCGTCACCATCATCGTACAAGAAACGGCCATTTACGCAAGCGCAGCACGTATCTGATAATAAACCTGTCTGTGTCTGATTTGCTGGTGGGAGCCATCACGGGATCGTTGAATATTTATCACCTGGTTATCGTGAATTATATTATTCACGCAACACATTATCCTTTTAGACATTGTTTAATTGAGAAATGGTTTTACTTTAAAAGTATCATTTTCAGTTGGCTGCTGGCTTTAATTATGGCATCTGTATATGCTGTCTTCAGTTATGTCCTGTGTACGTCAGACGCTATAGGTAGTTATTGGTTAAGGACATCATTTCTTGTCCTTACCCTCCTATTGGTCATTGTGGGTAACGTCATTATTACGGTAAATATCAAACGAAACCCTCGTCCTCATCCTTCCAGCGCTGTCGCTTCAGAAAGGAAACCAATCTCGTACCCAGAGTCCTCAGGCCCTTTGGCCAGCGGTTAGTCGCTAGGAGAGACTCTGGGATAATGGAAAAAAAAAATCAAATTTTTTGATTGGCTTGCCCGTAACGGTTTCCATTGTTTTACCCCTGATCTTCTGGGAAAATGGCAGTCCATTATCCCAGAGTCTCTCCGGGCGTCTACCCGCTGACCAAACAGCCCGAAGACTCTAGGTACGATAGTTTCTGTTGTTTCTCTGCTGACCATTGTACCGTGGGTTGTTTACCACGGCTTACTCATTCAATCAGGCGTAGGACTGTCCAGCACTAAGAGGACAGAGACAGAGTTCCACTCTTTTAGTTTGGTACGTTTCTTGTTTTGTATGAATTTTATAGTTAATACATTAATATACGCCATACGATTGCAGGAGTTTAGGAAAGCCGTCAGGGAACTTGTCTGTAAAAATAATTCGGTCTCCACAAGTGTCCAAACTATTGAGCTTCACGAAATGTAGCGTTATATATTGTAGCAAGGGTCGGTTGTTTAATTGCGAGCTGTAAAGCTAAACTGGGACTAGTATCCATAATGAAATAAAAAGTTAGTTACTGAAAAGGAAATTAGGTTGCTTATGGCCCAGCGGTGAGGTTTGTCGCGATCTGTTAAGCTTCAGCTTGATTTTGTGATTTTGTTTATGTATCACTGTTCCATTTTAAAAACAAAATATGGATCACAACAAAATGAAACACCACGTGCAATGAATATGGGTTGTTGGCCAAGCGAGAGGTCAGCATAGCGGATATTGGCCAAGTTCTTTTTTTTTTCGCCGCGGCGTGTTTATGAACTTGGTGAATAAAGTATTTATTATATGACTCAAAGGACGCTATGAAAAGACAGTAAAACTCGGGACGAACGGGATATCCGGAGCAGTCAAGATGGCTCCATCTTGACCTCACGGGTAGCCAATCACAGCAGAAGAATTGATTTATCTTGACAGCTGAAAGAGCCAGTCATATAATAAATAAATAAATAAATAATTTTCAAGCAAGTTAAAAGAAAACTAGCTGACGCCGCGCTTTAGACACTGAAACTTGTAATTGGATTCTAAAAATTGCAAAAAGCATTAATTCAAATCATTTTAAGATTGAAAAAGGGTAAAAGGACGACTACTTTTCGACGTCAGCTTAAAGTCATTACCAAGTAAATGTTCAAATACATAAATATTAAAAAAAAAAAACAATAGATAATCGAAACGTTGAGTACGTATGAAGTACCGTTATTGTTACTGGTGGTGAAAAAGTCCCTTCTTCGCAGTACAAAACATAAAATAGTTCAAATGAAATAAATTTGTTGATTTCATCTTTTGAGAGCGTTAGTCGCACATTTTATCGATCAAGTACTTATATTAAACGCACTGAAATTAGTTCAAATGTTTATTTCCGCGACATAGCTCTCAATAGAAGTTTGCAAACGTGAAATATATGTGGCCTTCTGAACAATTTTAACTTCATACGGTTCTCTTATAGATCACGAGACATGCTTTGTGACCCATTTCTCTTCAAATAGTGTTTGAACAATTGCGGGCGTTTTTATTAAAATGAATAAGTACGAAATGATTGCAATTGCGCTTTTTGTTTTGTTTAATTTGTTTTTCAAACTTTTCAAGAATTTGGGATAGATTGGTCATTAGTTCTCAGCGACTGGGTTATAAATACTTAAACCACCCGGCAGCTCATTCTCTTCTAATTCCTATATGTTCTCGAAGAAATTAGCTATACAGCTACTCTTGTAAATCCGAGGTGAAATAAAGGTGATGTATGTACGTATGATAATGTGTTATGAGTGAATTTGTCATGCTGTAAAATCGACGACAATACGATCATAGTTAGGGGTAAGAGTCACGCTTGTGTCATTTGGTGATGAGCTTGGGTCGCATGCGAGATGCGAGTACCTCGAGAATAGCTGCTAACCGATTACACAGAATAAAAAATAAATGATTTTCTGCCCAAGAAGATGCCGTCAATCAAACAGCGTCCATAAAAATATTCGGTTTTAAGGTTGGTTCCTTGTACTCTTGACTAAGTTGGCCAGGCTTTTCGGAGGATATATTTCACGAGAAAAATACCTTTTCCAAATCAAGTAAGAAGGGAAGTCAGACTTATTTTATGTGTACACCTCTGTTTTCCTTCATAAAAACCTAAGGGAAATAGCTTCTAAAACATCTGGAGTCAATAGATAGCCAATCGGATTTCAGGTTATAAATATCTCATGCGTAGGCAGCTATCTATATCGAAAAAATCATCAAAATTATCAAGAGCAGTAAACGGAGGCGCCATATTGCTGAGAAACAACGTTAAAAGCGACTCGGTTTCATCAAAGTCAATCTTCTTTCAGCAGAACGTTGCGCAATTTACTTCCGTTGTTGACGCCTTATGGTAGTTTTGACGATTTCACTAAGTGATAGAAAGAAACTAAGGGCAGCTAATCTAGACTGCGAGCCGGCTGTGTGCAACAACACTGAGCTCTATAAAAATTGGAAGTAAAGCACTATTAAAATGGGACTTCCCTTCTGGTATATGTCGCACTCACATGATGCTCATGATGAATCGCTCGATCAGAGGGCCACTATGTGCGGAATGGTACACAAGGGATGTAAAAGGTGAATAAAACCTGACGGAAACGCAAAAAGGAAATGATCTATATCTCTGAAGAAAAATTAATTAGAACAAAGCAGACAATTGATGAATTAATGTTCATGTTACGCTGACTCGAAATTTTAATATATCTCCTTTCATTTTTAGCTTGAATGAGTTCAAAACAAAGTGAAGACTACAGCTGTATAAAGAGGGAAGCTTTGTTTTAGGATGTGTAACGATACTGAAGAAAAACGTTCGCCAGTACAGCCTGGCACTATCTGGTTTGCTGTTTTTATTGCTGCATACGCTATGGTATTTGTTTTAAACGCCTTCATCCTCATCGCCTTCGAAAGATACCGCCAATTACGCAAGTGCAGTACGTACCTCATAATAAACCTGACGGTAACTGATTTGCTGGTAGGCGCAGTGGCGGGACCCATGGAGTTATACATGACGATTAACAAGGTAGAACCTGGGCTTGGGTTCAGTTGGAATGATTTCAGTGTGTTCATCATAAATTCCATACCCACAATAGCTTCCTTGACTAATCTTTCGTTGATTTCCTTAGAGCGCTTTCACGCAACAATTTATCCTTTTCAGCATTGTTTACTTGAGAAATGGTTTTACTTTAAAACTATCGTTTCCGGTTGGCTGTTAGTTGTACTTCTTTCAGCTGCGGGTGCTGTCATCTTTCTATTTAACAAAGTCGGCAGCTATTTGTTTATGGCACCAATACTTGTACTTACCCTCCTCATACTAATGGTGTGTAACGTCATCATTATTATAAAGGTCAAACGAAACCCTCCTCCCCAGCATTCCAGTATTCTCGTTTCAGAGAGGAAACTTACTGTAACTTTATTCATAGTTACTGTTGTCTCAATACTGACAATTTTGCCTCTGGTTGCTTACGGCGGCTTTCTCTTAACTCAACCAGCAAGTGTATGTCCCTACAGGACTTATGGTTGGGATATAGTACGGTTCTTGTTTTATATGAATTCCATGGTTAATCCGTTAATATATACCATACGAATGCAAGAGTTCAGAGAGGCAGCCAAGAGGCTTATTGGTATTAAGACTCAAGAGCCTTCGTGCATA
This sequence comes from Pachyseris speciosa, assembly GCA_016490735.1. Classification (NCBI taxonomy): domain Eukaryota; kingdom Metazoa; phylum Cnidaria; class Anthozoa; order Scleractinia; family Pachyseridae; genus Pachyseris; species Pachyseris speciosa. The sequence goes on from JAEMWC010000914.1 coordinate 103,111, forward strand.
CAATCCACTGAGCTTCCTGTAATGTCATGATGCGCAGCAAAAAACACTGATCCAGGGTTTGGGTGCTTAAAACAGTTCATAATGTTCCAAATAGGTAGATAAAAGATCAGCAGTAATGAGAGTGATATCAGTGCAGGTTAAGCAGTTGCCAGAGCAAACAAATAAAGCAATCTTCAGGGGCAACCAACGAGCCAAATCATTCAATAAAGCTGTAGAAAGGCATTTTTCAGTAACCTTATATACGATGTTAAGTGATTTTTTCGTTAGCTAGATGAATTTCATCTGTTCGGATTCCCTTGGTGAAATTTTAATTGCCCGAAAATGTTAGGGAACAAAATCTTTCTACGAACTTTCAACTTTTTGACTTCCAAAAACAGCAATTACGACTATTCCGAAAACCTCAGGGGCTATGATTTCCCCATTGCGAATCTTTTAGGCCATATTTCAGTTATGATAATCCGAGTGCACTTAGCTTTAATCGACGCCAAAAGCTCAAGGTGAACTACCCTCTACAGAACAGATATCTACTGAAACGTCTCGTTGGGTGCCCGTGAATCTTGCCAAATGTTCAAACAGCTACCTGATTATTGGAGAGATACTATACTATATTCCAAGGGCTAGAAGAGCCACTACTTTATAGCAAGATGTTTTTATCTTGTTACAGTCTCCTTCTACTCCGATGCAATTCATTTTGTAATTTTTGTCGTGGGACGTCTGCAACCTAGTTTTTAATTGCGTAACTGAAGTATAAATTGCGCAGAGATAGAAGAAGGATATCGAAAAAAGGGATTTATCAGGGGCGTAGCCCGGATTTTTCAAAGGGAGGGTCACACTGTGTCAAACAGAGGGTTCTAACCAGATTACCACCTGAATATTGTGAGTTGTTTGCTTAAATAAAAGGCTTACAAAGGGAGGTCACGGGCACCTCAGGGCCCCCCAAGCTACGCCCTTGTTCATGTATAACTTGCCATAGAATGCTTCTATAGAAGCTCAAAACCATTGCAGACTCTCGTTATTTTTTACTATGCACAGCTCATATGAAGTCAACCGTATGAAAATTAATTGTTGTAGATTAACTTAACGTACACTCTGCAGTATTACGATTAACAAATAAAAGTATTGTGTTAAGTCTTTACGGATTTCCCATTATTAATAAAGCTTGGCGGGGCGTCAGTGGGTATGTGTATGCTGGCCGTCAGTAAAATTCTCAAAAGAGCGCCAAATGACTCCGAAGGCATGGGTATGAACTGCGTTGGGTAACTGAGAACGAGTTCATCATCATTTTACATCATACAGAGTTTGCAAAGCGAAAGAAGTTGCTTTGTTTAAGCCTGGACACGGTTTTGCTATGTGTGATAAGATCGCCAGTAAGGAGGAAGAGGCGACCGAGGGTTCGCTGCTCAAGAGGGTATTTTCAAATTTGTAATAGTTTAATTCTTGAATTACGTGTAACACGAAATTACTCAGACTTCGAATGCCTTGTGAATCCCTAGTGAACAAATCTCTACATTGATGGCCGTAACTCTCTGTTTATTCTTCTTCATTTTTGCGAACAATTTGCATGTATTTGGAAATTTTGGCCCGCTTAAAGTACCGCAACTATCAACTATTACTAAGTTGCCTATTACTAAGATGCCTGACGGTGTACAAACTTTAAGAAGAGAAAATGATGACCTAGAAAAGCAGTTACAGCAACTGACGAAGGATTTTGAGTCCATGAAAGCCAAGATGGCCGAAAGGAATAAAGCAATGACAGAACGAAGATGACGTCCAGTTTCTTAGCGATAGATATAATAACCTCGTACAATCGAAAGACGACATAGCGCAAGACTTGTTAAATTTAAACCGAAGATTGGTTGAGCTGAAGAAGAATGTTGGGAGGATTGACAAGGCAGTTGACGAGCTGTTGTTTTATAGTTTTCAGTACAACCTAAAATCATCGGTGTCCCTCAAGTTAATGAGAAAGAGTCATCTGAAGAAACCGCCGAGTTATGTGTCAAGCTATTTTCTGGTATTGGATTTGATGTCTCCATCTCTGATGTAGACATTGCTCATAGAGTACCCCAACGAAATACAACGAACAGTAATGGCCGCCAAAGAAGACATCCCAATTCAATCATCTGCAAGTTTACAAGAAGGTTGGTACGTGACAAGGTCCTGGATGCGAGGAGAAATACCTCTCAATTAACAGTACACAATTTGGAGCTACCTTCTTCTTCCACAATTGATCGGATTGCGATCTATAGTCACTTGACGCCCAGGCTGCAAGAATTATTGCATGATGCAAAGAACCACCAGGCAATGTACCACTTCAAGTGGTGCGGGGCGAAGGGAGCAGCAATCTTTCTACGAAAGACGGACTCGTCTCCAGCTATTCGACTAATGACCGCAGATGATCTCACGAACCTGAAATTGCATGAACCCTCAACGGCAGCCGAATGATCTTCAGTACGATTGACCGCCATTGACTTAAGATATTGATAGCTAAGTACAATTTTAACATTTGTAGTAACCTTCTTAGAGCGAAATTATTCTTTCCTAATTTGAAAGGTACGTGTGAAATATGGGAGAATCAATGCGGCACTTACTAAGAAGAACAGCTCGCACGGATGTTTCATATTAACTTGGGTTCAAGGAGGACCTAGAGAGAATAATTGTTCATGTTGGTGTGTTTTTTACCTCGGAGCTTTCAAGTATTCGCTTAGCTTGTTGGAGCCGACTTCCGGCGATTTGGAAGTTGATTTGATGACGAGTAAATATACGTGTCTGGATAATTGTTTTCCTCATGTTTGATGTTTTTACCTCAAGGTCAGTTTGTGCAATGGGTTCTGCGGCTTTGGTCAACTCTTCAGTAGCTTGCCTAAACTGCGCCGGTGATAATTAGTTTCTTTTTCTCGCTGAGATCTTTTTTGATGAACCAGATCAAAAGCCCGGTAAAAATAATTGAACATTCAAAAGCGTAATTTAATAATAGTGCGATTTCAAATCAAAAACAAAAGACCGCGATGGATCAAGGGTGAAAAAGGACCTTTAACTGTTTAAGGCCTAAATTCTTTGAACTCTTTCGGTAATTTTCTCGATGCAAATAATTGAAAGGGATTTAGATGTCCTATATGAAGGTCTCCCTTGGAACGTTTGCTTCTCTGGAATACCGAGTTTTCAAGTTTTATTGTGACGTCACAATTTGAACCGTTGTTGTTTTGCTTGCGACCGTAACGAGTTGTAATCGGTAGTTACTCGGTTTATAAGTGTGTTTTCGAGCCATTTTTCACTGCAGAAGTTCCCAGGCTGGCATCATTAAGCTGGAATGAAGAGTAGAGGGAAACCTCTGAACGTAGCCAGAGGTGAGAGATAATTTCACAACCACTGGGACGCTAAAAGTGGTCGTGTCGACCCATGGCAGCTCAGAAGTGAAGCCGTTCGTCTCTCTAGCCATTCTGTGATGGATTCTTGAACCTAGCAAGGCAATTTTGGTGAGATTTAACTTGCAAAGAACACAACGTGAACCATATTTTGCCAGTAGATCCGGATGGCAATCTACAAAATGAAGATGGCGAGACATCCATTGCGCCGTGGTATCCAAACCTCCCAGTATGCAATCCAAGAGCCAAAGAGCTTTCAAAAGTGGCTCGAATCAAACGGCTGATGCTTGATTCGCTGCAGGCGTGAGAGAAAAAATTGGAGATAAATGCTTAGACATGAGATCGAGGTTTGCTCTTATTAGGGTATTTTGTTTTCCAAAGGAGATTTTGAATTAAAGAATTAAAAGCAAAGATGTGTATCTTTTAGCTTTGCTCCAGGGCATATAAAAAGGCCATTACTAGTTTGCTCGAAAATAAATAATGATATGGAACGGGAAACGAAGGTTATGGCCAGTGTATTGGCTCTTAATGCCTAAAAAATTTACTGGTCGACATTATAAACAGACCATAATAATCAGATCTAAATTTGAGAGCGTGGGCAATCTTGAAAACGGTAGGCCTGTCTTTTGTACAAATCCGTACGATATATCGTACACTGGGCGTTAAAGGGTTAAACAATTTATGCCACGAACCTGCTGAACGATTTGTTAGATAATTATTCATATATCATGATCGCAGCACAAAATAAAACAAGAACAACAACAACAACAACAATTAGCAGACAAAGAGTTCGAGGAAAGAACTTAAAAACTTAGTGAGGACAGTTTGGTTTTTCATTGGCCTTAGGATATGGTATTCAAGAGGTCATGGGTTTGACTCCCGTACAAGCTTTTAAGATCAACGTCGAGGCATCAGCATAATCATCCTCATCACCAAGCACCGCAAGTACAAATTGGAGAATTTTGGTTTTGATTTTTTTTTTTTCACATACTGTCAACTGCGTTCCCTATTTCATCCACTCTGGTGCTAACTTCAGCTAGCCAAGTACTAATATGCGTTTCAGCTTCTTGCTCGCATTTGTTTGGAAGGTTTGAGACTTGCCACGTGCATCATAGTAAAACTACAAAAAACCATGGCAAGAAATGAGGGACATGAGGGGGCGGAGTCACTTCAGAGCAGTCTAGAGAACTGTCAATTACTTTCTTTCTTTCGCGAGATGCTATTGGATGATCGTTGCTATAGAAATTTCCTTCATAATAATAATAAAAAAAGATGGCGGCCCTGTCCAGTAATCTACGGTTGTCTGCAACAACAAAGAAATAAAGATAATAGAGAATGTTTGTTATCTGGAAAATTTCCACTAATAAGTAGATCGATTTTTGGCTGTTTTGGTGAAATATCGGACATTCTTGGCTTATGAAAGTGTACAGTACTTCGAACGATCACGGCGAATTGATAATTTGATTTCCTCCTGTTTAATTTTCCCGCTATCTCGCCGCAAGGATTTGTTGTCTTTCTCAGTCTTTTACCGAGGATTTCTATCAGTAAAAAGCCTGGGAAAGAGAAGAATGATTTAACAAAATGGCCGGCGCTACTTCGAACCTGCGAAAACTTGGAACTTGTGAAGCGTTCACAGCACTCATGGCGCTTCTATGAAGACTTACCTTCATCCAAGTAGACTTGAAAAAAGTCCATCTTCAATGCTGATTACCGTGGTGGACCGAAACTGTGATAGAAAAACAGTTCCATCGACGCCAACTACATTGTTTTGGAACAATATTTCTGATTGAAACCACGGAATTCGTTCCGGCACGGGCTTGCAAAGTTAGATTTTTCAAAGGCGATTCGCAGCTGGAAAAGGCATTCCGCCATACTTTTCTTACCAAAGAAGAAAGCTCTACTTCAAAGTTCAAAACCGTGGCGGATAAAACTGGAAAGTGACTAATTATTGTGTCAAAGAACGACTATCGATTTCAATAAACAGGATCAGATTGAAACCAGGGAATTCGTTGCGGCACGGGCTTGCAAAGTTAGACTTTTCGACGGCGATTCAGCTGGAAAAGGCATTCCGCCATACTTCTCTTACCAAACAAGAAAGATTAACTTCAAAGTTCAAAACCGTGGCGGATAAAGCTGGAAAGTGACCAATTATTGTGTCAAAGAACGACTATCGATGTCAATAAACAGGATCAGATTGTGGAAAAGTAAAAAGCTTAGAGAGGTATGTCAAAAAATTTAATTTTCTTCACTCAAGTCTCTCTATTTATGATCGCCATGTTTCTTAGCGTGATTTTTCTAAGTGTCGCTACGAACTGCGCACGCGCGTCCCTCATTTCTTGCCATGGTTTCCGTTGATTGTGCACTGCTGTCCGGAGAGCTAGAATGTTCAGCGATGTGTTCTTTCAGCTTAAGAATCTCTTCGAACAGAACATTGACTAGCTCTCTGAGCCCTTGTTTTTTTTTTGTTTTTTTTTTTCTTTAGAATAGTATTAGTGTCTGGCATGATAAATAATAGTGTTACCGGTACTCAAGTGTGTATACCTATGAAGCGATAGGTTAAACGAAAAACGAAATAACGTAGAAAAGTATTAAAATTTGCCGGAGAGCTGTTTCATACGTCCATATGCATCTTGGTCGCTCACCGCTGACAGTAGGCTGGGCTGCTGGTTTGATGAATGTTGGTGAGTTGCTCTGAAGTGGGTTCGTCCGTCATGTCGACGAGCACCACTTCAGTAGTCTTGAGGTTGAAGGGACTTGACGGAGTGTGGGTGCTAAGATGACTGTTGAGGCCGATAATTGCATGGAAAGTGCGGTGACATCTTGGGCAGGTAATGAAGTGGATGTCCACTAGAGGGTTGCTGGCACGGGCTTTCCTGGCCTGTATATCTTGCTGTGCTGCAGCTCTGTCCTGCTCTCCTCAGTCTTGGCGCCTTTACGGAGTGGTAACACTTTGCCCAGTCCATGGCAGCTTTTTTCTTGGCAGAATACAGAAGAAATAGCCACCAACCGGTTAGCTCAGATGGTAGAGCACCGGACTACGGTGCGGGAGGTCGCGCGTTGAAACCTCAGCCCAACCAACACTCAGTGCTGCCTTTGTTATGACATGTAGAAACGGTTAGACTTTCTGGTCTTCTCGGATAAGAACGAAAAACCGTAAGCCGCGTCTCATGGCACTTTCACTTAATTTGACTCTGTGGGACGTAAAAGAACCACTAGGAACGTAAAAATCTCCGGCAGTGACCACCCCTAGTGACTGTCTTAAGAGACCTTATACGTATTCTACGTAATGAGCTGGAACTAGCTTGCACACAAAGCTTAAACACAAAGCTTACACGGGGGAATCTGTTCATATGTAAATGCATTCCCCCGCAAGAGCCTTCACTTCGTGCTAGATCCAGTTCAATATCGATAATACGAATATGGTCTGTTTGATTTTCACATTACGTTGGCACTCATAACTCAACTAGTTACTTCATCAGTTGTAAACTGCGCTACAAGCAGTCCGGTAAAAGTTTTCCTTCCATCGTTGTAAGGCGGATATCCAAATGCTAATTCCCGCCAAACATGTTTTTTTTTCCGTCAAACTTTTATTTTACAGTACATACACAATCTCTACACAAAGAGACTTACATTACATTAAACCTGCATACAGCGATACATAACTTTGTACGCAGTTACAGCTACCAATATAGACAGCTACCGTACAGGTGAATCAACATAGTTGCACTAATATAATTTTTAATCGTTCATCTGATCGGCTTCTTGGAACATGTAATCGTAATAGAAAAATACGTCTACGTCTATCTATACCATTCCATAGAAATTACAGCCAATCAGAATGCAGGAAAGTCGTTGTATATCCGTCAGTATTCCACCGAACCTTCCCATCGATCAACGCAATTCAAACGTATCACACCCAACCTTCCCATCGTGCGTTGAGATTCTCGCTTATGCTGGCCTTGCTGGCCACTGTATTTTCTATGACATGGTATAAAATAGTTATGCAACGCTTTCTCGTGGTATACCGTGGAAAATCCCACTCGTCACTTGTATTTTTTTGGTATACACACTCGCCTAAAGGCTCGTGTGTATACTAAGAAAATACAAGTGACTCGTGGGAGATTCCACGGTATACCACGAGAAAGCGTTGCATAACTAGTATATATCTAATATGTTCCTTTCGATGCGTTCTGTGCATTTTAATTTAACTATTAGATTGGATAATAAGGGTGGCGATTTTCTTTAACGGTGCGCTAAACAAGTAATAAATTATTATTAAAAAAATTATTATATTTGCGCGAATCGAGTCCGTTTGCACGTTTAGGGATGGTTTGAGTTTTCTTATTCGCGCAAAGGTATTCCCTTGATGGCGAAGAACTTGTGACCCTTTGTTATTATATTAATTTGTAGGGACTATAGAAATCAATTCTTCGCATTACTTATTCATTTTGCCTTGAGAATGGTGTCATGATGACGCCGAAACGTCGGCTTTTAACGCTAATATTCGCTTGCTTCTGTTTCAAGAAATCGTTTTTGATCAAGATTATTATTATTATTATTATTATTACTATATTTATAGATAATAGATGCGGCAAATGCCATGGCAGTTTGCTCTCATATTTGGAAATGACAAAAGGTTTAACTGGAAGAAGTAGTCTTCCACAATATGGTTGAATTCTCTTGCGAATAGCGTTAGTCAGGTGTCTACGTACACCTAGTTTTCGTCGGGACGGGTGATGTGGCACATTATCCATTGCCCATCACAAATTGTGGGAAATTTTGGACAATTTTCAGGGGGGTCAATTCGCGGAAATAAACAAAATTCAAGACTGTAGACAAATAATGACTAACATCCTGCTTTGCGTACACCTCGGGAGTGGGGGTTGGGGGGGGGGGTGGGTGGGTGGGGAGGGCAGTTTTAGACGCAATGAATACTGTGGTGTGAAGCTTCACGGTCATAGTTTGATATGCTTTTTAAGTTACAAGGGGGGTGCACCTTGTCAGAAATGTGTCCCTCTTATTTTCCTTCCTCCTCAGTCCCACTTTTGAATTCAAAATTGCCCGTGATAGGGTTAATGTTCGACCATAATTACAAGTTCCCCGTTCTTCCTTTCAAGCTGTCAGGAATGTAATTACCGGCGGTGAAACGTGAGACAGCCAAAGTAATACCGAACATAGGGACGTATACAAAAAACATGTAGCCCGGTTCGTGAACCACCCCTAAGGACCTGATCCATGGGCCACTTGTATTAAGGCCCTGTTTTTAACCTAGAAAAAAAAGCGAAAAATAAATAGAAAAAAACATGCACATATAAAATCAAATACGAATAAATACATTAAAGTAATCTAGGATTTAGAAACATCCGCACCGTAAACAGTGGAGGTGAGTCTGAACGTTGTAATATATACTTGTTAGCCTTAAAACCTAAGATGAACCTAACCGACCGGTTAGCTCAGTGGTAAAGCACCGGACTACCGTGCGGGAGGTCGCGGGTTCAAACCCCGGCCAGACCAACACCCAGGGCCTTTAAATAATTGAGGAGAAAGTGCTGCCTTTGTAATAACATCTACAAACGGTTAGACTTTCTATTGTTCTCTGATAAGGACCATAAACCGTAGGCCCCGTCTCACAACTCTTCATAATTCTCTGATTCTGTGGGACGTAAAAGAATCACTAGGGACGTAACAAAACTCTGGCAGTGACCACCCTAGTGTCTGTCTTAATTTGATATTGACATTACGGGGGCACTCATAACTCAACTTCATCAATTGTAAACTGCGTTATAAGTATGGCGCGTTTATACTGTCAAAATTCGACATTACAAATCGAGCGTCATTTAAACGGCTCAGGTTTCCAAATCGAGCGACTCTGAACAAATCGAGCAGGCGTCCAAATTCAGCTTTGCAAATCGAGCGTCATTCATACGGCAGGAGTTTTCAAATCGATCGACGTACATTCAAATGGAGTACCTTGTTCCAAAAACGAGCAGCACGTTTGAAACAATTTCTGCAATCGATCATACAATCAACAAATCGACCGTCAGATCTTTAAATCGAACCGAAGCTTTTCAAATCGAGCAGGCAACCCATGATGCCTTGCGCTCGGGTGCCTGACCGCTGGCTCTAAAACCGCGGGCTTCTCTCTTTCCTCGTCCAGGTGGAGGAAAACGGCGCGGGTAAGTTTTTCACTTCTTATTTTAGCCTTGCCAATGAATATTGAAGATTCTACGCGAATGAAATAGTACTTTAGTTTCCCTATCAAGTTATGTTATGATAGGTTTTAGTACCACGGGGTTTTTTAATGAAACATTGCCGGCGGAGCTTGTCTACTGTTCATGGAGCGATCTAAGGTTTTTCACGTAAGCTATTAAAGGATAAGGGGAACTTCGAAATACAGTACACAAAAATTTATTCTTTATAGTAACGTGTGGTATCCATACCCGAATATACTGGCTTTTCCCAGGAACCAATTATCTCGATCGAAAGGGGTAACAGCTTTGTGTAAAATGCTGTGGGCATTAAATCTGAAATTGACATCTGTCAATTTCAGATGTTGACGCGAACGGCATTGTTGATAATGACGATGAACGAAATATGTTTTTAGTATGCACGTGTGGTAATGATAATACGATGTATGTTTGGCAAGATTTCCTCACCGGGGCAGTACACAGCATATTTATTGCTGAACATTTACGTCTGCTCTCTCTCCTAAATACAGTAAACACCGGCAAATAAGAACAAATGGATTAAGAACACCAGGCTGAAATTTGGCCAATAAAGCCCCATTTTTATGAGAACAATATCAGCCTGAAAATTGTAACATGTTCTTCTAAAATGGAAAAAGTGTCATAATTACAAAACATGTAAGTTTATGTTTGCTATCAGATAACTACATAACTCTATCAGCTGTCAAGCTGTCTTGTTTTGGTATTGAGTACTTTTTTTCTACAAAAATTATCTAGTATATTTTCCTAAAATATGCTAATTATACCTCTAGCAACATGTTTTGTATAGTATTACTAAATAAAAATTTAAGAACATTTTAAGAACATTTTGAGGCTGATTTGTCACTAAGCACCCGATAAGTAAGAACTCAATCAGCCTGACCCCCGATATAAGCGGGTGTTTACTGTATTGCATTTATTACTTTCTTTTCTTGAAGTGATTGACCTACTTTTTTAAATTAAGAAATAATGTTTTTCTTCTGGTGCATTTTGCTTGGGGCAGGGGAGCTGGTGTGTACAGCCCAGTTTAGACCGCCATACACAGTTTCCGATATTGTGGTCTTGCCTTTGTGTGCATCAAATCATACTGCTGAAATGAAGTCTTCTTTGGGCTAGCTTCCCCAAGTCATAATGCTTAACCTTGGGAGAAAAGAAGGACAAAAATTGTACATGTTGTTCAAGGATTTTCACTATTCTCCACAGGAGGACTTTCAGCAGTGTGGAATTGACTGGGATGGGCCACTTTCAGAAGAAGCTTCTTCATATGGTGTGGTCATAGAGGTTCCAGAAACAGGTTGTCCATTACCTCCAGATCAGTATCAGCAACTTGCCACCACAGTCAATCCACTAAGGGAAAGTGATTCTTGTGGGATAGAATTCTATTTAGAAACAGTAATGTCTGTTAACACTCATACTGTAACTGCACCACAAGCTGACTTACCACTGCAAAATCAGTAAAGAACATAAGAATCTACCAAGTAAAACATAATGTGAGCTAGCTGATACTTCAATGGCAGGCATTGAAAGTTCTCTCTTAAATTGTGAAAAAATTGCCTCTGATCAATTAATGGAAAAGTGCCTAAATGAAATCAGGGAAACCTGGAGCTTATCTGAGTAATTACCTTATATATACCAGTTAATTGCAAACAGACTGAGTCTGAATGTGCCTTTAATCATTTTGTGATAATGTGAATGACTATAATGTAGACAATATCTTTTTACAATGGACAAATTCCTGTATCTTAATTACAGAACTTCAAACATTTCGAAATCACGAATTAACTGAAGCAGTTTACTGGTACCTTTTAGCCATCAAAAACTGTAACAATTTCAAATTTGAAAGGGCCCAGTTATTTGACAAATGGTTGCAGAGAGTTTTGAAGAGGGAGTATGGGACTGACCTGCTGCTTTTGCAACTATAAATGTACATGTATTTAGGCTTTATATTGATTGGAATGACTTCTCAGTCATTCAAACAAAATCTCAGGATTAACTTTGTATTTCAAAATCATAGATTCCTTCCATCTGAAGTACTAGAAAGATAATTTGATCTCTAGGAAGCAAAAACAGTGCACCTCTGACTCTCCCCTTCCCCTGCAGAAGTGAAATGTCTGGACCCTTGTTACACTCAATACATCATGCATTGTTGTGTGTATTAATAAAAGCAGAGAATTTCAATTTTAACCAAATGTCTAACATGTTATAACAGTTCTTTATAATAAACACTGGTGAAATTATGCCTTCCCACCATTATCACAAACTGCCTGAGTTTTAACCAAATATCCAGCATGTCTTAATTTCAGTCCTTAAACACTGGTAAATGCCTTCCCACCATAATCACAAACTGCCTGAAGTGCAGCTAAGAAAGTATCATGGTCAGGCAAGTGTCTTGGCAATGTGACTTTCTTAGTGTAAATAGAGGAAAAAATGGAACCAACATCATCAAACTCTATGCTGATTGCTCCTAAACCAAAGTCTGGGAAGCAGGGTACCTCAGTGGCAAAGGTAAGGAATGCCTTAAGAGGTCTTGGTGTTGCAACAACTATGAACTCATTAATGTGCTCCATGATGCTTTTTTCATCATCACTCATCTCTGATGGAACTATCACTATTTCCTTGACATCAAAACCCTGCATTTCTTTTTCTCCTGCAACAAATAGCTATTTGAAAAGCTCAGGATGTAGTTGCACTATGGACCCAAAACCCAGAGTCTGAAGCCCCTCCCTCAGCTGATCTAGGAGTATTTTGGGCTTGCCAATGGAACCATGGACAATAAGGCTTTGGATAACTTGCATCTTGTTATCATTCTGAAAGACATTTAAAAATATTTCTTATAGTAATAAACCAACCAACTGTATGTTATTGTACAAAATTTACATATGGTCAGTTGTAAATTTACACTCTCAATAAACCAAAATGGTTGCTCTCTATATATATTAAACACTTTACTTTGAATGTAAACCTAGCTCTTCACTGTCCTTGGATGACTTCTCCCCTAGTCTGACTTTAAGTGGCCCATCCCAGTCAATTCTTGAAAGACCTCCTGTGGAGAATGGTGAAAAGCCTTGAACAACAAGTACAATTTTTGTCCTTCTTTTCTCCCAAGGATAAGCAATATTAGAATTATGACTCGGGAAGCTAGCCCAGAGGGGACTCCATTTTAGCAGTATGATTTGATACACACAAAGGCAAGACCACAATCGACCGGAAACTGTATGGCGGTGTAAACAGGGCTGTACACACCAGTTCCCCTGCCCCAATCAAAATGCACCAGAAGAAAAACATTACTTCTTAATTTAAAAAACTAGGTCAATCACTCCAAGAAAAGAAGGTAATAAATGCAATATTTAGGAGAGAGAGCAGAAGTAAATGTTCAGCAATACATATGCTGTGTACTACCCCGGTGAGGAAATCTTGCCAAACATACATCGTATTATCATCTTCATTATCAACATTGCCGTTCGCGTCAACATCTAAAATTGACAAATGTCAATTTCAGATTTAATGCCCACAGCATTTTACACAAAGCTGTTACCCCTTTCGATCGAGATAATTGGTTCCTGGGAAAAGCCAGTATATTCGGGTATGGATACCACACGTTACTATAAAGAATAAATTTTTGTGTACTGTATTTCGAAGTTCCCCTTATCCTTTAATAGCTTACGTGAAAAACCTTAGATCGCTCCATGAACAGTAGACAAGCTCCGCCGGCAATGTTTCATTAAAAAACCCCGTGGTACTAAAACCTATCATAACATAACTTGATAGGGAAACTAAAGTACTATTTCATTCGCGTAGAATCTTCAATATTCATTGGCAAGGCTAAAATAAGAAGTGAAAAACTTACCCGCGCCGTTTTCCTCCACCTGGACGAGGAAAGAGAGAAGCCCGCGGTTTTAGAGCCAGCGGTCAGGCACCCGAGCGCAAGGCATCATGGGTTGCCTGCTCGATTTGAAAAGCTTCGGTTCGATTTAAAGATCTGACGGTCGATTTGTTGATTGTATGATCGATTGCAGAAATTGTTTCAAACGTGCTGCTCGTTTTTGGAACAAGGTACTCCATTTGAATGTACGTCGATCGATTTGAAAACTCCTGCCGTATGAATGACGCTCGATTTGCAAAGCTGAATTTGGACGCCTGCTCGATTTGTTCAGAGTCGCTCGATTTGGAAACCTGAGCCGTTTAAATGACGCTCGATTTGTAATGTCGAATTTTGACAGTATAAACGCGCCATATAGAAGCAGTCTGGTAAAGTCCCCCGGCCAGTGTTGTAAACCGCCATGAGACTATGTGATATGAGCGCTATATAAATACACATTACATTACATTACATTAAATTACATTATTTTAAATAGTAATTGACGGACACACTTTATTGAATTAAGGTATTTATTCGTATTTTATTTTGTTTTGCTTTATTTTCTTGTGTGCGTGTTTTTCCATTGGACCAGACATACAAGTGGTCCATGGACCCATGGACCCATGGACCGTTGGTCCATGTTTTCTATACGTTCGCGACTTAGCAACACTTTTTACGACCATAGCGAGTTCTCTGACAAATATCAAACTAATGGTATCATATCGCAAAATCCATAAAGAAATCCATCGCACTTGGATCCTCAGTAGATTCACGAAACAGCCATTTCAATTACTCTTCCAGATTGAAATAAACGTGTGAGCTACCAATCAAAGTTTTCTCGCCTTAGTAAAGATAGAGGTGAAGTATCGTCCAGGAGTATGTTTACTTTAGTGGAAAAATTGATAGTGAACATCTGTGAAACTGGACACCTGTGTCATTACTCTTAGTTAAATGTGCGAACATTGCATGAATGTGAACGCATGAGTGAACGAAAAAAATGAACGAATGAATGAATGAATGGATGGACGGATGGATGGACGGACAGATGGACGGATGGACGGATGAATAGGAGGGATGAACGGATGGGTGGATGAATGAATGAATGACACTTTGATTTCAAGGCAAGACTGCAGTCTCCCTTATGGCCTTATGAAACAAATTAAAACAACATCGCAACTAAAATACTAGAGGAGAACTATTAGGAGTAAATAGAATTTTAGCTCCTTATTTTTATCCTAGTAAATTAGTTTAGTCGAGATACCCGTAGGACGATAACCAACGCATCCAGGAAAACTGCAAAGTATTAGTGCGTTTTGTAGCTTACGGGTTAGGAGTGGGAAAATGTTTAGCCCGTTCAACGGAGAGAAACCGAACAAGAAAGAGTAGCTTTCACTAGCGACGGAGTCGGAGTAGGAGTCGTAATCAAAAGCGTGGAGCGTTATGATCTAGTGAAAATAAAAGCGACTCAGTTGGAAGCAAAATCTGACTGATTCCGTTATGACTCCATCGCTTATGACCTGGTGAAAACTATAGCTTTTCGGAGTGGCAAGCACTATTTTCATATCAGACTGTAATCCGAGAGCGTGAGGACAAGCATTGTGATTAGTTGGTTCTTCCGCTTCAGCTTCTGATTCCGAAAATCTAGTTTTCACTGGATCATAAGCGACGGAGTCATTAGCGTAATCGGAAGAAAAAGTAGGTTCGATTTCCGCCGCTCACTCGAGCTCGGATCCGGAGTATCCTCATATCCCGATCAACGTCTTCACTATCATCGTCTTTGCAAGGAATCGCCACATATGGAAACGTACTACCTACCTGATAATAAATCTGACGGTGGACATGCACATGACATTCTACGTGGACATGTACCCTAAACCTAGATGCAGTTGGCAAAGGTTTAGTAGCGAAACGTTTGTCGGTATATTTACCATATCTTCCATATGGAACCTTTCCTTAATTTCCTTGGAGCGCCTTCATGCAACAATTTTCCGCTTCAGGCACTGTTCAATCGGTGAGCTGGTTTACTTTAAGGCTATCGTTTGCACCTGGCTGCTTGCTTTGTCTCTCTCATCAGTTGAAGCTGTTGTTTTCCTGTTTGTACCAGTTGCCTTTTTTCACGTATGGGTATCGCACATTCTCCTCACCCTCCTGATACTCTCAGTATCCTATGCCGCCATGATAGTGAAAGTTCTGCACAATCCTCCTCCCCAGCCATTCGGGTCCGCTGCATCAGACAGGAAACTCTCAATGACTCTATTCATAGTTACAGTTGTCTCTATACTGACCATTCTGCCTTGGGCTATTTATGCGGCCATTGAACCCCTCAGCATATGGAATAAGAGATCCAAAACCAGGGAGCTTTGCATTAGATGTATAGTCTATCCGCTATATTACGCTTCCTCCATGGCAAACCCGTTGATATATGCCATGCATGCAGGAGTTTAGGAAAGCGGTCTGCAAAGAATTAACTTGCAAACAGATACCGGAATGAAGACATGTCCAGTCCAACGAACTTCAAGCAATATAAATTTAATTAAAAAAAAAAATAGAACTTATTCTACCAGTACTTATGAAAGCTTTTTCTTTTTTTCCTCGTTACTTGGGTTTGCTCTTGCATGCGATGAGGAGATCGCTTTGTCATACTTTACGTATTGGTTTTGTTGATTAATTTGTTAAATAAGTTACCATTTTCTTATATTTCCGTTTGACTGTACAGAATCTTCACATGTGACGATTGTAAGGAAAACCATCCTCGGCATTGTACCACAAAGTAACAATAACAAACGTAATGTAAAATATAGTGATGGATTATTGTACTTTCCAACTGTTTAGTTAATTTGGTTAAGAATAGTTCAAATTGGACGATTTGGGAACTCTTAATAATTTACTGTTCCCAAAAAATCAGTTTAAAAAAAATATGAAAAAACAAGTGAAACAAACCATCGAATTTTAGGTAACGTGTAATGAACGAAGTCATCCGAAAACTACAGAGAGACCAGGATATAAAAGATCCCGAGCAGCTAAACAACCAATCTGACTACTTATGTTATCTAATTCAATATCAACCAAGGTGTTATAACACTATTGAAATTATATCATGAATCATGCCATGGCCAGTAAGTGCAGTTATTAAATTGTAAGAGCATAAGCTTGTTGACAGATTAAACCGACCTAACCATTGCGCGAGGGATGGCTGACACCAAGGCATCGAACCGAGGCTGGATGATTGGCGCGGTGAAAGAAACGTGGCCGTGGAAGACTAAGTACTAACGTAGTTTAAGACAGACATGGTGGCTGCTAAGAAGAGGGTGTGACATACCTCCACGTTTCGATATAAAATAATCATAACAATCGACTATGAGTTTATAGACGAGCTCCGGCGGCCCGAAGGGCCGTCAAGCGGAGCACCATGGTTAAGAAAATATGGTAACCCATCTATTCAAGAAAGTTTGGTTTTGGTCACCGTAAGTGCGTCGTACGTCGTCCGCCCTTCCATGTATGCGATGTGAAATGTCCCATGAATTGTGTGTTGTAACCCGCTTTTGTGTACATCTCTTTGTGTTTTTATTTTGATATTGGACGTCAATGTCAAAACAAGGCATCCGCTGACCTGTAGTACGTAACCATATCGTGGGTTCAAGTTAAGACCTCATCGAGGTCAGCTGTTTTTTTTTTTAAGTTGACCGCTGACCAGTTACTTGCTTTCGATTTGATCGCAGGCTCAAGCCTGGTGTGAGACACCCAAACTTAAGGCTTAAACTTGAGGCTTAATTTTTCGCGCGCTTTCCGCGGCTCGTAACTTCACATTCAGTTGGTTTCTTCATTTTGAGCAAAACAACTTCATCTTCTTCGATCGAAATTTGTCTTTAAATTCGCGTAAAAAGGTTAAAAATCAAGAACTTGTCAAAAGATACTCCGGCAGGTGAATTTTCAAGTGATGAAAGGGAGAGCGAAAGACTTTTCTCAAGAAAAGCTTGAAACTTGGATCGATTGCGCGGTTGAAAACAGTATAATTCAACGCTTCAAAGGCTTTCACTTTACCGCGGCATCTTGCATCTCACCACGAAAGGTCACTTAACAGTCCACCTGTGTTAATGGGAGGAACGAGTAGCTCAAACTCTGAGGGAAGAAGCTCTTTCTTTGGACAAACCGTTTGCTATTTTTATGGATGCCTGTTTTTACTTTACTGAAGCTTACGTATTTTCAAGTAATAGAAGCCTCTACAACACAGGACAGTGGGGTAAATTAAATAAATTGAAGCTTAACATTTGGTTTAATCGTTGTTACTTTTGTTCAGGAATGAAACTTGTCTTTTTCTCTCGAATGGATATAAAAAGTAATCATCTGTGACATCTGTACTCGTTTTGGACGCAAAGAAGTAGTTGAATTGTTTGTTTGTTTTGTTACATTGTTTTCTTTGCAGGCGACTGAGTCTTTTTACTCCGCTTGGCTGACTGTTTTTCGACCTCGCTGCCTCAACAGCGTTAAGAAACTTTTGCCCTTATCTTACCAACACGTAATCGCAATGAGTCCTCGTAAAATTAAGGATTAAAGGAGGAAACTCAAGCTCGAGTAAACAAAAAGCCAATCAGATGCATGTCCGTGTGGACGTCTCAAAATCTGACATAAAGTTGTAAAAATGCTGTCAAAAATGTCAAAAACCAGCGCTCTTCACTCGTTATTTGAAAAAAGTTTTAGAGATCTTCGTCGAAGGCGGCCTGTAAACAACAATTAAGTTTCGCCGTCTATAAACATGTCGTCTTAATTTGTTTGAACCGGTAAGAATCAGCGTTTGGATTTTAAAAACAGCGAAATGGGTTTACTGGCTGACTGGCTTTGATAAATTTTATAGGAGACGGGTTTGTGAGAGAAATGCTGGTGTGGTTTGGCAAGCGCTTTCTTCGTTAACTAGATGATGTTATGCCACTGAGAATCATTAATTGAAGAGGGTTTTTAAATCCTCATACTACATTGTTAATTACCTTGATAGTGGTATCAACAAAATGCCCAATATTTTATTATCAAGTTTCTTGGTCTTGCACTTGGCTGGCCAGAAATAAATTTCAACTAATTGCCAATAGTAAAAAAGAAAGCACATATTCGATGCAACTTGGTGAATCTCGTGATATCTCGAGAATATCTTCTATCGAGTAAGTCAGTTAAAAGTCTCTAGTGAAAAATTTTCGATTAAGTAGCAGCTTATAAAGGAGTGGTTACACGGTCGGGACATTTGTTCGAATATGTTTCCTTTTGACGTACTGTTTAAGAATAGCCGTACTGATAACTAATCAGTCAGAAAACAACATTTTTCAAACCAAAATAGAAATTAAAGATTCCATGTAAATGCTTTGTTTACTTCGTCACCGAAGACTATAATGAACCATGTGAAAACATCTTACTTGTGTCAGAACTCAGCCAATTTGGGATGTAGCTCGAATTCAGTCATTTCATACACAGACGGCGAACATTTCATAGGATGCCATATTAGATTGATGTCATGATCCGTTAAGGCACTTGCCAAATTGCGGAAAATAAGGCGCCTTCGTTGGACCAATGGTGAATAGGACAGTTCAAATTTTATTCTATTCTATTTTAAGTTAGGGGTAATTTGCTTCCACTGTCGATGTTTTATGGTAATTTGAGTCATTCTGTTCAGTGCCGTTTGAAGGTAGAGCAGATGATTTAAAGCAAACTAGCTGCGCTTCTGTCGCAAGAATACGCAGCCTAACTGACAATAGTTTTCGATGCAAATTCGGGGATGAACTTTGGTGAAACTCATTCCCGCCAGCGAGGTTACGAAGTGAGTGAATACTTGATGAGAAACAAAAAAAGAGAGGCCGCACATATCACAAGTCACTACATAGAAGAATTGAAATGTTTTAAACAGTGGAAGTTCTAAAGATCTATGAATTAGTTTCGCGTCTGCGAATATGCTTTGAGACTATGACACAAATGCAACTCTCTGAAGGGTTGGTATGGTGACGTAAGGTACTGGAAATTTCAACTTCCTTTCAATTCTTCTACAGTTTTTTGTCAGTTTGCATGAGATGGAAACAAGCAGAAGACAATAGCGGAAAGAGCATCACTTGGATTTGCTACAGGATGACTAATGGCACTGAAGATGGACATTCTGACCATACTGCGGAACAGTTTAGTGCCATTTGGTTTGCAGTTTTCATCGTTGAATTTACTATGATATTTATTATCAACGGCGTCACCATCATCACTTTTACAAGAAACCGCCATTTACGGAAGCGCAACACGTATTTGATAATAAACCTGACCGTAGCTGATTTACTAATGGGAGCCATCACGTGATCGTTGAACATTTATCACCTGGTTATCGATCCTGACACTAGCTCTAGTTTGGTAAAAATGATTATCGAGATCGTTGCCGGTATATTTCCAGCAGCATCCGTACCTACTCTTTCCTTGATCGCTTTAGAACGCCTTCACGCAACACTTTATCCTTTTAGGCATTGTTTAATTGAGAAATGGGTTTACTTTAAAATTATCATTTTCAGTTGGCTGCTAGCTTTAATTCTGTCATCTGTACATGCTGTCCTCAATTATATTCCGTGTACATCAAACGCTATGGGAAGTTATTGGTTCGAGGCATCAGTTTGCGTCCTTACTCTCCTATTAGTCATTGTGTGTAACGTAATTATTACGGTAAATATCAAACGAAACCCTCGTCCTCATCCTTCCAGCGCTGTCGCTTCAGAGCGGAAACTCTCTGTAACCTTATTCATAGTTGCGGTTGTATCTCTGCTGACCATTCTGCCAGGGGCTGTTTACCACGGCTTACTTATGCAATTAGCCATCCGACTGTCCACCACGACAAAACGTACGGTATCTTTCTTGTTTTATATAAATTGTATAGTTAATCCACTGATATCCGCCATACGATTGCAAGAGTTTAAGAAAGCCCCCAGGGAACTTGTCTGTTAAAAATAGTTCGGTCTCCACAAGTGCCCAACCTAATGAGCTTCACGAAATGTAGT
Organism: Pachyseris speciosa; assembly: GCA_016490735.1. Classification (NCBI taxonomy): domain Eukaryota; kingdom Metazoa; phylum Cnidaria; class Anthozoa; order Scleractinia; family Pachyseridae; genus Pachyseris; species Pachyseris speciosa. Next base: position 123,560 of record JAEMWC010000914.1, read on the forward strand.
GTTATATATTGTATCAAGGCTCGGTTGTTTAATTGCGAGCTATAAAGTTAAACTGCGTGGGACTAATATCCATAATGAAATAAAAAGTAAGTTACTGAAAAGGCAATTAGGTTGCTTATGGCCCAGCGGTGAGGTTTGTTGTGATCTGTTACGCTTCAGCTTGATATTGTTTATGTGCAATTGCTCCATTTTGAAGCAAAATATGGATCACAACAAAATGAAACACAACCTGCAATAAATTTATATGTAATTTTCAAGCAAATCAAAAGGAAACTAGCTGACGCCGTCGCATTAAAGCACTGAAACTTGTAATTGGAATCTAAAAATTGCGAAAAGAATTAAAGTCATTACTAAGTCAGAAAATGTGTAAGTTCAAATCCATAAATACTAAAAGAAAACAGATAATCAGAAAGATGCGACATATAAATAAGTTACAAGTTAAACAAAACGTTCAGCACGTATGGAGTACAGTTATTGTTACTGGGGTGAAAAAGTCACGTTTTCGCCGTACAAAACATAAAATAGTCCAGATGAAAATTTCTGAAGCGTCAGAGGTGGTGACTTAAAATAAACTTGTTGAATGCATCTTTTGAGAGCGTTAAGCACTTAAAAGCCCTTAAATCAGTTTGAATGTAATTTTTTTCGTGACATAGCTCTCAATACAAGTTTGGCACAAGTGAATAGCGCTGCGCATAGATGACGTCACGAAATTTGAGACCCCTGCCGTGACTCAGACAAACAAACTGCTTCACTTGCCATTTCTGTGAGAGCGGCATGTGAAATATGCCGCTTGCGAGTACTTCTGTTTGCTCTTTTACGGTTCTGACCGAAGACGACGGCGTTTGCAAAGGATCCCGAAGATTATACTGTGGAACAGCTGAGAAGGTGGTTAAAGTGTAGAGGCTTAAAACAGAGCTGAAAACGCGAGGAGCTTTTGGGTCGTGTGAGAGACTGCATAAAAAGTGGAGATCACCGTACTCTTGATGCAAGTATCGACGATGGCAAATGGTTCGCCGTAAAGGCCATCAAGGCAAGCATTGAGTTGAAGGGAAATTACAAATTGGTTTCGGTTCCACTCATTCCGTCAGTGGGCTGGCACATTTTCCTTCACAGAACATTCCATTACTGTTCAAGCCGTCGATGAAAACCGATCTTCCGCACAATGTTGTTGTTGTTGTTGTTTTATCTTTGAACAGCGGCGCTGTTATTCATGCTTCATGTGAACCTTGCAGAGCTTCGTCCATCGGGTCGCTGCAGTCATGTCGTTGCTGTTTTATTCTCGATCCTGAATCACGTTAAGAAGCACGGGCCGATTTTGTCAAAACCATGCACGAGCCAAGAAGGTTTCTGGAAAAAGGCAAAAAGAGGAACAAGAATCTGCGCAGGGTATCCGACGCTAAATATCAAAACAAGCGAAAGCAAAGCGCAGCACCCGGTCATTGATTTTGACCCAAGACCTTTTGAGTACCGTAAAGTTTCACCGGCGCAAATCAATCGCTTAGTTTCAGCTCTAAGTGGCATGTCGCGGTACAGTGATGGTTATCAATGTGGGTAACGCAGCTGAAGTTTACCTACAAAAATTATGATCTCGGTGACCCTAGCTGCTTGCAAGAAAAAGTGAAAATCGTGTACAACAACCTCACACCGACCACTGTCATGGAAATCCCAGGCACTCAAGGGCAAAGTGCATCTGAGAAACGGTTCCTTGAAAGGAGGTGCCGGCTAACAGCGTCTAAATGTCTTCCAGCCTACAAAGTTGGCAAACTCGTTGTTGGAGCACAGCCAAATGTTGCTTCATAAGCATTTAAGTTTATTTCACAGAACATCTGGTGAATAGACTCTGAACTCTTTCAGTCAAAATGGATGCTGTACGGCCTAGAAAGTAGCCAAGGACGATTATTAAATATGAGGAAGAAACCTCAAGCAAAGTGTGTTCTTCAGGATTATGGGTGAGCTCCAAGCTGCCCTTTCTTGCCTATTCACCAGACGGCCTTGAATGTAAAGATACTGTGATTGAGATCAAGTCTTTAAAGATCTTCAAACAGTATACTGTACCGGAAGCTGTCACTTCACTAACCTCCACTGTTCCCAAGGAAGTCCTAAGTAGGCAGTGTTTTTGTGTTTTGGATGAGAGTAGTAGCTCCCGAGATTTTTGAAATGCGTGTCCCCAGGGACCTTTTGCCTTTCATTTTGCCACAGTTGAATCAAGATGGCATAGATGACATGGATACAGTGAACACTGATATCTTTCCATCAGCTTCACCTGGTGATAACAGTGAGCCATTTGATCCTTTGGCAGAAACACAAGGTTGCATAGTTAATCCCTCTCATGCTGAGCAGGGATGGCGCAGTGGTGAGAGCACTCGCCTTCCACCAATGTCCCCGGACTCGACGTCATATGTGGGTTGAGTTTGTTGTTGGTTCTTTCCTCTGCTCCGAGAGGTTTTTCTCCCGGTTATCCGGTTTTCCCTTCTCCACAAAAACCAACATTTCCAAATTCCAATTTCATCTGCTTGTAAAGAGCATTTGATCATATACACATGGAAAATGCGCTATATAAGTTCTAAATTATTAATTATTATTATTACCCAGAGGAATTTTATGCTGCAGAGGCCTTGTTAAATGTTTGGGATAATCCAACCTATAGAACGTCTTCTGTTTCCCATCATCAAGACTGTGGCCTCACCTTTTTCCCTTGGGGTGGAGTTACAAGTACTGGAATAACACTGACTAACACTTGTCCTCTGGATAACTGGATCATTGATATTTCAGGCCTTGTTAAATCAGGCAAAATTAACTTAGTAGACCTTCCCGAGTCTGGCAATACCATTGCAAGGATACTTCAACTCGTTGACAGTGGTCTCTTTGCAGACGCTAAGCTGACGGCACTCCAGTCTCTCAGACCACAACCTCAAACTACATCTGGCACCTTGGATTTGTATGGGAATGAAAGTGACTTTTTCTTCAAGCTCTTGAATCCCTACCTGGTTAGCACCACCAACTCAACCTGCTGCTCAGTAACCTGCCCTAATCCAGTTCAGACAGCGCAGTCTACATCTCTGATACTGCTTTTGCCAACCAGCCACATCAGAGGGGCGGACGCCTTCTTTGACTCCCTCAAACGTTGGCTTTACCCAGATGATTCTCAGTGTGGGAGGAAATTTGAGGACTTAACCTTGAATGAACATGGTGACGTCCACACATCATGGCACTGTGCTGGCTTGCGGGTCAGTGCCCCACGTATGATGCTAAATTTAAAATCATTTGTTCTTTTTTCTGTTGATTTGGGCTCTAAAACTGGCCCAAACACCTTTGTTGATTTCCTTTTTTGGGCGAAATTTTTCTCTTTTTGGTGCAACACTTTGGAATGGTTATCACTATATTTGCACTTTCCAATTCAGCAATGGCTGGTTTATGTATGATGGTTTAATGGAAAATGTAAGGGAGGGGTCTGAAGTCAGCTTTTCTCCAGTGATTCTCCAAGAGCCACCAGGTTATTCATTGAGCTATCTAGTTTACTGTACTTAGGCTATGTATATTCCATAAAATGGCAGATTTGCGTTTCTCCTCTGAGGTCTGTCCAGTATGGTGTAAATCTATGGTTTTGTCGATACACACAGCCCTTTGTCTTTCCATTTAAAGAGCGTTCATGCCCAGAGACCTTCATGAATATTTTGATGTCATTAGTTATTAGTTAGATTCTAACATGTTAGTTTTAGGGGTATCTATGTTGTAGGTCAAAATAAAATTTAGGTTAAAATGATTTTAACCTAGGTCAAAATGAAATTCCTTTGTCTTCTGGCCCTAATTATTTATGAATCATGAATAATTAGGGTCAAAAGACAAAGGAATTTGACCTACACCATCTTTAAGACCAGTAGTAACAACATTAAAAAATTTGGTGCTCAACTGTGATGGATAAGAAGCAGAGAAAGGGGCAGTAAAACCCAACAATGCTCCTTGAAAACACAAGCATTCTCGAACCGTAAATCCACGATCTGCCATTACCACATCACCTGGATTGAGATACCTCAAAATACGACAGTCTTTAAAAATCTGTACGTCATCAATATCACTTTCAAACAAATCCGAGACAAAACATGCACCACCATTTGGGGTTACTGCAATCAGGCACTTGAAAGCTATGCTTTGAAGGAGAGAAAGTATTACCCTGCCTGGCAAAATTCCTGGAACACTCAATCCTAAATTCAGTACAATCAACGATGCAGCGTATGTTCTTCATAGCCTTGAAAACCTTTGGAATGAAACGCTTCAAGTGTGCTCTTTCAGGGAACATCACAGTTTGCATATCTCTAAATATTTTGTACATCAGTTGAACGTAACTTATCCTAACCTATATTGTAACTTATCTTAAGTGTCCCCAATTAGCAGCAATGCTAAATCTTTGTAGACACATTAATAAAGATATGATGATGAAGATGATGATGATGATGATGATGATGATGATGAATGTAAGTTGTAAATATCTTACGCACCAGAGTTTGCTCTATCTTTCTGTCAGGCGATGACAAAAGTGCAGCGAGAGTCTTCAATGTAAATCCTCGTCTCAATCGCACAAGGCAAATGAATAGTTTTTCTCGGGGAGTAAACTCGGACTCAGGACCATCATTGGACCTCTCTGCGTCAACAGATTCTCCAAAGTTCCAGTAGTTGATCTTCTCCATTGGGCAAACATCATTTAAGAAGCTGTACAAAATTTCAAACTGGGAAGGTGTCAGACCAACAAAATGTTTCATTAAATCAGGGTCATCACCGATAACTTCGTAAGACAAGCTACTCACGATGTTAGCTTTCTGGTCTTTCATTGTCGAAACTTCATTCTTTAAAATCATTGTCTCTACTTTCGCAGACAACATATACTTCGTGAACACAGTTTTCGTTCCCTCATCCAAGACCATTTTCCCTGTAACAGGGCTCTCATACACTGGCAGATAAGTTGCACTTTCCTCTAATTCGTCATTCACGGTATTAAAATCGCTCAGTTCCTCGCATGGGTCTTGTCCGTGAACTATTTTTTCTCTCTTTGCGGGAGCTACAGGCTTCGCTCTGGATGCAGGCGCTTTCCTTTTAACCAACACGCGGCTCGCTTGTGCTGGAGTAAAATTCGCCTTCAGCGGATCGGGAAATTCTTGGCCCCTTTTCTCCAGGCCAGTGAAGAGCACATATGTATGTGTTTCTGGTTACATTCTTTTCTGTGAAGAACTGCCGCGAACACGCTACTATCCACCTTCTGCACTTATTGATATCTTGGGAAGGCTTCGGAAATGGATGAAGACTTTCTTCCCGGATTCGTCGAGTTCTTTAAGAGATTTTGGCCATTTTTCTCAATACCTTGAATTTGTTTTGCACTCGCCCCAACAGCAATGCTTAGTGCTTACCATTTTACGTCGAGTTTGGGGACAAACGTCACATTTTAACAGATTTTCGAAACGTTTTGTCGGTAAAGAATAGCGAATACGCGAATATTTCCCTTGAGCGATATGCAATGTTTGTCTGAGTCACCCGGGGGGTCCGATCTAAAGTAATCTATTTTTAGAATCTGTGCGCAGCCCTATTATATGTGGCCCTCTGAATATTTTAACTACATTGTTCTTTTATACATCACGAGGCATGCCATGTGACCCATTTCTATTAAATAGCGGTTGAGCAATTGCGAACGTTTTAAGAAGAATGAATAAGTACGAAATGATTGCAATTGTGCTTTTTGTTTTGTTTATTTGTTTTTCATTAGTTCTCAGTGACTGGGTTTCACTTGTAACAGTAAACCATCCGGCGGCTTGTTCTTGTATATATGTTAAACTGTGACGTAAGTATTCGTATGCGAAATTCACTTACGTTTTAAAAATGCTGCGCTATAAATGTGAAAATGTACGTCTCTGCCTTAGCGTGGGTTTGTGTTAGTGTCTTCTGCGCTATTTTGGAAGCCGATAATGCGATGCTTTATAATCGACGACAATACCCGGCTTAGGAGTAGGATTCACGCTTTTGTCATTTGGTGATGAGCTTGGGTCGCCTGTTAGATGGGAGTACCTCGAGAATAGCTGCTAACCAATTGCAGAGAATGAAAAATGAATGCCGTTTTTCTGCCCAATAAGATGCTGTCAACCAAACAGCGTCTATAGAAATATTCAGTTTTAAACTAGGTTCCTTGCATGTACTCCCGAGTAAGTTCGCCGGGATTTTCGGAAGATGAATTTCAGGAGAAAAATACCTTTTCCAAATCAAGTAAGAAGTCAGACTTATTTTATGTGGACACCTCATTTTTTTCTCTGTAAAAACATAAGGACAATAGCTTGTGGACCATCAGAAGTCAATAGATAGCGAATCGGATTTCAGGTTATAAATATCTCATACGCAAATACGCAAGCAGCAATCTTTTGCAAAAACAAAAAAGAATTATCACGACATGAGCAGTAAAGGAAGTCACCACAAGTCAATCTTCCTTCAGCAGAACATTAGGCAATTTACCGGCTTCCGTTGTTGACGCCATATGATAGTTTGAGGATTTCACTAAGTGTTCGAAAGAAGGTTAGCTAATCTAGACCAACTAATTGCGAGTTGTGTGCGACAGCACTGAGCTCTATAAAAACTGGAAGTAAAGCAGTCGGGGCCTTCAGTTCTGGTAAATGTCACACTCACGCTGCACTAATGATCACAATCGCTCGATCAGCGAGCTACCATGTGCGGACTGGTACACATGGCATGTAAAAGGTGAATAAAATCTTAAGGGGACGAAACAAAGGCAACGAACTATATCTCTAAAGGAGAATTAATTAGAACAAGGCAGACAAATAATGAATTAATGTTCATGTTACGGTGACTCGAAATTTTAATATATCTCCTTTCATTTATAGCTTGAATAAGATCAATACAAAGTGAAGACTACAGCTGGATAAAGAGGGAAGCTTAGTTTGTTTTAGGATGTCTAACCATACTGGAAAAAAACGTTCATCCATCTGGTTTGTTGTTTTTATTGCTAAATACTCTATGGTATTTGCTTTTAACGCCTTCACTCTCATCGCCTTCGTAAGATACCGCCCTGATTACGCAAGTGCAGTACGTACCTGATAATAAACTTGACGGTGGCTGATTTCCTTGTAGGCGTAGTGACGGGACCCTTGGAGTTATACACCAAATTGACGTGAAAGAACCTGGGCTTGGGTTCAGCTGAAACGATTTCAGTATGTTAATCATAAATTACATACCTACAACGGCTTTCTTGGCTAATCTTTCGTTGATTTCCTTAGAGCGCCTTCACGCAACACTTTGAGAAATTGTTTTACTTTAAAACATCTTTTCCGGTTGGCTGTTAGTTCTACCTCTTTCAGCTGCGGGTGCTGTCATGTTTCTATTTGAAAAAGTCGGCAGCTATTTCTTTTTGGCATCAATACTTTTACTTACCCTCCTCATACTAATGGTTTGTAACTTCATCATTATTACAAAGGTCAAACGAAACCCTCCTCCCCAGCATTCCAGCATTCTCGTTTCAGAGAGGAAACTTACTGTAACTTTATTCATAGTTACTGTTGTCTCAATACTGACAATTTTGCCTCTGTTTGCTTACGGCGGCTTTCTCTTAATTCAAGCAGCAAGTCGATTGCCTACACGAGATATCGTTTGGGTATAGTACGTTTCTTGTTTTATATGAATTCCGTGGTTAATCCGTTGATATATGCCATACGCATGCAAGAGTTTAGAAAGGCTGCCAAGGGGCTTATTGGTATTAAGACTCAAGAGCCTTCGAGAATACAATCCATTGAGCTTCCCTTAATGTCGTGATGCGAAGCAAAACTTTTACTGCACCAGGATTTGGGGTTTTAAAAAAACAGTTCTTAAACTACTCATTAATTTCATAACTCATGATATGAGCGTCTTTATATCTGATAAAGACACGGCTAAATTTTAGATCCGATTTTCTAGGCCAACATAACCCCAAATCTAAATTTTAGTGTAAGAATGAATAGATGTACAGTAAAGCTTTTCAAGCCGTTCAATAAATTCGCAATTCGTGTTTTATCAAGTCCTAAAACACTCGACTAAGCATCATGTTTTTAAACTTGATAAAATACTCCAGCTCATTTATTAAACATTACATAATGCTCCAAATAGGTCTAGGTAGATAAAAGATCAGCAGTAATACCGTCGATTGCATCTACCCGTGAACGCACGTGCCCAAAACATGTTTTCACGTGATGTCAAACGTCTGCGTTTCAGGTGTCAAACTTTCAAAGTTTTCCCGCCCAAATGTGAAGTTCCTTCGGTGTTCTCGTGGTTCAATTCACTGTCAACGCAGTAAAGAAATCTGAGGAAAGTCAGCGAAAATCCGTTCACTGATATCTATGATATGTATTGAAAGAAGGACGCCTTTTTGATAATTTCTTCCTTTCTTGTTGACTAAAAACATATCCCTACAAGTAGTGAAACACTAGCTGAAACTTCACATTTGGGCGGGCAAACTTTGAACACGGGCAAAGTTTGACACCTGAAACGAAGACGTTTTGACGTCAAGTGAAAACATGTTTTGGGCACGTGCGTTCACGGGTAGATGCAATCGACGGTAAGAGTGATATTGCAGGTTCAGCAATTGCCAGAGCAAGCATATAAAGAAATCTGGTCATCATTATCACGACTAATGTCTTATATAAAGTCCCTGGCAAACCATAACGAGGCCACGTTGTAGCGGACACATTGTTGATCATGATTTTTCTTGGTTGAACAAACGAGTGGGACACAAAATAAATGTTTTGATTCCATGCTGCGCAAACTGGGAAACATTTCTCTCGGACGCAAATTTTGTGTCCGCAACAAATGTTGCGCGCGCGGACAAACAGGAAAACAAGGTGTCTTCGTTTGCCCGAAGGGATTGTGAGTGATAATGTCATTTAAAAAAAGTTCAAACAGCTACCTGATTACTGGAGAGATACTATACTATATGCTAAGGGCGTAGGGGTAGAAGAGCCACTGCTTTATAGCAGGATTTTTTTTGTCTTGGTGCAGTCTACTTCTTTTCCGATGAAATTTATTTTGTTACTAATGTCGTGGGACGTCGACTGCAGTATACTTGGTGTTTGATTACGTTGAAGGCCTAGATGTAATAAACGACCCTAAATGTAATAACTTTTTCCCTAAATGTAATAAACATTAAATGTAATGACATTAGGCGTTTGATGTATTTACGTCTTGCTAACGTTATTAAAGGGGCTGTGTCACGGCTGTCTACTTCATTTTGTTAATGTTTCCAATTACCGTATTTACTCGAAAAAGCGCCGCCCCCGATTAAGCGACACCGCGACACCCTCGAATAAGCGCTGCATTTGGGAGAAAAAAGTTAATAAGCGGCACTCCGGAATAAGCACCGCGGCCCTGACATAATCAACATCAAAAGAATCTTCTGTTAGTTTAATATGGAAAATGATAATGCTGTTGTTAATGCATTTCTTTGTCGTGTCCAACTTGGAATAAGCGCCTGTTCGAGTAAATACAGTATGTGCTATGTGCTAATTACTAAACTAAATTACTACAAAATTACAGTTTCTTATCCAAAATGAATATACTTACAAAGCATTGTCTCAATCATTACAAAGAACAAAAATGAACTATGAAAAACTGTTAGGCTAACAAGTTTTCAAATCCCCACAATTTTCAATCCTTTTTAATCTTCTTTAAGTTTGTCCATCCGTGCTTACCGGTTTGTTTTTGCTGTGTTATTAATACCTTCTTATAATGTTTTGAGCGATTCTTTTTATGCTGTACCTAATTTTGCGATTGTTATTACTGTTATAATTATGGTAAATCCTTCAAACAACTAATTGGCTCGGTTTTCACTTAACCTTCCTTGATTTACGTACATTTGACAGCACGGTTGAACTAAGGAGCTTTTATCAACCTTTATGTAATGTGAACGTTTATCGCACAAAAAGCAGACAGAATACAGGTAAAAATTTAATCTGATTTAATAACTATTATTGTTGTTACTATCATCATAATTATTATGATTATGATTATTGTTAATCGTAATAAAACAGGAAATCACACTTTCTTATGCAAAATATTTAAGAACTAACTTAAACGAATCCAGACTTCCTTGACAACTATGAAGTGGTTAAGAAAATGCATTCCGTCATTAACAGTTCCGCTGATTCCTAGCGAGACTTGTTATTCCATCACTTTTTTTCACTTTTTCTTCTATTTCCTCTTCAGCCTTGTCACTGTTAATTTTTCATTTTTTGAACAACAACAACGACAACACCAAACGCAGAAGAAGGTAGAACTTTCTTGAAAGCTTATGTCAGTAATGACACAACGCAACATCGCTATTTAAACATTTACAGTTCTGTTGATGCTCTTACAGTGAGGCTCGTTAATGTAGCTTTCATTTAGTCTCTTTTTAATTTTACCTTCTTTTTCCTTCATGATCTAACATCAGCATCTAAAGACTAGCAGTAACTGTTCTATAATAAGGCTTTTTCAAGGCTGTCATTTTTTTTCTTTGTGTCCCTTAATTACTTTTTTTTTTTCAAAAAAACTTGTTTTGATCGTACCATACTCCTTTTTCAATGTGGAGTGCGGAGTGCGAAGTTTAGAAAGTGAGGAGTGCGGTGGAAAACAAACCAAAGCAGACACAAAAAAATAATGAAAGAAAGAAAGAACAGGAAAAAAAAAACAGTAATGAACATGTTAAAAGCAGAACTCAATGCGTGCAGCATTATTGTGAATTAACGGTTTAAACAATCAGTGCTTGTTTTCTATGAAAAAAGCAATGCATCATCTCATTCTCTTTGCTATATGCTAGATTGTACAGTATTGGTAGCTATAGAGCTCACTAATAACCCCGTTCTCAAGGAAAAAGAAAGCCAAGAAGTCACGTGATTGATATTTTTATCAGTCACGTGTTGTAATCAGTTGGTCAGGTGGTTGACAATGACGTGACTAATTTTCGTGACAGATGGCGAGACCGATCACGTGGCCTTTGTCATAATCAGTTAGCTGGTTATGACGTGTTACTTACGTCATTGATGACATAAGCATGGCGTCAATACATTTAAGGCCTAATGTCACTCTAAAGAGTTTATTACATTTAGGGCAAAATGTTATTAGCGGAGCTCCGGTGGCCCGAAGGGCCGCGAAGCCGAGCACCATTGGTAAGAAAATAATTATAGGGTTGGCGTAGTGGTGAGAGCGCTCGCCTTCCACCAATGTGTCCCGGGTTCGATTCCCGGACTCGGCGTCATAAGTGGGCTGAGTTTGTTGGTTCTCTACTCTGCTCCGAGAGGTTTTTCTCCGGGTACTCCGGTTTTCCCTCTCCCCAAAAACCAACATTTGATTTGATTTGATTTATTTGGAGTTGATTTGATTTAGTCTCCCCAATTAGTAGAGCATCTGTGCTCAGCTAGATAGATTTGAGACTTAAATAAAGTGATTATTATTATTATTATTATTATACACTTTATTCCAGAATGGCGGCCGTTCGGAATGATCTGGGGAGAGCAGCGGGGAACGAGGCATCGAAGGCCTAGTCAAAGTCAAGCAAGTAAAGTCGGTAAACAGCAGTGGCGTTCTTCGCATATGGTTCGTCGTATCTATCAGAAGAATTGAAGACATACCTGGCAATTTGTTGAACGGATGGGATTCTAATCAGTTGAAAAATGCTTAACTAAAGTTTTGCTTCAAGTGTCGTGGTGATTCTTGTAAAGGTTTACGTAATAACCAAAGCACAAATTTGTAAGTAGTAAGTGATATAGTGACTTTGCTGTCGCAAACGCCGACCTTACTAAGGCTGCTAAGGTCAATAAAGTATCTCATTTGCTTCGTTCTTTTACAGCGTGAATGAGTATTTGAATGCAAAGACCGACTATCTTCAACCCGGACGAAAATCTCATCTGATACCCAACATATAACGACTGAGCCAGTGAAGAGCTTTTCATGCGCGCCGAGGTTAGCGCTAATCATTGGTCAAGATGTATTAAATCCCGTAGGTTGTCATGGTATTTAACCCGGGTTAGCGCTAACCATACTTCAAACAATTGGGCCCAGGGAATCTGACTACAACACTACAAACATGTAGAAAAAAAACTATTTACCCGGGATTAACTTAACCAAAATTTTATTTGCTTGGATGCTAAAAGGAGATTTAAATTATGGGTTTTTCTCGGAAATGTAGTTCAGAAAACCAGAAATAATAGTTCAAAATAGTCAGCAAACTGAAAATAAATAGTCATTGCCTGTACGCGAGTTATGTGCTTATGCTAAAAAAAAACACCAGATTTGACTGACAACACTGAACAGAGTAGATGCACTACACTGTCCCATATGTGGAAGTTTTTTGTCTTGTTGATCACACACTCCACGTGGATTTGAAGGGAGACAGTTTGTTGTGTTTGCACAACTTCCTCAGAAGTCTTGTGACCTTTGGTTCCAATAAAAAGAGTCCCGTGAAAAGTTGACTAATAAATGTTTTGGCACCCTGCTGACAAAAAGGACCGCCCCCGTTTTCCTGACACACTTGTAGCATCTTTAAAGACTGCAATCAGTGATTTAGTGCAGAGAGAGAACAATGGCACTGAGTGTTGAATTGTAAATATAACGGAAGAGCAAAATATTTTTCTAAGGAAGAGCTTAAAACTTGGGTCCACTTGCATGGCGCTCGGATTGTGTGGTTGAAAAACAAAATGATTCAACGCTTCAAGGGCTTTCACTTTACCGCGGCATCTTGCAGCTCACCAAGAAACGTCACTTAACAGTTCACCGGCATTAATGGGAGGAACGAGTAGCTCTAACTTAGTGGAAGAAGTTCTTACTTTGGACAAACCGCTTACTAGTTTTGGAGATTCGTGTTATTACTAAAGTGGATACGTATTGTCAAGAACCTCTACATCACAGGTAAATTAAATAAATTGAAGCTTAACATTTGGTTTAATCGTTGTTACTTTTCTTGGATCAGGAATGAAACTTGTATTTTTCTTACGACTGGACATAAATAACCATCATCTCCATTCGTTTTGGACGCTAAGAAGTAGTTGAATTGCTTGTTTTGCTGTTTTGGTTGCAACCGATCGCGAACGAGTGTTTTTACTCTACTTGGCTGACTGTTTTTCGACGTTCTGTGCCTCAACAGCGTTAAGACATTTTGCCCTTATCTTATTTACACGTCATCGCAATGAGTCCTCGTACAAAAGGATTAAAGCTCCGGCTAAACGATCAAACATTTTCATCCAACATCGTGTTTGTCAAACATAACGTTGGGTGGCTAAACGCATAAACAATGTTTGAACACACACTAGACAGTGAGTACACAGAACGATTTTTTTGCGTATTATCGCGGAAATTTCGACGTTATTTGGTTCATTTGGTTGCATGCTTTGTTGGTTGGGGTGGTTAAACGATCAAACATTTGTTCGTAACGCGAAATGTTGGGTGAAAATATTTCAGTGATTAGATCAAACATGGAAAGCCATTTAAAAGCAATGTTGAGAGATGTGACTGAACGGTCAAAGATGCTCGTCCAACACGATGTTGGATGAAATGTTTGATCGTTTTGTGTTTGTTTAAATTTGTATTCGTACAAACAGACGAATGTTTTGAGGTTTTTGCATCGCGGCCAATTCCTTTTGACTGCTCTAAACATAAAATATTGGCGCAAGGAAAGCCTTGCGTAGTTTTTCAATACCAGTCCAAAAAAAAATGAAATCGTGAGCTCCGCTTTTAGGCTTGGCTAAATCTATATATTACATTTAGGGTCTTTTATTACATTTGGGCCTTCCACAACATACGTAACTGAATGTCATGTAAGTAAACACGAAATTACTCAGACTTCGAATCCCTTGTGATTCCGTTGTGAACAAATCTCCAAATTGATGGCCGTAACTATGTTCTCTGTTTATTCTACTTCAGTTTCCTTGTTTTATTTTGGGAACAATTTGTATGTATTTGTAAATTTTTGCCCGCTTAAAGTCAGAAGTGCAGTCGGCGACGGTCGCTTCGCAGCGTTGTTTCATATCAGACTGGGGCTCAAGGAGGACCTAGAGCCAATGGTTGTTCATTTTGGTGCTTTTTTTTTTCCTCAAAGCTTTCAAAAATTCGCTGAGCTTGTTGGAGCAGACTTATACGGCGATTTGGAACTGATTTGATGACGAGTAAATTATACGAGTCTGAATAACTGTTTTCCGCATGATTGATGTTCTTACCTCAAGGTCAGTTTGTGTAATGGAAGTATGTGGCTTTGGTCTACTCTTCAGTAACTTGCCTAAACTGCACCGGTGATAATTAATTTCTCTTTATCGCCGAGATCTCTTTGATCGATGAAGACTACACCGCTGTAATGTTGCTTTGGTGTCCTCCCGTGTTTTAATGTGAAGCTCAACGTTTTCCTCCTTTTGTCAAGCCCCACAGTCGTCTGTATTTTGAGTACAGTATAAAGAAAAAGGACAGGATAATTGAATGAGAACGTATGAAAGTATTAGAAACCATTACAACAATAAATAAATTTTTTCTTGTGAATATCTTGTCATCATCCTCGGCACCGATAATCAGCGACTTTTATCAATAACGGATCGTTCAATACTTTGCTGTTTTTATTTTAAACCTTTGAACGGATTGTTCCCGGTTTCAATGAAGAAATGTGAAGAAATATGCAAGTTCTATTTGCCCTCATTTGCTTTGGGGAACCGCGGACAAGCCGCGGACATCTCCGCGTGATGAACCAGAACAAAAAGCCCGATAAAAGGAATAGACTAGGGGTAATCGAAGCTTAGGAGAGTGCGTTCGATATGTTGAGGCGTACAGGTAGCAGTTGAGGGGGAAGGATGGATGGTTTGTGCGATAGTTAAGTATTATTACCGTATTTACCCGTGTATAATGCGCACCCTATTTTTCAAGACAATTTTTCAAAAATAAAATAAATAGCAGTATACCTATATGTTAAAAAACCACCATTTAATCCGAAAAAATTCCCACTCAATCAAACGGCTGGAGTTATCTACTCTTGAAAAACACATTTTCTGCCGGTTCGGGTTAAGTCATTGGTTTCAAAAAATCTCTCATCTGTTCCAGTTCAAAAGTTTATTTATCTGATATTCAAAAAGCTTTCGGTCACTATTAGGTTGTTCTGACTTTGGTTAAAGTTGTGTTTCGTGTACCGGGATCACTAATTTGTTAATTACAAAAGGCAACTTAAAATTGTTTTATCTGATAAGAATTGCGTATTCCCGAGCATTGCATTGAGGCGGCACGAGGGAATGATTTAGAAACCCGTTTTAAGGAATCTCATAAGCTCAAAGACTCTTCGTGGTTGCTGTGTAAAAATTTTCGCTTTAATTCACTGACACTATATCTTTTCACGTATCCGAATGCCAAAGAAAGGTGAACAAACGATCGTGGTGTCATATGTTCAATCAAGCGTAACTCCGACGATTTTCAGTTGTCAAAAGATTTTGAATCTTCGACAGCCTCTGCAAAATATACCTCATTTATTTTGTCTTCGTTCTGAGCTGCTGTACTTGGAGCTTTTGAACAAACTTTGGCATACAAAATGTGTGTTTCGTTACCATATGCAAATAAGAGGATACTTTGTTCCGTCTATGTGCAAATGTTGGCGTCTGCTCACAGACTCTCCGGACGGTTCAGAAAGTGCGCATTATACACGGGCAAATACCGTACATATCAATCTCGTACCCAGAGTCCTCGGACTGTTTGGTCAGCGGGTGGACGCCCGGAGAGACTCTGGAATAATGGACCGCCATTTTCCAAGAAAATATTGGGTAAAACAATGGAAGCCGTTACCTTGAAACGACCGTTACATTTATCACTTGAAAATGAAGTCAAGATGACTTCGAAATGTCGTGTAATATCGCTCAATTTTGTAATCAGTGACGAATCATGCTAAAAAATATGAAAATTTTACTCAGCCTGTTTTACTTACCGATAGTAGACGTGCAGCAAACTCTTAAAGGATGATAGTAGACCTTCAGCGAAGACAGAATTCGGCCGTTTATACGAGAGAAAATAAGCCGGGGCTTACATGAGCAGACGTTTAAATGGAAGCACCCGTTTAAATGGTACACAATCGAAGTTCACGGCTTACTCCATCAGTAGCTAGCACAAGGCGCGGCTTATCCTGGCCTAGGGGTTTGGTGACCCGCTCGCGTCTCATGCAAGCCGTGAACAGTGTTAGCCATGTGAGTTAGCGCGTCGAAGTGAGGCAGAACGCAAGCAAGCGCTTCAGAGCGAGGCAAATGTGTGTCGACTCATGCAATCTCAAAAAAACCTCGCTTATTAATAGCACAGGACACCCAATAATGTACAGATTAGGGGTTGCGTTCTCGTACCTCGAGGCATCATTTAACAACAGCGCAATTTCAAATAAAAAACAAACGACCGCGATGGATCAAGGGTTAAAATGGGCCTTTACACAATTTATGTCATGAACCTTCCGAACGATTTGTTAGATAATTTAGTAATAACTCGAGTTTGGTTAATTATAATTAATATATTTTTTTAAAGATTAACGCCGAAGCATCAGCATAATCATCCTCATCACCAAGCACCGCAAGTAAAAATTGGTGAATTTTTTTCGAAAGGTTCTCTCACATACTGTAAATTGCCTTCCCGATTTCATCCATTCTGATGTTAGCTTCAGCGAGCCAAGTACTAAGGTGTTTCCGCTTCTTGTTCGCATTTGTTTGGAATTTTTGAGACTCGCCATGTGCATCACATTAAAACTGCAAAAAACGTTTCCGTTGATTGTGCACTGCGGTCCGCAGAGAGCTAGAATGTTCAGCAATGTGTTCTTTCAGCTTACGAATCTCTCCGGACAGAGCATTGACTAACTCACTAAGCCCTTGTTTTTTTCTTTAGAGTAGCATTGGTCTCTTGGCGCCTTTATGGAGTGGCACCACTTTGCCCACTCCATGGCAACCATATAAACAGGCCCTAAATAACTGAGGAGAAAGTGCTGCCTTTGTAATGACATGTACAAACGGTTAGACTTTCTGGTCTTCTCGGATAAGAACGATAAACCGTAGGCCCCGTCTCATGGCACTTTCACTTAATTTGACTCTGTGGGACGTAAAAGAACCACTAGGAACGTAAAAATCTCCGGCAGTGACCACCCCTAGTGACTGTCTTAAGAGACTTGATTCGTATTCTCCGTAATGAGCTGGAACTAGCTTGCACACAAAGCTTAAACACAAAGCTTACACGGGGGAATCTGTTCATATGTAAATGCATTCCCCCGAAAGAGCCTTCACTTCGTGCTAGATCCAGCTCAATACCGATAATACGACTATGGTCTGTTTAATTTTAACATTACGTTGGCACTCATAACTCAACTAGTTACTTCATTAGTTGTAAACTGCGCTACAAGCAGTCTGGTAAAAGCTTTCCTTCCATTGTTGTAAGGCGCATATCCAAATGCTAATTTGCGCCAAACTTTTTTTTTTCCGTCAAACTTTCTTTTACAGTACATACACAATCTTTACACAAAGTGACTTACATTACGTTAAACCTGCATACATCGATACATAACTTTGTACGCAGTTACAGCTACCAATATAGACAGCTACTGTACAGTTAAATCAACAGAGTTACCTAACATAATTTTTAATCGTTCATCTGATCGGCTTCTTGGAACATGCTATCGTGATAGAAAAATACGTCTACGTCTATTTATACCATTCCATGGAAAATACAGCCAATCGGAATGCAGGAAAGTCGTTGTATATTCGTCAGTATTCCACCGAACATTCCCACCGATCAACGCAATTCAAACGTATCACACCCAACCTTCCCATCGTGCGTTGAGATTTTCGCTTATGGTGGCCTTGCTAGCCACTGTATTTTCTATGGCATGGTATAAAATAGTTATGCATCGCTTTCTCGTGGTATACCGTGGAAAATCCCACTCGTCACTTGTATTTTCTTGGTATACACACTCGCCTAAAGGCTCGTGTTCATACTAAGAAAATACGATATTCCACGGTATACCACTCCGGCGAAAGCGTTGCATAACTAGTATATGTCTAATATATATATAAATTATATATTAACAGATAATAGATGGCAAATGCCATGGCAGTTTGCTCTCATATTTGGAAATGGAAGAAGTAGTCTTCCACGAATGGCTTTAGTCAGTGGTCTACGTACAGCTAGTTTTCGTCGTGACGGGTGATGTGGCACATCACCCATTGCCCATCACCAATAAAATTGTGGGAATTTTTGGACAATTTTCAGAGGGTTCAATTCGCGGAAATAAACAAATTCAAGACTTTGGATCTGTCAGAAGAAGCTGTAGACAAATAATGACTGACATCCTGCTTTGCGTACCTCGGGAGGGCGGGGGGGGGGTGGGGAGGGCAGTTTTAGACGCAATGAATACTGTGGTGTGAAGTTTCACGGTCATAGTTTGATATGCTTTTTAAGTTACAAAGGGGGTGCACCATGTCAGAAATGTGTCCCTATTTTTTTCCTTCCTCCTCAGTCCCACTTTTGCACTCAAAATTGCCCGTGATAGGGTTAATGTTCGACCATAATTACAAGTTCCCCGTTCTTCCTTTCAAGCTGTCAGGAATATAATTACCGCCGGTGAAACGTGAGAGAGCCAAAATAATACCGAATATAGGGACGTATACAAAAAACATGTAGCCCGGTTCGTTAACCACCCCCGTGGACCTGATCCAGGAGCCACTTGTATTAAGGCGCTGTTTTCAACTTAGAAAAAAGCGAAAAAGAAATATTAAAAAACATGCACATAAAAAATGAAGCAAAACAAAATCAAATACGAATAAATACTTTAAAGTAATGCAGGATTTAGGAACATCCGTACCGTAAACAGTGGAGGTGAGTCTGAGGTGAGTCTGAGTCTGACCGGTTAGCTCAGTGGTAGAGCACCGGACTATCGTGCGGGAGGTCGCGGGTTCAAACCCCGGCCGGACCAACTCAGGACCTTTAAATAATTGAGGAGAAAGTGCTGCCTTTGTAATGACATCCACAAACGGTTAGACTTTCTAGTCTTCTCGGATAAGGACCATAAAACGTAGGCCCGGTCTCAACTATTCATAATTCTCTGATTCTGTGGGACGAAAAAGAACTACTAGGGACGTAACAAAACTCTGGCAGTGACCACCCCTAGTGTCTGTCTTAATTTGATATTGACATTACGGGGGCACTCATAACTCAACTTCATTAATTGTAAACTGCGTTATAAGCAGTCTGGTAAAGTCCCCCGGCCAGTGTTGTAAACTGCCATGAGACTATGTGATATGAGCGGTATATAAATACACATTACATTACATTACATTACATGGTAATTGACGTACACATTTCTTGAATTAAGGTATTTATTCGTATTTTATTTTGTTTTGCTTTATTTTCTTGTGTGCGTGTTTTTCAATCGGACCAGACATACAAGTGGTCCATGGACGGTCCATGTTTTCTATACGTCCGCGACTTAGCAACACTTTTTACGACCATAGCGAGTTCTCTGACGAATATAAACTAATGTATGGTATCATACCGCAAAATCCATAACGAAATCCATCGCACATGGATCCACAGTAGTTTCACGAAACAGCCATTTCAATTACTCTTCCAGATTGAAATAAACGTGTCAGCTACCAATCAAAGTTTTCTCGCCTTAGTAAAGATAGAGGTGAATTATCGTCCAAGAGTCATGTTTACTTTAGTGGAACAATTGATAGTGAAGATCTGTGAAACTGGACACCTGTGTCATTACTCTTAGTTAAATTTGCCAACTTTCCAGGAATGTGAACGCATGAGTGAACGAAAAAAATGAAACGAATGAATGAATGAATGAATGAATGAATGAATGAATGAATGAATGAATGAATGAATGATGGATGGATGGATGGATGGGTGGATGGACGGATGGATGGACGGACAGATGGAGGGATGGATAGATAGATGAATTGATGGTGGATGAATGAATGAATGAGTGACACTTGATTTCAAGTCAAGGCTGCAGTCTCCCTTATGGCCTTATGAAACAAATTAAAACAACATCGCAACTAAAATACTAGAGGAGAACTATTAGGAGTAAATAGAATTTTAGCTCCTTATTTTTATCCTAGTAAATTAGTTTAGTCGAGATACCCGATAACCAACGCATCCAGGAAAACTGCAAATTATTAGTGTGTTTTGTAGCTTACGGGTTGGGAGTGGGAAAATGTTTAGCCCGTTCAACGGAGAGAAACCGAACAAGCTAGACTGGTTTTCACTAGCGACGGAGTCGGAGTAGGAGTCGTAATCAAAAGCGTGGAGCGTTATGATCTAGTGAAAATCAAAGCGACTC
This sequence comes from Pachyseris speciosa, assembly GCA_016490735.1. Lineage (NCBI taxonomy): Eukaryota > Metazoa > Cnidaria > Anthozoa > Scleractinia > Pachyseridae > Pachyseris > Pachyseris speciosa. The sequence continues at coordinate 143,883 of JAEMWC010000914.1, forward strand.
AGTTGGAAGCAAAATCTGACTGATTCCGTTATGACTTAGATGATTCCGCTTATGACGTAGTGAAAACTATAGCTTTTCGGAGTGGCAAGCACTATTTTCATATCAGACTGTAATCCGAGAGCGTCAGGACAAACATTGTGATTGGTTGGTTCTTCCGCTTCAGCTTCTGATTCCGACAATCTAGTTTTCACTGGAACATAAGCGACGGAGTCATTAGCGGAATCGGAAGAAAATGTAGGTTCGATTTCCGCCGCTCACTCGAGCTCGGGTCCGGAGTATCCTCATATCCCGTCAACGTCTTCAGTATCGTCGTCTTTGCAAGAAACCGCCAGCTATGCAAACACACTACCTACCTGATAATAAAGGTGACGGTGGCTGACTTACTGACAGGAGCGGTGTCAGCTCCTTTGGAGATATTCTACGTGGACATGTACCCTAAACCTAGATGCAGTTGGCCAAGGTTTAGTAGCGTAAATTTTGTCAGCATATTTACCATATCTTCCATATGTAACCTTTCCTTGATTTCCTTGGAGCGCCTTCATGCAACAATTTTCCCTTTCAGGCACTGTTCAATCGGTGAGCTGGTTCACTTTAAGGTTATCATTTGCACCTGGCTGCTTGCCTTGTCTCTCTCATCAGTTGAAGCTGTTGTTTTCCTGTTTGTACCAGTTGCGTTTTTTTTACGTATGGGCACTGATTCCACATTGTCCTCACCCTCCTGATACTCTCAGTATCCTATGCCGCCATGATAGTCTGCACAATCCTCCTCCCGTTCGGCTCCGCTGCATCAGACAGGAAACTCTCAATCCTCCCGAGCCTTTCGGCTCCGCTGCATCAGTCTCAATGACTCTATTCATAGTTACAGTTGTCTCTATACTGACCATTCTGCCTTGGGCTATTTATGTGGCCATTGAACCCCTCAGCATATGGAATAAGAGATCCAAAACCAGTGTTTTTACTTTTACTGTTTTCAAACCTGTTTTTACTTTACTGAAGTTTACGTATTTTTAAGTGGTAGAAACCTCTACAACACAGGACAGTGGGGTAAATTAAATAAATTGAAGCTTAACATTTGGTTTAATCGTTGTTACTTTTGTTCAGGAATGAAACTTGTCTTTTTCTCTCGAATGGATATAAGTAGCAATCATCTGTACTCGTTTGGACGCGAAGAAGTAGTTGAATTGTTTGTTTGTTTTGTTACATTGTTTTCATTGCAGGCGAATGAGTCTTTTTACTCCGCTTGGCTGACTGTTTTTCGACGTCGCTGCCTAAACAGCGTTAAGAAACTTTTGCCCTTATCTTATTAACACGTAATCGCAATGAGTCCTCGTAAAATTAAGGATTAAAGGAGGAAACTCAAGCTCGAGTAAAAGAAAAAAGCCAATCAAATGCATGTGCGTGTGGACATCTCAAAATCTGACATAAAGTTGTCAAAATGCTGTCAAAAACCAGCGCACTTCACTCGTTATTTAAAAAAAGCTTTAGAGATCTTCGTCGAAAGCGGCCTGTAAACAACAATTAAGTTTCGCCATCTATAAACATGTCGTCTTAATTTGTTTGAACCGGTAAGAATCAGCGTTTGGATGTTAAAAACAGCGAAATGGGTTGACTGGCTGACTGGCTTTGATAACTTTTATAGTGGACGGGTCTGCCAGAGAAATGCTGGTGTGGTTTGGCAAGCGTTTTCTTCGTTAACTGGATGATGTTTTGCCACTGAGAATCATTAATTGAAGACGGTTTTTCGGAAGACACGGGAAGTAACTGTAAAACTATCAAAGCATTTTAGTGTTTTGTGTCAGCCAAGGAAAGATTTTGTGGGAAATGGCGCTATTATTGAAGTCTGTCGCATTCCAAGTGATTGCTGCCTCAGTGATTGCTGATGACTGCTCTAAACGATCAGGCGCGGACCCCTTTTTTATCTTTTCTACGTACATTTATGTCAAAATTGCTAAGGAATTTTTCTAGCGTAATACAAGATATGTTTGTAACTTGTCTGATTTCTCCACCTTCTCCAAGAATCTTCGAAGAAATATTATTCGTATTGTGCTTTGAATGTCTGTCTTTTTTATTGCAAACATTTGCTATCGAAAACGCTTCGTTTTCCCTGCTGCTGCTCAATTGTTTTGGACACAAATTAAACTTGCCCGAATAAAGTCATGCGAAGTTGCTTGGTGAGAGTGTGCAGTTCCGATTCTAGGCTTGGCCTGGCTAAATATATATATATATATATATATATATATATATATATATAATAGCCAAGAACTGGAAAATACGACTTTGCCAATATTTCGTCTTTATTAAAAGACTTCATCAGGGCAACTGATGTGAAAGCGGTTAAAACCGTTATAAGATATACACTAGCTGATGTGAGACGCTAATACGAGACTTAAAGCTGCTAGCGCGCTGTAAAGCGCGCGAGTTACATATAAGTGAAGCAATGAGAGCGATATTAAAATAAATCCCTTCGAGGATTCCTACTACAGAAAAAATCATCACTATTAAGACCCAGTGGATAAATACATCGAAGACGGTATGCCCACTGGGCCTCCCTATCCCTAAGATATTCCTCACTTGAACACTTGTCTATTAACTGTATTCTAACATCACTCAAACCATGATGGTCTGCCTGATTGAAATGCCTGTATATAACATCGTCTTTAAGTTTATTCTCAGAGGATAGTCCTCTGTGCGCATTAATCCTAGACTTGTGGTTATTAAATCTAGTCCTAAATTTGTTAATAGTAGATCCCACATACTGCATTTGACACATTGCACAAGACAATAGGTACACTACGTGGTCTGAATTACAATCCAGCTTAAAATTAATCACAAAATCTCTCCCAGTAACTCTACTTTTGAAACAAATGCCCTCATCCAAGAAATCACAAACCTGCATCGTCTATCCCCACATCTACCACAACCCTTAACAGTAACTGGTGTCTTAAGTTCGGAATGTACCAGAATGTCCTTAAGGCATTTAGGCCGCCGGAAAGCCACCATGGGCACCTGTTCCAAGGCCAGCTGGCAACGCCTAGAAGATTGCAAAACAGGATGAAGCCTGTGTAATATTTTAGAAATACAAGGGAGTGCCGGATGAAATGTGACCACAAAGGAATACGTTTATTACAAGCAGGCTGCTTATCCCTAAGGGTTTGTTCCCTGGGAATCCTACGCGCTCGATCTATTTGCCCCTCCACATGCTCCCTGTTATAACCCCTTTTAACCAAGTAACTGCACAATTCCTCAGCCCGTTTATGAAACAAAGCATCCGTGGAACATATACGTCTTATTCTAAGGGCCTGACCATAAGGGATACCTTTCTTACATGAATTAGGGTGACAAGAGGAATGAAACAAATATTGGTGTTTGTCCGTAGGCTTACTATATAAATCTGTGGAAATTACCCCCTCGTTTAACAAGACACTAACATCTAAAAAGTTGACTTGCTCAGACGACCAGCTAAAAGTGAATTTAATGGTATTATGAAACGAGTTCATAAGCCCCATAAACTCTTTGAGTCTCTCCTCTCCCTCCGTCCAAATAAAAAAGATGTCATCTATAAATCTACGCCAGAAAAGCGGCGTTATTGATGCTTGTTCAAATAGGTCCGATTCTAGTTTACCCATAAAGATATTGGCATAAGACGGCGCCATTTTTGTCCCTATTGCTGTCCCCAGGACCTGTAGGAAATGTCTTCCATTAAAAGTAAGGTTGTTGTTAGTGAGCACCAACCTAGCCAAATCCACTAAAACATCAGGAGGGACAGTAGTGTGGGTGGATCTAGTCAAAGCTTCCCCCAAAGCCTTTAACCCCTCCTCATGGGGAATGTGAGGATATAGGCCGACTACATCGGCTGTAACCAATATAGCCCCCTCCGGCAACCTCCCCAAGTCATTAAGCACCTGTAAAAAATGTTTAGTGTCCCTAATGTAGGATGGTATTTCAGGAACCAAATGTTTAATATGAAAATCCACAAATTCCGAGACCCTCTCCGTGCACGTCCCACACCCCGAGATAACCGGCCTCCCCGGGCAACCCTTCTTATGTATTTTAGGTAATAAATAAAACCGACCCGCCCTAGGCTTGCTGTTTATCAAAAGATATTCAAGCGTCTTGTCATCAATGTAACCATCATCAAAAACCTTCTGAATTCTATCATTAACCAGTTCAGAAATCCGTTGAGTAAGATCAACAGGAGTCTCCCTATAAACATTACGGTCCTCTAGTTGTCTAAAAGCCTCAGTAATATATTTATCTTTATCCATTACTACAACCCCAGACCCTTTATCTGCCTCTTTGATAATAATGTCATCATACGATTTAAGATTTCTTAGCGCATCGCGCTCAGTCTCTGACAAATTGCTGTAAACACCTCTCTCATTAATAATGGATGATAATATCTCTTGCTCTACCGCCTGAGCATATGCTTCAATGGCCAACTCCCTTCCCCGCTCTGGGCACCACACAGATTTATTACTAAAGGCGGGAAAACTTGAAAAATCCCCCCCGACATTATCCCATCATAGAAGTACTCCTTAAGTCTTATACGTCTAATAAAGTTGTTAATGTCCTTACGTAAACTATATCTATCAAGGTCTCTCGGAGTTGGGCAAAATTTTAAGCCCTTAGATAATAAAGATACCTCACTATCAGTCAACTCCCGAAGTGAGAGATTCACGACCGTATTCAATCCCAACGTAGTTTCTGCAACAGTTTGCATCTCTCCACGAGCATCCAAGTAAGTAAATTCTTCATTAACTGCACCTAACTGACCTCCGTCATTGTTATTCGCTTCGATGTCCGTGTACGTCTCTAATCTTCCCTCCCCAGGATGTAGTTCACCATCGATCCGCTCGCGGCTTAATTGATTCACTACCAAATTTAAACCTGCCGTTGTTTCCGCAACAGTCCGCGCTGTCCCTGGACTCTCCATTTGTCTCGTTTCTAGCGAGGTGTACGATCTTGGTGCATTTTGCACCTGAGAAAAATTCGGCGGAACCTCGAGACCAACACTCGGTGTAGCATTACCGCTAGCACGCACATCTTCCAATTCACATAACAACCTCAACTTACGTTCGTGTTTATCCTTCATAATCGCATCAACTCTCGTTATAATACCACGAATTTTTTCCATGTAATCAGCATATTCTTGCTCTTGCAAACGGGCCACAAGTGCTTGCCGTCGTTCCTGTAAAGATGTCATCACCACAGAGAGTTCAGCCGCTAATAATCTCTGTAATCGACCAGAGCAATCTTCAAGTATTCCGTCCCAGTCATCCCTAAAAGTTAGGGAAACATGGCCAATATTTGCTGACTTCTTCAATCGAAAGCCCCTGGATACAACATTGCGAGTCTCACACTCCTTCAGGTAGTTTAGATGATTCCTGTACTTTGCGTATTTCTTTTCCAAATTCAACAACTTGAAAAACAGGTCTGTCCTCTCCTCCTCCATCAATTACGGGATGTAGAAAATATTTATAATAATGTCAAAAACATCCACTGTCGTGGTTGTGTCTCCAGACGAATTAAAATAATAGCCAAGAACTGGAAAATACGACTTTGCCAATATTTCGTCTTTATTAAAAGACTTCATCAGGGCAACTGATGTGAAAGCGGTTAAAACCGTTATAAGATATACGCTAGCTGATGTGAGACGCTAATACGAGACTTAAAGCTGCTAGCGCGCTGTAAAGCGCGCGCGTTACATATAAGTGAAGCAATGAGAGCGATATTAAAATAAATCCCTTCGAGGATTCCTACTACAGAAAAAATCATCACTATTAAGACCCAGTGGATAAATACATCGAAGACGGTATGCCCACTGGGCCTCCCTATCCCTAAGATATTCCTCACTTGAACACTTGTCTATTAACTGTATTCTAACATCACTCAAACCATGATGGTCTGCCTGATTGAAATGCCTGTATATAACATCGTCTTTAAGTTTATTCTCAGAGGATAGTCCTCTGTGCGCATTAATCCTAGACTTGTGGTTATTAAATCTAGTCCTAAATTTGTTAATAGTAGATCCCACATACTGCATTTGACACATTGCACAAGACAATAGGTACACTACGTGGTCTGAATTACAATCCAGCTTAAAATTAATCACAAAATCTCTCCCAGTAACTCTACTTTTGAAACAAATGCCCTCATCCAAGAAATTGATTTCTTGGATGAGGGCATTTGTTTCAAAAGTAGAGTTACTGGGAGAGATTTTGTGATTAATTTTAAGCTGGATTGTAATTCAGACCACGTAGTGTACCTATTGTCTTGTGCAATGTGTCAAATGCAGTATGTGGGATCTACTATTAACAAATTTAGGACTAGATTTAATAACCACAAGTCTAGGATTAATGCGCACAGAGGACTATCCTCTGAGAATAAACTTAAAGACGATGTTATATACAGGCATTTCAATCAGGCAGACCATCATGGTTTGAGTGATGTTAGAATACAGTTAATAGACAAGTGTTCAAGTGAGGAATATCTTAGGGATAGGGAGGCCCAGTGGGCATACCGTCTTCGATGTATTTATCCACTGGGTCTTAATAGTGATGATTTTTTCTGTAGTAGGAATCCTCGAAGGGATTTATTTTAATATCGCTCTCATTGCTTCACTTATATGTAACGCGCGCGCTTTACAGCGCGCTAGCAGCTTTAAGTCTCGTATTAGCGTCTCACATCAGCTAGCGTATATCTTATAACGGTTTTAACCGCTTTCACATCAGTTGCCCTGATGAAGTCTTTTAATAAAGACGAAATATTGGCAAAGTCGTATTTTCCAGTTCTTGGCTATTATTTTAATTCGTCTGGAGACACAACCACGACAGTGGATGTTTTTGACATTATTATAAATATTTTCTACATCCCGTAATTGATGGAGGAGGAGAGGACAGACCTGTTTTTCAAGTTGTTGAATTTGGAAAAGAAATACGCAAAGTACAGGAATCATCTAAACTACCTGAAGGAGTGTGAGACTCGCAATGTTGTATCCAGGGGCTTTCGATTGAAGAAGTCAGCAAATATTGGCCATGTTTCCCTAACTTTTAGGGATGACTGGGACGGAATACTTGAAGATTGCTCTGGTCGATTACAGAGATTATTAGCGGCTGAACTCTCTGTGGTGATGACATCTTTACAGGAACGACGGCAAGCACTTGTGGCCCGTTTGCAAGAGCAAGAATATGCTGATTACATGGAAAAAATTCGTGGTATTATAACGAGAGTTGATGCGATTATGAAGGATAAACACGAACGTAAGTTGAGGTTGTTATGTGAATTGGAAGATGTGCGTGCTAGCGGTAATGCTACACCGAGTGTTGGTCTCGAGGTTCCGCCGAATTTTTCTCAGGTGCAAAATGCACCAAGATCGTACACCTCGCTAGAAACGAGACAAATGGAGAGTCCAGGGACAGCGCGGACTGTTGCGGAAACAACGGCAGGTTTAAATTTGGTAGTGAATCAATTAAGCCGCGAGCGGATCGATGGTGAACTACATCCTGGGGAGGGAAGATTAGAGACGTACACGGACATCGAAGCGAATAACAATGACGGAGGTCAGTTAGGTGCAGTTAATGAAGAATTTACTTACTTGGATGCTCGTGGAGAGATGCAAACTGTTGCAGAAACTACGTTGGGATTGAATACGGTCGTGAATCTCTCACTTCGGGAGTTGACTGATAGTGAGGTATCTTTATTATCTAAGGGCTTAAAATTTTGCCCAACTCCGAGAGACCTTGATAGATATAGTTTACGTAAGGACATTAACAACTTTATTAGACGTATAAGACTTAAGGAGTACTTCTATGATGGGGATAATGTCGGGGGGATTTTTCAAGTTTTCCCGCCTTTAGTAATAAATCTGTGTGGTGCCCAGAGCGGGGAAGGGAGTTGGCCATTGAAGCATATGCTCAGGCGGTAGAGCAAGAGATATTATCATCCATTATTAATGAGAGAGGTGTTTACAGCAATTTGTCAGAGACTGAGCGCGATGCGCTAAGAAATCTTAAATCGTATGATGACATTATTATCAAAGAGGCAGATAAAGGGTCTGGGGTTGTAGTAATGGATAAAGATAAATATATTACTGAGGCTTTTAGACAACTAGAGGACCGTAATGTTTATAGGGAGACTCCTGTTGATCTTACTCAACGGATTTCTGAACTGGTTAATGATAGAATTCAGAAGGTTTTTGATGATGGTTACATTGATGACAAGACGCTTGAATATCTTTTGATAAACAGCAAGCCTAGGGCGGGTCGGTTTTATTTATTACCTAAAATACATAAGAAGGGTTGCCCGGGAGGCCGGTTATCTCGGGGTGTGGGACGTGCACGGAGAGGGTCTCGGAATTTGTGGATTTTCATATTAAACATTTGGTTCCTGAAATACCATCCTACATTAGGGACACTAAACATTTTTTACAGGTGCTTAATGACTTGGGGAGGTTGCCGGAGGGGGCTATATTGGTTACAGCCGATGTAGTCGGCCTATATCCTCACATTCCCCATGAGGAGGGGTTAAAGGCTTTGGGGGAAGCTTTGACTAGATCCACCCACACTACTGTCCCTCCTGATGTTTTAGTGGATTTGGCTAGGTTGGTGCTCACTAACAACAACCTTACTTTTAATGGAAGACATTTCCTACAGGTCCTGGGGACAGCAATAGGGACAAAAATGGCGCCGTCTTATGCCAATATCTTTATGGGTAAACTAGAATCGGACCTATTTGAACAAGCATCAATAACGCCGCTTTTCTGGCGTAGATTTATAGATGACATCTTTTTTATTTGGACGGAGGGAGAGGAGAGACTCAAAGAGTTTATGGGGCTTATGAACTCGTTTCATAATACCATTAAATTCACTTTTAGCTGGTCGTCTGAGCAAGTCAACTTTCTAGATGTTAGTGTCTTGTTAAACGAGGGGGTAATTTCCACAGATTTATATAGTAAGCCTACGGACAAACACCAATATTTGTTTCATTCCTCTTGTCACCCTAATTCATGTAAGAAAGGTATCCCTTATGGTCAGGCCCTTAGAATAAGACGTATATGTTCCACGGATGCTTTGTTTCATAAACGGGCTGAGGAATTGTGCAGTTACTTGGTTAAAAGGGGTTATAACAGGGAGCATGTGGAGGGGCAAATAGATCGAGCGCGTAGGATTCCAGGGAACAAACCCTTAGGGATAAGCAGCCTGCTTGTAATAAACGTATTCCTTTTGTGGTCACATTTCATCCGGCACTCCCTTGTATTTCTAAAATATTACACAGGCTTCATCCTGTTTTGCAATCTTCTAGGCGTTGCCAGCTGGCCTTGGAACAGGTGCCCATGGTGGCTTTCCGGCGGCCTAAATGCCTTAAGGACATTCTGGTACATTCCGAACTTAAGACACCAGTTACTGTTAAGGGTTGTGGTAGATGTGGGGATAGACGATGCAGGGTTTGTGATTTCTTGGATGAGGGCATTTGTTTCAAAAGTAGAGTTACTGGGAGAGATTTTGTGATTAATTTTAAGCTGGATTGTAATTCAGACCACGTAGTGTACCTATTGTCTTGTGCAATGTGTCAAATGCAGTATGTGGGATCTACTATTAACAAATTTAGGACTAGATTTAATAACCACAAGTCTAGGATTAATGCGCACAGAGGACTATCCTCTGAGAATAAACTTAAAGACGATGTTATATACAGGCATTTCAATCAGGCAGACCATCATGGTTTGAGTGATGTTAGAATACAGTTAATAGACAAGTGTTCAAGTGAGGAATATCTTAGGGATAGGGAGGCCCAGTGGGCATACCGTCTTCGATGTATTTATCCACTGGGTCTTAATAGTGATGATTTTTTCTGTAGTAGGAATCCTCGAAGGGATTTATTTTAATATCGCTCTCATTGCTTCACTTATATGTAACGCGCGCGCTTTACAGCGCGCTAGCAGCTTTAAGTCTCGTATTAGCGTCTCACATCAGCTAGCGCATATCTTATAACGGTTTTAACCGCTTTCACATCAGTTGCCCTGATGAAGTCTTTTAATAAAGACGAAATATTGGCAAAGTCGTATTTTCCAGTTCTTGGCTATTATTTTAATTCGTCTGGAGACACAACCACGACAGTGGATGTTTTTGACATTATTATATATATATATATATATATATATATATATATATATATATATATATATATATGATAATCTCAAGCATCAAAAATGTATTTATCCTGTTTCCCGTTTCAAATATAACTAAACACAAGGGAAAAAAACATTTTTAAGGACCACCTATATTTCGACTGTGTAGAACAGTCTTCCTCAGGGTGAATGACTGTTACAAGCGTTACATGCACGCAATTATAAAAGTGCGGCTTACAAATCTAAACACGTGAGCGCTAACAATTATACCGGTAACAAAAAGCGCGTGCAATACAAACACGAACGCTAACGGTAATAATAGGCGCGTGCACTAGAAGAGCCTGACAAGAAATTAATTACGCGCGCGACTTCTGCGGTTCTGACAATAAAAAAAGTCACTTTCGTTAAGACCCTCCGGCGCTATTGTTCTCAATCTGTATGCCCATTGGCCCTCTTTCTCCAGCAAATTGTCTACACTACCATAAACTTTATCAATTATTTGAACTGAGACATCGTCCAAACCATTGTGTCCCTCTGTAAAAAAGTGCTTGTAGATTAAATCATCGCTGGCCCTATCTCCTGGTTCCAACCTTGAACGTCCCCTCAATCTACTTCTATGGTTATTAAATCTAAGCCTAAATTTAGTAACTGTTGATCCCACATATTGTTTACCACAAATCTTGCAACTTAGCAAATAGATAACACTGCTACTGTTACAGTCTAGGTTATAGTTAATGTTGTATGATTTTCCAGTGGTGTTGCTGACGAACGTATTTCCGATGTTCAGATAGTTCTTATTTCTACAAATTTCGCAGCGCGTAGAAGAACAACGGTAATTTCCTGGCACAGAATTATTGTTGTCAGGTCGTATTCTAGCATTCACAAGATAATCCTTTAGGCTTTTAGGGCGACGAAATGCCACCATAGGACATTCTTTAATGGCCTTCTTACATCTGTCAGACATATGTAATAAGGGATGCAGATCTCGAAGTATTCCCCCTATATTCGGCAATCCAGGGTGGTAAGTCACAACAAACGGCGTCCTGTTATTTTTCTTTCTTTCTTGAGCCGGCGTTAGTGCTTCATTTCTGTTAATCCTCTTAGCCCTTCGAATTTGTCGACGTACAAATCTCTCATCGTACCCTCTAGCCACTAAATAACCAATTAATTCAGCAGCCCGGTTGTCGAATATCTTATCCGACGAACAAATTCTCCTCAGTCTCAGAGCCTGGGCATAAGGAATTCCTTCCTTACACCCCCTTGGGTGACAAGATCTAAAGTCGAGGTATTGATGTTTATCCGTGGGTTTCACGTACAAATCTGTCGTTAGAATGCCATTACTATTGATCACCTTTACATCAAGAAAGTTTACCCTGTCCATAGACCACTCCCAAGTAAACTTGATAGTGTCATGCGCACTATTTAGATACTCTAAAAAGTTCTTGAGTTCTTCTTCTCCAGCTGTCCAAACCATAAAAATGTCATCAATGAACCTAAACCAGGTGTAAGGTTTCGTGTGATATCCATCAAGAAGGCTTCTCTCTAATCTGTCCATAAACAAGTTCGCATATGATGGAGCCATCCTGGTGCCTATAGCTGTTCCCAACTTCTGTAAATAATGCTCACCATTAAATTCAAAGTTGTTGTTACTTAAAACTAATGCCGCTAATTCAACAATTCTCTCCGTGGGAATAGTAACATCCAGCCTACCATCTAGAGCTTCCCGTATGGCTTGAAGCCCCTCCTCGTGCGGGATATGAGGATATAGACCAACCACGTCGATGGTTACGAGGATGGACCCCTCTGGTAGTTTTCCCATATTAATGACCTTCCTAAGAAAATCATTGGTATCTTTAATGTAAGAATTCACTTGAGGCACAAGGGGCTTAAGATGAGAGTCCACGAACTCTGATATTTTTTCAGTTGGGGTTCCACTTCCCGATATCACGGGCCGACCTGGACAGCCCTTCTTGTGAAGTTTAGGCAGTAAGTAGAACCTACCCGCCTTCGTGTCACCGTCAATCCAAAGGTAATTCAAAGTATCCTCATCAATAAAACCATCAGCGTGTAGTTGTTGAACTTTGCTATTAATCAACTCTCTCATTTCCATTGTAGGATCTTCAGGCAGACGTACATACACCGTTCTGTCATTCAGTTGCCGCATCCCTTCCAATATGTACTTATCCCTGTCCATCACTACAACGCCTGAACCTTTGTCTGCTTCTTTTATGATAATGTCATTATATCTCCTCAAATTAGTTAGTGCCTGTTGTTCCTCCCTAGTCAAATTTCTGTTAACCCTTTTATTTAGAGCGCTGGACAGAATCTGCTTCTCCAATTCCAAAACATAAGCTTCCAAAACCATTTCTCTATTTTTATCAGGACACCAGGTAGACTTCTTTTTAAACGCCGGAACATCCGAGAAATTACGCGCAACCTCTTCATCACTATAAAAGAACTCCCTCAGTCGAATGCGTCTAACATACTCTGTAATGTCTTTGCGTAATTGATAAACGTCAATCTCCTCAGGGTAGGACAAAACTTTAATCCTTTTGACAGGACCGAAAGTTCTGCTTCAGACAAAACCCTGCTAGATAAATTAACCACACGCTGTACACCTTGATGAAATTCCTGGTGTGGAATAGCCCCTAAACCGACTTGTTCCTGCGCTGTAGCCTCCTCTCCCTCCACCCTTATCTCCTCCGTAATATTCCCTTCAGAGGTCTCATTCGGTGTAATAAAATCACGCCCCTCTACTAAATCATTCGCTGTTGTCTCCCTAACATTTTCTCTTAACATGTCATTCAAGTTAACAGGACTACCCCTATAGGATAACATATCAGGCTCAATGGCAATTACCATCCTTCCCTCAGAAGGCCCAGCCAACAGGACTGGCGAATCCATAGGCAGTGGATTCAAATTGCACGGCTCTTCTTCACCCAAATCTTCTATAACTACTAACGGTTCTTCATTACTGTCAACTTCCCTTCGGATATCTGTGATGAAATTTTCAATCTCGGATACCGTGGGATTTAATCGCTCCTCGTCACTCTCAGACAAAACGGACAAATCATGAGCAATCTCTTGTATACGCATAGAATTACGCATGAACTTGTTCAACTTATTCTCTCTTCTCTTCTTCAAAAAACCTTGCAATCTCTCCGTAATCTGTTGGATCTTACCGTTAAATTCCAGCAGTTTATCTTTACTAAACTGAGTAACTATTTCAGACTCACGTTCTTGTATCCTATCAGTCACTTCATCCAGTCGACGTCCAAACTCCTTTGCGGTCATATCACAAAGTTTTCTTGACGAAGAAATCAAAACCTGTTCCACTGTTGCTTGAAATCCCCAGAAACATCACCAAAGTTCAGAGATTTTCGCAACTGCAAACCATCTGGGATAACGTTGTTGTGCCCACAAGATCTCAAAAATTCAACGTGATGCTCTAGCCTCACTTTCTTCTGCTGTAACTTTAGAAGCTTGAAAAATTCCTTTGTAACAGCCATGATTATGATGCGACTCTAGTACATGATAATCTCAAGCATCAAAAATGTATTTATCCTGTTTCCCGTTTCAAATATAACTAAACACAAGGGAAAAAAACATTTTTAAGGACCACCTATATTTCGACTGTGTAGAACAGTCTTCCTCAGGGTGAATGACTGTTACAAGCGTTACACGCAATTATAAAAGTGCGGCTTACAAATCTAAACACGTGAGCGCTAACAATTATACCGGTAACAAAAAGCGCGTGCAATACAAACACGAACGCTAACGGTAATAATAGGCGCGTGCACTAGAAGAGCCTGACAAGAAATTAATTACGCGCGCGACTTCTGCGGTTCTGACAATAAAAAAAGTCACTTTCGTTAAGACCCTCCGGCGCTATTGTTCTCAATCTGTATGCCCATTGGCCCTCTTTCTCCAGCAAATTGTCTACACTACTATAAACTTTATCAATTATTTGAACTGAGACATCGTCGTATATATAGCTGGAGTTTTCAAAACAGGGCTCCTAGAGTCCATAATAACTCCTATTAGATGTCTCTCACTTTTTTTCTTTTTTTTTTCTTTTTTTGGACGGGGCGGGGGGCATGCTAGCTACATTAATAATTAGAAGAAGAGAAAGAAACTGTCCCTGACTTCAACTTTGCATTAAGGTATTATCCCTTCTCCCCCCCCCCCTCCCCTCCAGTTTTATTTGTCAGTTAGTTTCCACTCTCTCTCAAAGAAAGAAACGTGCATTTGAAGTCTTCGCGCGGTCAGTTAGCTCGCAATGGCGTCGTTAGAGTTTGATTTTCTGTTGGCCTCCTGGAGCAGAGTATTCATTAGGACATCATTAAGTCCAGGGAGGGGGAAAGTCTTGCGAGGTGCAGTGTCTGCCCCGTGTAATATCCTGCTGTGCAGTTATTTGCTAAACGAGTACTTTGTTTACCCGGGCGGTACTGCTGGAAAAATGCAGGGATATTGAGAGCTCTGCTTTGAGAGGTAACAAGTTTTTAGCCTCAGAAAGTAGGTGTCGGTGATCATTTCAAGGCTCAGGGAGAGAAACTGGTGTAGAATTTGGAGCATGCTAAAGACTTAGTAAAAATACTGTGGCTAGATGGTCGTCAACAGCTCCTCGCTAACACGGACAGTAAACATCCGGGACCTCAAAGGCATGGCTAGGAATTTGTCAGCAAAAAGCGCAAGTTTGAACATTTTTTTGACTAGTTTCCGCCCTCGCAACTTCGATCTTAAGCTAGTGATTTGAGCTAGTGATTTGATAGTCTGACTGAGTGTTATAATGACTGGTTTCCGGTGTCAGAAGTGATCACAAAATCGAGCGATAATTTACACACAAATAAAATTCGACAATAATTAGCTGTGATTCTTCGTAGCAATCACGAACGCTCGGTTGAAAACGCTGCTAGACTTCGACTAAATCGATACCACTAATTCCAAAGCTAACTTTGCCGTCAGAAAGAGCGTATTCTAGAGAGATTTGGCCGACTAACGCACCAAAATTCTCATGTCAGAGGTCACGTCAATTTCATGTCTAATTGCAAGACAAATAACATGTACTCTTCATCTTCCCTTTGACAGAGACTTTAGGCTCATAACGGGCCTAAATGCAATTTTCCCTTTTGATAAACCGAGGTATTGATAAAGAAAGTTCTAAAACCCCTCAAATTTTCATGAGCCTGGTTTTCAAAAGGTCGGCTATATATCTATCTATCTATCTATCTATCTATCTATCTATCTATCTATCTATCTATCTATCTATATATATATATTTATATAAGACAGTTAAAAAGACCGAAAATGGACAACTTTTGGCTCAAAAAAAGATCAAAATTTAAAAATTTATGAATAAAAAACGTTTCGTTCTCTCGACCTTCGTCTGTTACAAACAGAATGTTAAAAACCTACAACTTAAATATGATTTTACAACAATAGTTACAAATTACATACGGGTTACGTAACTGAGACAAAGAAACGAAAAACAATAGGTGTACAAAAAGTATGAAACGACTAGGGTAAATTAACAGGATGCGGAATAATAACAATAATAGAACTAGTGATAAATGTTATGTAATTGTCGCAGCGCAACAGGCTCCCCATCAAGGTCCTCTGAATCATCATACCCGTTGCGCTGCGACAATTACATAACATTTATCACTAGTTCTATTATTGTTTTACTCCGCATCCTGTTAATTTACCGTAGTCGTTTCATACTTTTTGTACACCTATTGTTTTTCGTTTCATTGTCTCAGTTACGTAACCCGTATGTAATTTGTAACCAGTTCTGCATCTTTCGTTGGCCCAGGAAGCGCTTTCAATCTCTCTCTCTCTCTCTCTCTCTCTCTCTCTCTCTCTCTCTCTCTCTCTCTCTCTCTCTCTCTCTCTCTCTCTCTCTCTCTCTATATATATATATATATATATATATATATATAGAGAGAGAGAGAGAGAGAGAGAGAGAGAGAGAGAGAGAGAGAGAGAGACAAGGTTAATTTGGAAACAGAAATCAACACAACTAAGTAATTAAGTGAAAATGTGGCTCAGCCAGGAATCGAACCTGGGTCTCCAGATTACCGGTCGGATGCCTTAACCACTAGGCCACTGAACCAACAACACTGGGAACACATATTTTTACTGTACAACACACACAGTGTGGCATTCTGATGGTAAGGTCCGAGGAGATAATTTGACAATTTTACTTACCGGGTAGCTTCATGCGCACAGTCTCTCCAAGTGAAATTGGCTTGAGTGGCTTGGTATGCTTGTCGTAGTGATGCCTTTGGCGCTCTTTCATCCCTCTCAATGCCCGCGCCTCTTGCTCAGTGTCGTGTCGTGGCTGTAACAAGGTACCAGCTATTGGGAGGAGCATCTCCTCCCCATGAGGCGCTGTGCGCGGCTTGTCCCAACATCTTCAGTGGGTTTGTTCCGTCAGTCCAGTAGAGCTAAAAACTCTGACTGGCCTGAGTCCTTGCATTTCCTGACGAAACGTTTGACCGTTCTCACCGCATTTTCAGCTTTCCCGTTTGATTCGTGATAGTAGTATAGGAGTTGGGTGAGCTAGCACACCACTCCTATACCACTCACATTTTATGGTAAATCTGTTTTTAATGCCCTGAGATAATGGTTTGGGTAAGAGAATATTGACCAAAAAATGGCTAACAATTATAAATTCTTAAAGTAAAATTTACTGACAATTTTTACTTAAAATTTTATGATAAATCAAAAATAGAAAACTATATATTTTTAATTTTACTGAATATTTCAATAAGCACTTCAACCCCTATGCGTGACATTCTCGGAAAAACAGTAATTAGGCGGACCAGCACATTTTACATTTGATTTAAAATTCAATTTCAAATTCAATTTTATAGTAACGTTTAAAAACAATACTTATTACCCAATTTACATTTTCAATATCATTTTAAACGCACTTTCAAATTTTATTTTCTATTTTAATAATATAGATGAAAACACTTAAAAATAAAACGTATAGTAATAGTATACAGATGAAATATAATATAGAAATTGTTGAAGAAAATAATTGTAATTTAGATATTCATGAATATTTATTTGAAATAGAAAATTATATAACATGTTCATTTTGTGATCAGAAAATAGCAGAACATAGTGTTAAAAAAGAGGAACCGTGTTGTGATAAACAAGAACTTATCAATAATGAAGGAATTGTTTGTAAGAATTGCGGTTTAGTTCAAGGCTATCCAATTTTAAATGGGTATGTTGATTTTTATAAAAATAAGTTTAAAATTAATAGAAAATCAGTCTACTTTCGTGAGTATCATTTAATGAAAAGATAACTGATCTTTGTTTCAAATATAGAAGACAAATATACTTTAATGATGAATACAAGGTATTGCGAATTTTTAAGGAAATAGATAAAATAATGCCGTTATTAAATAAGGATCGAAAAAGAATGGTAAACATTGATTTTATTCTGAAAAAAATATTCACAATGTTGAAATTGGATATTGGAGGTGATATTATAATCACTAAATCCAAAAAAAACATTTGCATTTTTTCCGTTTTTCACAAAGAAAATCTGTTCAAACACTGTGGAGGGAACCTTTGACACTGTTCCATTTACCCCGTAAACACCCATGTGGCCAGTTGGGTCTGGAGATGCGGTTTTCCCATGCAAATCAAGGTAAATATATGCTCGTTGGCCCGCCTGTCTTTTTTCAAAGTGCAGTATTGTTTTGACATATGCAGCGATGGTCGCCGTTTCTTGGAATGTTTTCGAGGTTTGTGCACCAAATGACAGCGAGTCGGCAGTTGCATAAACACTAGCACTCCTCATTTCCGGAGGGAAAAACTTTACAACGAGGGTATAAAAACCAATTGGAAGTCTGAAAAGATTGAAACCAATTCTGCTGCGGTATTGTTCAGTTGCATCTTTATCATTAATGAGTGTAAAATTGTAGGCGTTTTTGTTTATTTGGTGGGGCGACGCCGAAAAGCTACCAATGCTGTGCACTGTAATGTTGTTTTCGGCAGAAGATTCGTCAACGTCTTCCATGAGGTATTTGAAGGGGTTTTCTTGTGGACCAGAGGCATCAACATGGGTTTCGTCGACATATCTTTTTGTTGCCCCACTGTTTGCCGCCACAGGGTCTTTTAAGTTTGCTAGCGTGTTGTTGTTCATGTCAATGTCGCCCGTCATTTGCCCACCAGTAGTTTTAAGAAAAGGGGCTTGGTCGACGTAAATTTTGTTGGCAACATCTTTTTCAGGTGATGGAGCTCCAACATTTTCGATTTTGTGGTTAGCCATTGACAAATTTCCATACATTGCAGTTGAGCCATCTCGTCGAAGAAAATATTCATCCGTATATCTCTTTGAAACTCCATCATCTAAATTGACTGGTGGAGCAAGATCAGTAATGGCGTTGTTATTCATATTTAAATTTTGTTGTGCAATCACATAGAGTTTGGTTTGCAACCTCTGGTCCACATATTTCTTGTTGACGGCATTTTCAGCTGGCTTGTTATTATCAATGTCTTTCAAATCTTCAATAGTATACCCCGCCATATTTAAATTTCTCTCAGCTGGATTAGTTCCATCACGTTTCAAACAACTTGCAATTTGTGAGTCAACATACGATCGGTTTGTGGCGTCTAATATATCCACAGGATATTTCTGTTTTTAACAATATTACGCCCCATGTATACCCCGACATATTTAAATTTCCCTCAGCTGGATTAGTTCCATCACGTTTCAAACAACTTGCAATTTGTGAGTCAACATACGATCGGTTTGTGGCGTCTAATATATCCACAGGATATTTCTGTTTTTAACAATATTACGCCCCATGTCCAAATCTCCCGTCAGTGGAACAGACCCATCTTTTTTTACGAAAGCTAAATGTGGGCCTCCTGATACATTATGATCTACATACTCCTTTGTTGCCAATTCATGCGATTCAGTAGGATTTGGAATGTTAATAGTTTTATGACTATTTTCCATGTCTATATCCGCAGAAAATATTACTTTACCATTTTTAACCCCATAAACAGGATCATGAACCAAATGTGATAATTGTGTATGAAATCCAAAAGCCCCATAAACAATTAAATGGGTTTTGGTGTTAAATTAAGGAGCTGAACTGGAAAGTTCAACTTGAATTAACGCTTGTCCACTTCCTGTTTTCTCAATTTGAAAAATCTTTTTTGTGTAACCGTCGACATAAGGAGTTTGAGAAAAAGCTTTTTGAAATATCTGTCCTGCGATACGCGTGTTAATAGTTGGAAGAGATAGTTCAATTATGGCTTGTTGTGGATTAGAGGGTGAGTAAAATTCCACACAAAATGTATACTTCCCGTCACTCAATGAAGAAACATCGAATTGGATTTTAAATTCAAAATCACCACTTTGTTTAATCGAAAAGGAAAAAGCTGATTTATTTATTTGATATGGTGATCTATTGAAATCTTCAATTTGTAAATTTCCCATGTTCTCTATTACTGTAGATTTGGTTATATCTTTCAAAAAAAAGGCAAATGGGTTAATCTGAGCTCCTGAAGCGGATAAAATAGCGTCATTTACAAATTCACGAGTAGCACTATCATTATTATCTATCGGCGTGCCCACATTTGTCAAACGCTTGTTATTGATGTTATAATTTCCAACATCGGTTAATAAAAATCCTACACCGGGGGACCCTCTTTGACCCCTTTTTCCCGAACCTGTTTTTATATGACCAACGTGATCCTGATTTGGTAAAAAGTTGAATATACCCATACACTATTAGATAAGATATTACCATAAAAGTTTTTCTTCACCGTTTTCATTGGCTTGTCGACATAGCAAAAAGAATATGGTTTTTTTTGTTGCTTCAATATACTTTTGTTTATCGATTCCAAGCTCTTGGGATATTAAATTTCTTTCTCTTGATGATGGGAAGTCGTAGAGGCAAAAATGGGAGCAATTCAATCTTATAGATTTTGGGCATCCATAGAATGACTGAGTGAGATATATACATGACGCGTTACGATGACGCCCTTGAATAAAATAGTTTATAATTTGATCTTGTTTTTTATCTGTTACAAAATCATCAAACACAACCAACCGCTGCAAATCTGTGTCTTGACGTTGTTCAACAGGTAAAATTTCATCTAAACTACAAATTTAAACGGGACAACCAACGTGTTTGCTTATTTTATCCATTTTTTGCCGGAAAAAATGATACTTGTCCTGATCAAGATTTTTTGCGTATAAATGTATTTGATCGTAATAGACTAATGGTTCTAAAATTAAATGTAAAAAAAGCGTCGTCTTCCCAGATCCACTGTTACCTGCTAGGAGCATTCTAAATGTATCTTTAGGCATATACGGATATAACTGTCTAAAAGACTTGTTTGAATCCTGAAAATTGTCATAGTTTGGTATTTCCATATAGTAATAGTTTAGATTAGTCTAACGCAATTGTATATGGATATTGAACGAATGAAAAAGCTTCTTCAAAGTGGAATTGAAGCTGGTAATAAGACGAGAGAAGTTCGCGAAGTTATTAAGACTTATGAAAACGCAAAACAAGACGCGTATGATACAACATCACAATTATTAAAACCTTCTATTGATGCTCAGATGAAGGTTAAAAAAACAATTGACGATAAACAGGATGAAGTTATTGAACAGTTGAAACAAAATCAACTGGCTTTAACACAAGGACTTGATGATGTTGCAGAAATGAATCGCAGAGTAATTACAATGGATTCTGAACTTCCTAAAGCCATTGAAGTACCAAAAGATGAGGATGGGAAAACCACCATATTAGCGATCGATAACAATTTCAATAAAGATTACAGAATTATATTAAAAAATTACAAGCTTTTGAAACCAAACGATTTAACTCAAGTCAGCCACAAAAACTTTTAGAAGAAAGTACAAAAGCTGGAAAAATCAATAAAGAGCTCGGAATACGAAAAAGACATTAAAAACCCTGGAAGATAAACAATCTTATCATCGAGAGATAGAGACTTTGAGGAAATATAGGGATACGATTACAGATGTTTTAGCTTCTTACAAATACAAAACGGGGGAGGGTATTAAATGTATTAGAAAAAGAAAACAAATTGGAGCAGGTATTGTTTATTACAATAATATAGAAGACTTGCTTTCACGACTCCAATTACTCGGAGGGTCTGTTTTTGCTGGTAATAATAGTACAAGTGTTAGAGATGAGTTTGTGAAGATATTGCACGTATTAAAAAGATTGGGTGTTGTTGGAAACGAAGAGCTTAATAAAATAATGATGAAATATCTACTCTAATAGTATATGACAGAAATCTCATTGCGATTCAACAGTAAAAATAGAGAAAAAATTGGTATCAGTCAAAGTCATGATTTTACAAAGAGATTTAATACTCCTCTCATATTATCAAATGATATGAAGTATGACATTGCTGTAAAAACTATCAATATGACATACAGTTGGTATAATATCAGACAATCTTTTGGAAACAATCAAATAAAATATAGTCACAACAAGGTGTAAACTGGGAAATTATAACTTTTGTTGATGGAATGTATTCATATGATGACATAAATAGTTACATTCACGAGTATATGAGAAAAAATAAACATTTGGTTGTTGATGACCCGGATGATGCCAAAAAGAAGTATGGTGTCAATATATTTTTTGTTTTATCAACATATCGTATTTTGATTGAACTTGATGAAAATTATAGAGTAGATTTAAGAGATCTTGATTTCAGAAAATTAATTGGTTTTGATTCAAAAATAATTTCAGCCACAGAATATGGAACAAACTTGCCAGATATCACAAGAGGGGTAGATGAAATTTATATCAATTGTGATAAATTCATAGACAGTATAGTTGATGGGAATAGCACAAGTCCTATTGCTGTTATTCCAGTTACAAATCTAGTCAGATCTCTACCATTTACTTACAAACCTCGTTTTCTTTCATATAATCCAGTTTCAACTCATGCAATCAGTTCAATACACTTTTATGTCACTGATTCTTCTGGAGCTCCAGTTAATTTGAGCGGTATAGATTGGTATATTGAGATATTCCTTAGAGGGACAGAATTATAAAACCAAATAGTATATGAAACGATTTGAATATAAAAAATATAGTGAAGAACAACTTGGTGAAGGTGTCCTAACTGACATTATCAAAACTGTTGGAAAAAAAAGCAGCTTAAAAAACAGCTTCGACAATTGGTGATTATGCTGGTAAAAAAGTGGGTGATAAAATAATTGAACTTTTAAGCAAAAGAAAAGAAAAACCTAAACCTTTAACACAAAATGAAGTGAATGAAAGAATCAGTCAACTTATCTCAGGTGGAAAACTAAGAAAGAAATAATTTTATCTAACCCATTAATACATGTCAAACTATCGAGAATCAAAATATATCGAACGATATGAAGATGTTGTCTTTGAGCTTAATCTGGCATTAAATACTGTAGTTGCAAATAATGCTCATCAGAAGAAAACTGGTTATCGTTTTGTCGTCGATAACAGCGGAGAAACTACGCCATTCGATTGGTTCAATGCTCGTTTTAATGTTGATTTCATTGTAAAGAAGCTTGCAGATGGAGCTGATATAGCAGCTAATGATCATAACGGTATGGTAAATTCCGCTCTCTCTCTTATTAATACTATAACTGTTAAAATGAATGGTGTTGATGTTTATGAGTGTAGAGACGCAAACCATGCAACAAACATAGAAACCTTGCTTGAGTATTCTCAGGGTTATAGTTTATCTCAGGGGACGAATGAGTTTTTTTATCTTGATACAAGACGGCATGCTGAAGTGAGAGTAGCTAATGCTAATTTTAACGAAGGATTTGCAGCTCAAAAACTGTTATTGGATGGCGCCAATGGAAAAGTGAATGCAGAAATACCGTTGAATAGATAAGGATTTTTCAAAAGCCTCTGGAATGAACTTTTACCTAATTCAAAAATAGAGTTGAGCCTAAAACTTGAAAGTGACGCTAATTTAATTTGGCAAGCTGCAGATGATTGTCGTGTAGTACTCACCAAATTTCAGTTAATTGTCCCTCGTATTATTTTCAATGCATATGGAAAGTCATCATACATGGGTAAATATCTTGATGCAAGAAAGTGGACTTACATGAGAGAAATGGTTGAGAGTGGTGACTCAACGAGACAACAGACAGCTAATTTCAAAATATCAGCCGGAATAAACAAACCGAGGCATGTATTTGTTTTCATAATCAATGATGCAAATGATGAATCTCAGACAGCTAATAAATTCTTGTATAACACATTTTCAGTTGCAAATAACCAAACAATGACAAGTTGTTATCTTGAAGTGGGTAATGGAATTAAATATCCGGAGGTTCAATATGAACCTTCAACAGAACCGTCAAGAGTATTCAGGGATGTTTTAAAGTATGCGCAAGGGATAAACGATTTTAGTGATAGCACCTTACTTGATTTATGATTTATGATTTATAGTCTTCGCCAGAGACCTGGCAGGGACACTACAACAGCTTACGCCAATTTCTGTAGGCCTTAACTGCAAATCCCTCCCCCATAACCACATTCTAGTAGAGGTAGACCACCACACCGGGGACTACGTCCCCTACTCTTTTCGAACAGTGCGTGGGTTCTTTAACGTCCCACAGAATCAATTATGAAGAGTTGGGGCCTACGATTTATCGTCCTTATCCGAGAAGACTAGAAAGTCTAACCATTTGCAGATGTCATTTCAAAGGCAGCACTTTCTCCTCAATTATTTAAAGACCCTGAGTGTTGGTCCGGCAGGGGTTTGAACCCGCAACCTCCCGCACGGTAGTCTGGTGCTCTACCACTAAGCTAACCGGTCGGCGGTTTTTTTACTTAACAGAGGCAGCTTCGGTTCCATATTCCCATTCATTTATTTCGATCTAACAAAACAAAAACAGGATAACAAAGATGGAATGACTAAACTGACATTCAAATATACATTAAAAGGTGGAACAAATGCGGACTATAGTGTTTATGCATTAGTCCTTTATGAACAGGATGTTGAAATGAGAAAGACTGATGAAAAATTAATCCTGAGATCGATGTAAAATTATCCAATCTAATATTATATGGTTACCATTCCTTATAAAATAGAACTCTTATCAAGTCAGAAAAAAAAGCTCAGACAAGCATATAAAGCAAAAACAATTGAAACAATTTTTCTTTCTAAAGAGCAAATAAAAAATTGTGAAATATTCGTGACAAAAAATTGTGAAATATTCGTGACAAAAGATGATGAAATCATTGATGAAGATGTAATTATATTGGAACATGATCATATTTATATTCTGGAAAAAGCCAAAAAGTATAATGAAAATGCAGAAATCTTTTTACCGAAAAATCTGATCCGGTTAAACGTCGAAAGAGGTCCTATTCTTTTAGAAGATTTAGGAGTAACTGAATTTGTTTATAGTAGGGATGAAGATGATGGTTATCCAGATGATTAAATTTAAATGCAAATTAATCTAAATATATATTATATGACTACTTATCATCCTCATGGAGTGACACTTTCACAGGGTCAGAATGAAAAGCTTGCAAAAGCAATTAAATCAAATTCAGCTATAACAATAAGATTATCAAATGATGAACTGTCCGGCAATGATCGACTTATGTTAACGAAAAGACAAATCAATAAATTAACTAAAGCCAAAAAAATGAAGAAAGGATCAGACATCAATATTTCAAAAACACAAATACGAAAAAGTGTACAAGAAGGTGGTTCTCTTTGGAGAAGTCTTTTTTCACTAGGAACAAGATTATTGCCATATGCAACTACAGCTGTATCAAAAGCAGCTCCAGCATTAGCAACTGGTGCTCTTTCAGCTCTTGGGAGTATGGGAATTAATAAACTATTTGGGGAGAAACAAAAGGGAGGCTTTCTCATTCCTCAAGATAAGATCAATCAGTTGATAGCTTATAAAAATATGTTGACTAAGAAACAGAAGGAAGATATTATCAATGCTATGCAGTCTGGTGGACAACTTGTTATAAATCCAACAAAAACACAGATTGGCAAAGGAATTGGAACAATATTGGCAAGTATTGGAAAGGGTTTACATGTTGAACACAGTCGTCCGAGACGATCATTGCCTGTTCATGTTCCAGATACAATTGCTTTGACTAAAAAAAGGGGGGGGGGGGGGGGGACATGATTTGATTCCATGGCAATCACCGCCAGTTGTAGGTACATGGAATGAAAATCCGATCGGTTTTGGAATGAAAAAAAAAAAAAGATCATCCAAAGGAAAAGGTCTTCTGTTAGGCAAAAACAGCCCCTTTAATTCAATTCCCATTCTAGGGACCATCCTCTAAGATTCATAAATAAACCATTATCTAACTTTGGTTTATTGGATTGGGTAAAACAACTTGGAATAAAACATTTCAGAGGTGTTTATTCTAGGGACAATTTACCGAGACAAATCAGAAACAAAGAATGTGGAATCATTAGTCTTGACAGCAGAATTGGAAGAGGCACTCATTGGCTATGTTATAGAAATTTTGACAAATACTGTGAATATTTTGATTCATTTGGTTTAATAATGCCGATTGAAGTTCAAAATTATATGGCTACAAGTGGAAAACAATTGGAGTATTCTGGTGATGAAATACAAGAGCGTGATTCCGTTTTATGTGGATACTGGTGTTTGTACTATCTTTTCGAGAGACAAAAAGGTAGATCAATTTTGAGTACAATACACAATTCCAAATTCAGTTCAAATAACCACAGATTCATCATAGACTACTTCAAAAATATCTAATTCACTTATATATGACAACACGATTATATCAAATTAAAGTAAAACTCTCTGAAGGGCAGCGATTAAAAATATATAATTTTCATAAACAAGGAGGCAATCATCGTATTAAAATAAGACTTTCAAAATATTGTTTAAATGGAGATGACATCCTTCATGTTTTAATTGGGACAAAATTAAAACTTGAATGTGAAAGAAAAAGAGGGATGAATGGATTAGATATTTGTATTTTTCCATTATGTGACATTGAAATAGTGGATAATGATGATATATATTTAAAATATTAATATAAGTAAATATTATGTTTATGTTTGATCTTTTATATAAAATTGAAAGTGACATAAATAAGGACGTCAGTTCTTGCGAAAAACTAGTTCCCGTCAGTTTAACATTAAATGAACGACAACGAGAGAAAATAATAAACAATCATGAAATGAACAATAAATTATCAAATTAAAATTAGAATCTAAGAACTTATTCGGTTTTGATGTAATTTTGGTTAAGCAAGATGACAAAGAATCAATTAAGAAAAATTATAAATATAAAAATAATATGATTTTGAACGTTTATAATTATCATTATATATTTCTCGACAATGAAGGTAAAAAATAAAAATTTAAACTAAATAGCCCGTCTGAAGGGGCGGGCATACTAGATTCAGCCGCAGATATGGCACTTACAGGGTTTCTTCAGCATGGTATTCCTTATCTTACAAAGAAGGGTGTTGAAATGGGGAGATATTATGCTTCTGAAGCAATGAGAAACCCTAAAATTCAAAAACGTGCAATTGACTATAGCATAAAAAAAGTATCTCCCATTTTACAAAAAGTTCGCATAGAGGCTTTAAATCAACTCTCAACTAAAGTGCGCCCTAATATTCGTTATAATACAGATAGACCCGATCTAGACAAAGTGGGTCGTGGTATTCCCAGTCCTTTTCGTTTTGTTGATCTCAAAAAAGCTTGGGATGTTTTTTCAAACCCTAATCTTTTTAAAGGGCCTGAAGTTTCAGCCGAAGAGGGACGAAAAATGGTTGCCGACTACAAACGGCAGTACGCTGAATATAAAAAGAAAGGTGGAACGCGAAGTTATGGTTCTTGGATAAAATGGAAAGGATACGGTGCTGGAATATTAGGTGATATTATGTATGCTAAACCAGAGGATTTGAATAAATGGGCCTCTCAAATTCACTCTCTCATTGGAAGCGGTGTTGATATTCATAAAGCTATTGGAAAACTTCCAAAACCTAAAAAAGGATGGACATTACCAGGGGATCTATACACAGGTCCATACAATCCTTTAAATAAGCAACTTTCGTATGATCCTCAAACTGGTGAAATAATTGAGATATATCAGCAGCCAACCGGTAAAACAGATGCTGTCGCCATGCAACATGATGTTGATTACTCCATTTGTAAAGATGACAAGAAATGCAAACACGAAGCAGATCGTAAGATGGTTAAGGCCCTTGATGCCATTTCATGGAAAGATAGACAATGGGGACATATGTTGGCTCGTAATGCAATTGCAGCAAAGGAGAAACTAGGTTTGGGTGTTCCAAAAAACGGAAAAAGCCGAGTGAAGAAAACTGGCAAGAAAAATTAGCAGATGAATTACATAAAACTATAAAACGCAATTTTACTCGACGGCGTGTGATTGTAAATAAAATTGATGAAATATGGGCTGCTGATCTTGTTGAGATGCAAAAATTCAGCAAATGGAATAAAGGTTACAAATATCTTCTAATGGTTATCGATGTTTTCAGTAAATATGGTTGGATTGTTCCTCTGAAGGATAAGAAAGGTGAAACTGTTACTTAAGCATTTCAAACAATATTCAAGGAAGGCAGAAAACCACAATATCTATGGGTTGATAAAGATAAAGAGTTTTACAACAAACAATTGAAGGACTTGCTAGAGAAAAATGAGATACATATTTACTCCACTAAAAATGAAGAAAAGTCCTCTGTGGTTGAAAGATGGAATAGAACAATAAAATCCAAAATGTGGAAGCAGTTCACTGTTCAAGGTAATACAGTGTATCTCGATATGCTACCAAAATTGGTGAAAGAATATAATAATACAAAACATTCAAGCACAAAGATGACACCCACAGAGGCTTCAAAGAAAAAGAATGAAGGAATAGTGTATTTTAATTTATATGGTGACATGAAGCAAGTAACATCTAAACCAAAATTTAAAGTTGGTGACAAGGTTCGAATTAGTAAATACAAAAGAAAGACTTTTGATAAAGGTTATACTCCAAACTGGACCGAAGAATTATTCACAATAGATAAGATCCAATACACTAATCAAATAACATACAAAATAAAGGATCTAAGAGGTGAAGATATTGAAGGGAGTTTTTATGAAACTGAATTATTAAAAGCCAAACAAGAGGTATTTAGAATTGATAAGGTCATTCGGAGGAATTACAAAAAGAAACAAGCTTTAGTAAAGTGGAAGGGATATAGTGACGACTTTAACAGTTGGATACCATTCAGGGATTTAAAAGATATGTGAAAATGTAAATTATCTATCATAAATTATTTAAAAATATATAGTATGATATTATAATAAGATGGAAAATGAAAATATTGAAGGTCAAAAGCCAAAAAGAGGTCGAGGTAGACCAAAGATTTTTACTGCTAAAGAATTAAGAGATAAAAAAACAACTTTAATGTTAAACAAAGAATGGTACTGTGATATTTGCAAAACAAATAGGAACTACACATTAGCTGGTAAATGGTGTAAGTAGTATAGTGTTTGGGGGTACGAAATCAATTGATCTCGTTTTCCCCAAACACTATACTACTGCCTTCTGGTCTCGTATTCTGGAATATATAGTAATTTAATTTGATGGAATATATAGTTATTTAATTTGATGGAATATATAGTTATTTAATTTGATGGAATATATAGTTATTTAATTTGATGGAATCTATAGTTGTTCAATCTGATGGAACCAAGGTCAGCACACTTCATCTATAGTTTATTATAATGCGTGACATTCTCGGAAAACAGGGAATGAGTCATCGCCTATAGCTATTATTTCTCACGTGGAACCATCCGATGGTTACATAAAAATAAAATATCACATAATATTATAGAATGAGTTGTAATTCAGTAATCCACAATGAATTAAAGAATATGGGAGAATTGTCATGTTATTTTTGTGATCAGCTATTGATCAAAGTTGTTAAAAGTGTGAAAGCACCTTGCTGTGATAATCAGAAAATGTTTAACGATGATGGTGAAAATGTTTGTCTAAATTGCGGTTCAGTCCACAGCTATGACTATTGTAAAGAGTACGTTGACTTTCATAATAATATGTATAAAATACGGCGAAAATCTGTATATCATCGGAAGTACCATATTGAAAATGTGATAAATGGTATATGTTGTAAGAATGGACTTCAAATTTCTGTAAAAGATAAAGGCAAAATATTGAAAATATTCCAAGAGATAGACACTGTCCTTCCTTTGGTGAATAAGAATCGTAAAAGGATGATAAGTACGAAATTTATGCTTAAGCAAATATTTTTAATGCTTGATCTTCCATTTGATAAAATAATAGTTACTAGATCAAAAAAGACGCTTGGATTTTATGATCGATATTGGGTTGAGATTCTATTGTTGAGATTTGATAAGATTATTAGTATTATCAAGCAGTGAATTTTTCATCATATTTCAGTAGGTACTTATCAATAATTGGACTATTGTCAGTCACATAATCATCGATATTCTTCATTGAGATTTGTATACTTGAAGCATCAAAATCACCACTTCTCAACTTGTCTTTTATTGAATTGAGTAGATGTTGATAGCTTTGATAAGCATATGTGCAATTCTGGATTTTCAAATCTAGGTTTTTATGCTTCATCCACCCTTGTATCAAAAGTGCTGCTGTACTGATGGCTACCAAACTAACACCACTTGTTGCCACACTTGTGGCGAGACCCCCAGTTGCAAAGATGATGGACAAGGAATTCCCCAGTAATTTCCATTTTTTGAACCGTTTAACAGCCTGTTTATGAGCCCAACACTTTCTGTGATATGTGTGGTAATAGGCTTTTAATTCATTTACCTGATCTTCTGTTAATTCACCTGAAATATGGTTCCAGCTGAATATGCTTTTTCGCTCTTTCATACAATATGCTTATATAACGATTCTGTTCAACACACAGTACCACAAACCAGACAATTGTCCACTTAGAGGTGACAATTTGTTAAATTTCGTTGTCATGAAACGGGGGAAAGCATAAGAATATCCTCTGTCAAGTGAATGTTTGACGTAGAATCGACCGAAAGCATCATGTAATATTGCATGTGTTTGCAACACATTAATCCATCCAAGAGTATGCTCCAGCAAATGTGTCAGGCAACCATCACCATATCCAATTAATCCAATGTCTTCATGCTCCAAAAGGATATCTCTCACCTCAACATACTTGTTAAAATGTTTGTGATATAGAAACTGATAAACCAAAGCTGATTTCAAAATCCTCTTGTAAACACCAGGGTTTTTCCGTTCGGCATCCCGAGTAAACCATCTCACATATCTAATTATTTTGTTCATTTATATTATATCGTTGGATTAAAATTTGATGATGATCTGAAATTGTTTTTTCGTCTAATATAGAATCCAAGTACACACAGAAAAAAATAACACTACCGTCAAGAGGTGCGATGGAGCTAGGATCCAAATCACCAAAAGTCATTTGCCGACTACCACTTCTGTTAGCCGCTGTAAAACTTCCAATATGTTTTTTATTCCAATAGATTTTACTTGTGTTTGTTTTTGGAGAAGATAAATTATCCCAGTGAACAGACAAGCAGTGCCAAACATTTATTTGACCCAAATCATTTACTGAATAATCTGCTATTTTTCTGAAACTTTGTATAGATGCTGCTGAACCAAAATATACACAATTTGATTGATCAACACCACTTATAACTAAATTTGAACCATTGTAATAGCTAACAAACTTATCATAACCTCTATTATCATGACCAAAAAGACCATTTTTCCATGGACTTCCACCTGTATTTGAATTTAATTTATAAACAATGAAGATATTAACAGCATTATTATTTAAATTGATTTGACTTATCATTCTCTGTGATCCATTAAAGTCTAAATAATAACGTCCATTATGTTTCTCAGCTTTGGTACAAACAGTGGGTCTTATGTTTAAAGTTGATTGTGTTGCATTATTTTCTTCATTCGAGAGATCGTACAATGTTTCAACTTTTCTGTCTGCATTCATATCTAAAAAATTATTATTCGCTCTGTCGATTTGATAAGTACATTTAGAGTATAATCTGATGAATTCAGAAACCCATAAATCCAAAAAACTATCTCTGACAATATCTGAAACTTGTGATTTGATTACAACATGATCAGAATCATTGCCTGCTTTTACATTAGTCAAATGTTTGTTTCCAAGATCATAGTGACCATCTTGTGTTAATGTAAAACCATTTCCATTATCACCTTTAGGACCAATTGCACCAGTATCGCCTTTATCACCTTTATTATCTTGATTTTGTGGAGAATTAAAAACTCCCATATAATATTATTTTAGATTAATTCATAATTACTTCAAGTGTGAATGCTGTATCAAATTCTCCACTATTGGGATGTGAATAATCAATGATTAAATAGCCTCTCGATAATGATTTATTGACGTCAACCGTTGTGATGTTTCTACCCGCAGCACCATGTCTGTATTCAAAAATTGTTGCTGGTAATGGCAAATTTCCAGCACCTTCAGCTTTTGTCTTGAAGTAGAATATTCCGGGTTTTGTTCCTTGTATTACATACATATTCTTAATATGAAAGTTATTGTTATGAATGACTAAAAAAATCAGCGCCATTTATCAATACAGGCTTTAAAACATTCTTATTATGTCCTTTTTTGGCTTTAACAGAGCAATTTAAATATTGTATTTGACCGATTATTCCATTCCCATTCAAATTTAGATCACCTCCTAATTTCGGCCTGTAAAGAGCAAATCCACCCAAATCGAAAGCCGTTTCCATAATTACACCTGTAACGCTTGAACGAAATAGATTCAAACTATTATTATGAATTCTATAACCATTCAGATTCAAATCACCACCAAGTTTAGCCTCTTTTATTAAATAGCTGTTCATATTAATATTATTTAGCATTGTAAATTCACCATTGTCTCCACCAAACAACCAATTTTCATTTTCTTTCACATCAAAACCATTCAAATCTAAATCAGTTTGTAATTGTATTGTTTCATTCACGATTTTGAAAGGTTCAGAGAAGTCGTAAACACTTGATGGAACGTCTGCAGCTTCGAAATCAATACCATATGCAACACAATGAACTTTGTACTTATTTGGATAAGTTGGGTTAGCATTAATATGAATCGTACAATATAAATATTCAGGTGGTGAACTTGCTGATGGTTTTTCAATCCATAATAAATATCTCGAATGATCTTCATTTCTGTTGTCAAATTTTCTCCCTACAGTTTTATGAATTGTAATTCCACCAGTTGCACTGAATGTTACACTACTAAGATTCATTCCTTCATAATCAGGAAATAGCCATTCGAGGATAAAAGTGTATTTTCCATCATTTATTGTGTACATATTAAAACCAATCCTAGCTCTGTAAATATGATTAGCTTCTTTATTTAAGTCTATATCAATGACCTTTTTTGAAATCAAATGTGGTGAACGAGGTAAATTGACATATCCATTGACTTTCAAGCCATATTCAGTGCTAATTTCATCGATATCATTCATCAAATATTTGAAAGCATTCTTTGGATGAGAAGCAGATGAAATATTACTTTTTTCTAATTGATCTAAATTTACGGCATCGGTTTTATTTGTTCCTTCTTTTAAGTCAATGATTTTATACCTCCAAGTTTCATATCCGCTGCCATCGCATTTGTTCCATTCAATAATAAAGTGTTTGCTCTGATGGTTTGTGAAGCTCGATTTAAAACTCTAAAGTTCACTGCATCAGTTTCATTCACCACGTCCGCTAAATTTGTTATTTTATTATTATTCATGTCAATATAGTCTGAAGTATGAATCTGGCCAACATTCTCCAAGTGTTTGTTTAAAAATCATAACTTCCATCAGATGTAAATCCAATTATATCTTTAGTTTTATCATCTACATAAAACTTATTGCAGCATCTGTGTTAGCAGTTGGTGTTGCACAGTTGATCACTTTGTTACCAGCCAGATTTAAATTAGCAGTCATTTCTTGTGTTCCATCTCGAAGTAGAGTTTGACCGATACTGCTTTTTGATGCGAGATTAGTGTCAATATATGATTTATTCACAAGATCTGCTGGTTGGTTTCCTATCCCATGGCCTCTAATAATAAACCCCCAAAATCCTGATTGCCGGTCATTATAACACTTCCATCTTTTTTAAGAAATTGAGAAACATCAATACCAGCAATTTCAGCATCAACATACTTTTTGTTTACAGCATCTTGTGGGTTTGAGGGGGTATCCTGCAGGTTGATGATTTTGTTCAATTTCATGTCAACATTACTACCAAACGCAACATGACCGTTTTCAATTTCATAAGCTGGGTCATGAACAAAGTAAGACAAATTGGTATGATAGCCATAGGCCCCATAAACGATGATATGTGTTTTGGTGTTAGACGCAGGAGCTGTGCTGGAAAGTAAAACCTCAATTAACGCTTGACCGCCACCAGTTTTTTTCGATTCGGAAAAGCTTCTTCATATAACCATCAACATATGGGTTTTGAGAAAAGGTTTTTGAAATGGCTGTCCGACATCACGTATGTTCAATGTGCGAAGATCGAGCCCAATTGTAGCTTGGTGTGGGTCTGATGGTGAGTAAAACTCAACAACAAAAGTGTACTGACTGTTTCTCAAAGATGAAACATTAAACGAATTTTGGATGTAAAGTTGCCTCTTCGTTTGATGAAAAAAGACAATGACGACTTGTTTATGTGATAAGGTGATCTGTCAAAATTCTCAATTTGAAGGTTTGTTGCATCACTAACTACAGAAGACTTGGATTTGTCTTTTAACAGAAATGCGAATGGGTTGCGTTGAGCTCCTGATGCTGAAAAAACAAGGTCATCAACATACTTTTTGTTGGCAGAATCTTTATCAGAGTTTGGAGTCTCAACATTTGTTATTTTATTGTCACCCATGTCAAGATCACCAGTCATTGCAACACTTCCATCTTTTTTAAGAAATGGTGAAACATCAATGCCAGTAATTCCAGCAATTTCAGTATCAACATACCCCTTTGTAGCTGTATCATTGTTTGCTGTTGGCGCTGCTACATTAGTCAATTTTTACCTCCAAGATTCAAATCAGAAGTCATTGCAACGCTTCCATCTTTTTTCACAAAGTTAGAATTAACATATGCTATATTCGCTTTATTATTCGTCAGATATATGGCAGCATCATCAACGTATTTTTTATTTGCACAGTCTTGTTTTAATATAGGGTATGCAACATTGACTATTCTACGAAAACTCATTTTAAGCTCACGATCAAATACAATTCTTCCTTCTTCTATTACAAAAGCTGGGTCGTGAATATGTGATAAAATGATATTAGAAAATCCATAAACACCATAAACTATAACATAATGTTTTTTATTATTTTGTAAATATGGTGAAATCAACAATAACTCCATTGATGTGGAACCATGACTTGTTTTTTCAAGGAAGAATATTCTTTGAGATAACCATCAACAAGATGAGTCTTTGGAAATGCTCTTTTTATTGAATCCTTTCTTTCAATTAAATTAGATGACAGATTGTCGTCATCGACTGTTGCATTATTTGGGCTACCATCAGTATAAAACTCAACAACTAAAGTGTACTTTGAAACTTCCAATTGTGTCAGATCAAAACGAAGAACAGTTGTAAGACCAGCAGTAGGAATAACAAAAGACAAGGCTATTTTATTAAATGAGTAAGGGCTTTTGTCAAAATCTTCCAATTGCAGATTATTCGCATTTCTAAGAATAGTTGTTTTTGATGTATCTTCAAGAAGAAATTTGAATGGATTAACACGTGTTCCTTCAATTGATAAAACAGCATCATTAACATATCCCAAGTTAGCAGAATCATAATGATTTACTGGATCACCAACATTGTCAAACGTTTATTTTCAATATCATAATTGCCATCTTGTGTTAATCTAAATCCATCACCTGTTTCACCTTTATTACCTTTGAAACCAAATGGACCTCTATCACCTTTATCACCTTTTGGACCTCTTTCACCTCTATCACCTTTTTCACCTTTGGGACCAATTGGACCAGCTGGGCCTCTTTCACCAGTTTCAGTTTTATCTTGATCTTGTGGAGAATTTAAAAACTCCCATTATACAATCTTGTTAGATTAATTTTTCGATTTTTTCTGTTTTGGATTCTCCTGTTTTTCAACATTTTGGAAATTATTGATTGCCATATAATATTAGATTAGATTAAACAGCACCATAAAAATTTCTCTTGATTGTTTTCATCGGCTTGTCAACATAACAGAAGGAATATGGTTTTTTGGTTGCTTCAATGTATTTCTTCTTGTCGATTCCAAGCTCCTGTGCAATCAAGTTCCTTTCTCTTGAGGATGGGAAATCATAAAGGCAGAAGTGACTGCAATTGAGTCTGATTGATTTTGGACAGCCATAGAATGATTGTGTGAGATATATGACTGAACAGTTCTTGTGTCTCCCCTGAATGAAATAGCTTATGATTTGATCTTGTTTTTTTCAGTGACAAAATCATCAAAAACAACCAATCGCTGCAAATCTGTGTCTTTTATTTGTTCAACTGGCAATATCTCTTCTTGACTGCAAACCAAGGCAGGATATCCAATGTGACTGCTTATTTCATCCATTACTTTCCGAAGATATTTGTACTTGTCTTGATCCAAATTTTTTGCATAAAGATGTATCTGATCATAATAAACCAATGGTTCCATAATCAGATGCATGAACAATGTTGTCTTTCCAGATCCAGAATTACCAGCCAGCAGCATCCTGAAAGTGTCTTTTGGCATATACGGATACAACTGTCTGAATGAATTCTTTAAACCCTGAATATCATAATTAGGGATTTCCATATGTAAATAGTTTAGATTAGTCTAACACAATTGTATATGGATATAGAACGAATGAAAAGGCTTCTTAAAAGTGGAATTGAAGCTGGAAACAAAACAAGAGAAGTTCGTGATGTTATCAAGACTTATGAATACAGAAAACAGGATGCATATGATACAACATCAGAATTGCTGAAACCCTCTATTGATGTCCAGAAGAGTGTGAAAGAAAGTGTCGACGAAAAAACAGGATGAAGTCATTAAACAGTTGAAAAAAAATCAAAAAGCCTTAACACAAGGACTTGATGATGTTATGAAGCTAATCGCAGAGCAATTACAATGGGTATGGAACTTCCTTTGACAATTGAAGCACCTGAAAAAGAGGATCAGACACCCAACATATTATCGATCGATAACTATTTCGATAGAGATGATAGAATCATATTAAGAAATCACAATCTTTTGAAACCATCCGAATTAACTCAAGTCGCCCACAAAAACTTCTTGAAGAAAGGGAGAAAGCTGCAGAAAAAGCCAAGGATATGGAAGAAGAAAAAAAATCAATCACTCCAGAAGAAAATGAATCTCATAAAAGAGAAATACAAACTTTGAAGAAATATAGAGATACGATTCAGATGTATTAGCTTCTTACAAATACAAAACAGGGAAAGGAATGAGAAGGGATGCATTTTTGGGTGACATGCTTTCAAGACTACAGTTACTTGGTGGATCTATTTCAGCCGGCAACAACAGCAGAAATGTTCAAAATGAATTCACAAAAATATTGCATACATTGAACAGACTGGGAATCCTGAAAACCGGTGAGCTAAATAAAATAATGATAAAATATCTAATGTAAAAGTATATGACAGAAATTTCATTACGATTCAACAGTAAAAACAGAGACAAAATTGGTGTCAGCAAGAGTCATGATTTTGAAAAAAGATTCAATTCACCTCTTAAATTAACGAATGATTTAAAATATGAAATGGCTGTGAATGTCATCAATATGACATACAGTTGGTACAATATCAGAGATATTTTTGGGAATAATCAAATGAAATACAGCTATGACAAAGGTGTAAACTGGGAAACAATAACATTCGTTAACGGGATGTATTCATACGACGATATCAATAGTTACATTCATGAGTATATGAGAAAAAACAGCCATGTACTGAATCCATCTGAAACAGACAAATCAAAATTCCTGTATGGTATTAACATGTATTTCGTTTTGTCAACATATCGCATTTTGATTGAACTCAATGAAAATTATCGTGTGGATCTGAGAATCTTGATTTCAGAAAACTTATCGGTTTCGATTCAAAATTAGTTCCAGCCACAGAATATGGAACAA
Source organism: Pachyseris speciosa (assembly GCA_016490735.1). Classification (NCBI taxonomy): domain Eukaryota; kingdom Metazoa; phylum Cnidaria; class Anthozoa; order Scleractinia; family Pachyseridae; genus Pachyseris; species Pachyseris speciosa. The sequence goes on from JAEMWC010000914.1 coordinate 181,237, forward strand.
ATCTACCTGATATTACAAGAGGAGTAGATGAAATTTATATCAATTGTGATATGGTGACAGATAGCATTGTTGATGGAAATAGCACAAATACAATCGCTGTTATACCAGTCACAGATCTCGTTAGAAGTTTACCTTTCACTTACAAACCTCGTTTTCTTTCATGGAATCCTGTCTCAACACATACAATCAGCTCAATACGCTTTTATGTCACAGACTCTTCTAGAGCTCCAGTCGATTTAAATGGGATAGATTGGTATATTGAGTTATTCTTGAGAGGTGTGGAATTATAAAACCTAATAGTATATGAAACGGTTTGAGTTTAAAAAATATGAACAACATGGTGAAGGTATTGTGACTGATATGATCAAAACAGCTGGAAAAAAAGCAGCCACAACAATTGGTGAACATGCTGGCAAAAAAGCTGGTGACAAAATCATAGAACTTTTGAAAAAGAGAAAGAGTGGAACTGAGAGTGTGAGCCAGACTGGTGGTTTAATCAAAAGAAAGAGAGGTCGACCACGTAAAATAAAATAACTTTTATCTAACACAATAATATATGTCAAACTATCGTGACTCAAAATATATCGAAAGATATGAAGATGTAGTGTTCGAACTAGAGACAGCACTTAATACTGTAGTAGCAAATGTGATCATCAGACGAAAACAGGTTACCGTTTCGTTGTTGATAACAGTGGAGAGAATACACCATTTGACTGGTATAATGCCCGTTTAATGTTATTTTCATTGTAAAGAAGCTTGCAGATGGAGCTGACATTGCTGCAGGAGATCGAAATGGTATTGTTAATTCAGTTCACGCTCTTATAAACACCATTAATGTAAAAATGAATGGTCTTGATGTTTATGAGTGCCGAGATGCAACCAAGCCACAAATATTAAGTCATTGCTTGAGTATTCACAGGGTTATGCTGTAAGTCAGGGAACCAATGAGTTCTTCTATCTTGACGACAAAAAGACAAGCTGATGATAGAGTTGCCCAGTGGCTACTTATAACAAAGGTTTCGCAGCTCGCAAAGCACTGTTGAATGGTGCAAATGGTGAAGTAAATGCAGAGATAGCATTGAACAGATACGGTTTTTTCAAGAGCTTTTGGGATGAACTCATGCCTAACTCAAAAGTAGAGGTGAAATTGACACTTGAGAGTGATGCCAATTTGATTTGGCAAGCTGCTGATGATTGCCGTGTGGTACTAACTAAATTCCAGCTAATAGTTCCTCGCATTGTTTTTAATTCTGCGGGAAAGTCCTTATACATGAGCAAGTATCTTGACAACAGAAAGTGGACTTACATGAGAGAAATGGTTGAGAGAGGCAATTCAACAAGACAACAGACTGCCAATTTCCGTATTTCCACAGGAATAAACAAACCCAGACATGTCTTTGTATTCATCATCAATGATGCAAGTGATGCATCTCAGACAGCCAATAAATTCTTGTACAACACATTCTCAGTTGCAAATAACCGAACTTTGACTGATTGTTATCTTGAGGTTGGCAACGGAAATGATTATCCAGAGCTTCATTATAAACCATCAACAGAACCAAAAAGAGTATTTAGAGATGTTTTGAAATATGTTCAAGCTGTAAACGATTTCAGTGAAAGTACCCTTCTCAACAGGGGCAATTTCGGTACAATATTCCCTTTTGTTTATTTCGATCTGACAAAACAGAAACAGGATATTAAAGATGGAATGACAAAACTGACTTTCAAATACACTTTGAGTGCTGCAACAAATGCTGATTACAGTGTGTATGCACTGGTCCTCTATGAGCAGGATATTGAGATGAGAAAGACTGATGGAAAATTAATTCTGAGATCAATGTAAATTAAATAATTAAATAAATTAAATGATTGTTTTATATTAAATACAATTTAGTATAAACATATATTATATGACTACTTATCATCCTCATGGAGTAAGACTTTCAGTAAATCAGAAGGAAAGGCTTGCAAAAGCTATACAAACAAATTCACCGGTAACATTGAGACTTGGAGTTGGAGATCTCACTGGAGGTGATCAAATGATGTTGACAAAAACACAGATAAAAAAATTAGCCAAAGCACAGAGAAATGGAACAGGTGCTGATGTAAAGATATCCAAAGCACAGATCAGAAAATCAGTCCAAGAAGGAGGCTCTCTTTGGTCCAGTCTTTTTTCACTTGGAACTAAACTTCTGCCTTATGCTGCCAGAGCTGCATCAAAAGCTATCCCAGCGTTGGCTACAGGTGCAATAAGTCAACTTGGCAGTCTTGGTATTGACAAATTATTTGGCAGCAAGAAAGGAAGTGGACAAAAAGGTGGTTTTATGATTCCTAATAATAATCTGCCTCAATTACTGAGCTTAGGTAACTTGCTCACAAAAGGACAGCTATCACAGATAATGAGCAAATTGCAGTCTGGTGGTGATGTTGTTATCAGACCCACAAAAGCGCAGACTGGACGGGGGATTGCGTCAATTCTTGCAAGCATTGGTATTCCTTTAGCCATAGAAGCAATTAGAAAATTAACTGGAAAAGGTTTGCATGTTGAAAGCAGCCGTCCAAGACGGTCATTACCAGTTCATGTTCCAGATTCCATTGCAAAAAATAAAAGTGGTGGGAAACATGCTATGATTCCATGGCAATCCCCTCCTGTTTTTGGTACATGGGATAACCCAATAGGCATGGGAATGAAAAAAAAAAGAAAAACCAAAAAAAAAAGGACTTCTACTGGGCAAAAACAGTCCATTCAATTCAATCCCCATACTAGGAACCATTTTGTAAATAAACCCTTATCCAACTTTGATTTAATCAATTGGGTTAAACAACTTGGAATAAAACATTTTAGAGGAGTATTTTCAAGAGACAATCTGCCGAACCTGATGAGAAACAATGAATGTGGGATAGTCAATCTTGATTCCAAAATTGGACCTGGTACTCATTGGGTTTGTTATAGGAATTTCAAAAATGATAAATACTGTGAATACTTCGACTCTTTCGGTTTAATGATGCCAACAGAAGTACAGAAATACATGGCTGCAAGCGGTAAACAACTTGAATACTCTGGTGATGAGATACAAGAAAGGGAATCAGTATTATGTGGATATTGGTGTTTGTACTATCTTCTTGAGAGACAAAAAGGCAGATCCATTCTTAATACAATACATAATGCTGAATTTGATCCAACAGACACAAGAGTCAATCACAGATTCATCATAGACTACTTCAAAAATATCTAAATTAATGGTATAATGGTAAAATCATATTGTGTGAAACAGAAGAAGCAGACTGAGTGTGTACCAGGAAGTGAAAGATATCAAAAGACAAAAAATGGTCGAACTGTGATGAAATGTACTTGTGCTGAATGTGGAATCACAAAGACTAAATTTGTCAGAAATCGGGGAAACTGAATAGCCCGTCTGAAGGGGCGGGCATACTAGATTCAGCCGCAGATATGGCGCTAACAGGATTTTTGGAACATGGAGTCCCTTATTTAGCGAAGAAGGGTGTTGAAATGGGAAGATATTATGCTTCTGAAGCAATGAGAAATCCAAAGCTGCAAAAGAAATTAATTGACAAAGGACTTTCCCTCGCAAAGCCTGCAATCACAAAGGTTGGTAAAGAAGGCTTAATGCAATTGAGCACTGCTATTAGACCCAAACGCTCTGACAAGAAAAAAATGTATAAAACAGATATTGCTGGAGTTGATTTATACACGTGGTGGCTCATTGCTTGGAGATATCATGTATGCAAAACCAGAAGATATACAAAAATGGGTAGCTAAAATCAATAAAATGGGAGGCGCGATTGATATCCATAAGGTAATTGGCAAGCTTCCTAAACCAAAAGCAGGTTGGACACCAAGTAAATATAAATATATGGGACCATACAATCCATTGCATGAGCAGTTGGAATATGATCCAAATACTGGCGAGGTCTTGAAATGGAATGTACAACCTTACAATAAGGTGGATGAAATAGCAGCTTACCACGATATTTGTTATGATATGGGAAAAATAAAGGCGATTGTGATAGAACAATGGTCGAGTCACTAGATCAAATACCATATGGTGAGATGCCAAAATGGGGTCAAACAGCTAGATTCTTAATCGACAAAAAACAGAAACTTGGTCTCGGTGTTTCAAAAAACGGAAAAAGCCGTCGAGTGAAGAAAACTGGCAAGAAAAACTAGCTGATGAATTACATGCACCCATAAAACGAAATTTCACTCGGCGGCGTGTGATTGTAAATAAAATTGATGAAATATGGGCAAGTGATCTAGTTGAAATGCAACAGTTCAGTAAATGGAATAAAGGTTATCGATATCTTCTTATGGTTATTGATGTCTTCAGCAAATATGGTTGGATTGTCCCATTGAAGGATAAGAAAGGTGAATCTGTCACTGAAGCATTCAAATCAATATTCAAGGAAGGTAGAAAACCACAGTATTTATGGGTCGACAAGGGAAAAGAGTTTTACAACAAACACTTGAAGGACTTGCTAGAGAAACATAGTGTACAGATGTACTCAACTGAGAATGAAGAGAAATCATCAGTAGTTGAAAGATGGAATAGGACAATTAAATCCAAAATGTGGAAGCAGTTCACTGTTCAAGGTAATACACAGTATTTAGACATGTTACCAAAATTAGTGAAACAGTATAATAATACCAAACATTCAAGCACAAAGATGACACCCGTTGAAGCATCTGATAAGAGGAATGTAGGAACTGTTTACTTCAATTTGTATGGTGATATGAAAACATTAAAACAGAAACCAAAATTTAAAATAGGTGACAAGGTCCGAATATCCAAGTATAAACGGAATGTGTTCGACAAGGGCTATACACCAAATTGGACTGAATAAGTGTTTACAGTTGATAAAATCCAGTACACTAATCCAATAACATACAAACTAAAAGATCTTAGAGGAGAAGATATTGAAAGGAGTTTTTATGAAGCTGAATTATTGAAAGCCAGACAGGATGTATTCCGTATTGATAAAGTCATTCGCAGAGATTACAAGAAGAAACAAGCTTTAGTGAAGTGGAAGGGTTACAGTGACGAATTTAACAGTTGGATCCCATTCAAGGATTTAAAAGACATATTATAAAGAGAAAATTATCTAACATATATGTGAGTAGACCCTACAGTAGTACATACTGTCATTTGCTATTATGTAGCCAAGAATATTATTATTCCTGACTATATTTAAACACAGGTGGAAAATGAATTTAAAAAATAAATTATTATAATATAATATACAAATGCAAAAATATTCCTACGATAATAAAGAATTAGATGTATCAATAGATTGCTATCTTGATGATAAAAATGAAATATGGTTCAGAGGAAGAGACATTGCTAAAATTCTTGACTATAAAAATCCACAAAGAGCAATCAGAGATTATGTTGTATCGGATGATAAAATCTTAAGAGACCACAAAATCAGCATAAATTCACGAGGGACAAAAATGGTCCCTCGTGCTGAGGCCACTGATTCACGGGGACAAAAATGGTCCCTCGTGCTGAGACCCCCGAAAAAACTTTCAAATGTTTTTTTATAAATGAATCTGGACTTTATTCACTAATACTGTCCTCTAAAAAACAGGAAGCAGTAATATTCAAACATTGGGTTACATCGAAAGTATTACCATCAATCAGGAAACAGGGATATTACAAACAGTTCAATGATAGAAGTAATAACATGCTGATGATTGAAAGTGAAAATGATCTGCACTGCAAGATTGTATCATTCATCAGAAAAAAATATGAAGATGCTTTAATGATTGTCGGTCTAGGTGAAAATCAAATAAGCTCAAATATGAGAATCAGAAGTTATAACAAAGGATATATGGTTGGTCAGTGTGATTTAATGCTGTTGAATCCCACAAGAAAATACAATGCTCTTTGTCTTGAATTTAAAAGCCCAACAGGTGTGTATAAAGTGTCAGATAAACAAAAAAGTATGAAGCAAATGTATGAGAAAAATAAGTGTAAGTACATCATGAGCAATTGTTTCGAAGACTTGATTCATGAAATAACCAAACACTTGGAAGAAAGCAAATTATACTTATCACGAAGGAAAGATTTAAAAGAAAATTAAATTGATATAAAAATAAAAAATATAGATTATATATGGAGAATCAAAATGTCAAGAGAGGTCGGGGAAGGCCTAGAGTTCTCAGTGATGAGGAAAGAAAACAACACAAGACTACCTATATGCTAAATAAAGAATGGTACTGTAACATATGTAAGACAGGACGTAACTACACAATGGCAGGAAAATCTTGTCATATTAGAACAAAAAAACATCAAAAAAATATTCTTCAATAATTACAATTCAAAAGGATCCAGTAATTGGATCAATTGAATTCTCAACCATATTTAAACGCAGACGGAAATGTTTTAAAGAAATAATAACTATAGATATATTATAAATGGAAAAAATTATCGAAACTAGTAGTAATATGGACAAGAAAAGTCTCAAAAAATTGAGCAAATCCAAGCTAATCGAATTGCTGTTGAAGCAGCAGAAAAAGCCTAAAGTTATTATAGTTGATGACACAAAACCAGTACCTAAACCAAGAACAAGACCAATTCCCGCCCCAAGGACGAAAAGACCAACTGTGAAAGAATTGGTTGATTATTTTGAGAGGAAAAGATTACCAGCTCCACCTGCTGAATGGTTGGAAGAAATAGAGCAATTGAAAAAGAGACCAATTCCCGCCCCAAGAGCCAAAAAGCCTGTGCCGGTTCCAACACCCAGAACAAAAATAGAGCAAACAGAGAAAGCTCTGAAAGGTTTCACTAAGTCTTTTGAAATCAGTATAAAAAATAACAAAGACCCGCTTGCGCAACTGCAAAACACAAGAAAGGCTGTTGCATATAATATTATAAAATTGTTGAATGAAATTAAAGGTCTCAAATTTGTTGAAACACTCAAGGTAACATTTGCAAAAATGACTGACGGAGAAATAGAATACAAAACCGCATATTTCAACAGTGTAGCTCAAACAATTGTGAATAATCTGGAAGTAACTGAATCACTACAGTTGTCAAAAGACCAAATAATGAATAAGATTGCAGTTTGGGTATCTGAAGGTTCAGGTTGGACTGTTGATTCAGTTGATAGTCATTATCTTAATGTTGTGAAATATGCGCCAATGAGAGGCTCCTCATACATAAAACTACCAAATGAACTTAGAAACAGTGCGAAGGGTTTAATTAACTTGAAAAATGAGGATAATGAATGCTTCCGATGGTGTCACATCAGACACCTGAACCCACAAGAGAAATACCCACAAGGGATTAAAAAAGTTGACAAAAAATACATTGAAAAATTGGATTATACAGGGATTGAATTCCCAGTTGCAACCAAGCATTACAACAAGATAGAGAAACAAAATGAGATCAACATCAATGTTTTTGGTTATGAGAATAGACAGCCATATCCAATTTTTGTTTCAAAAGAGAAATATGAAGACTGCTTGAATCTGCTTCTAATAACTGAAAATGAAAACAAGCATTATGTGCTAATCAAAGATTTGGGGGGGAGCAGGGTTGGCGCAGTGGTGAGAGCACTCGCCTTCCACCAATGTGTCCCGGGTTCGATTCCCGGACTCGGTGTCATATGTGGGCTGAGTTTGTTGGTTCTCTACTCTGCTCCGAGAGGTTTTTCTCCGGGTACTCCGGTTTTCCCCTCTCCTCAAAACCAACATTTGATTTCATTTGATTTGATTTGAAATTTGTAATTAGTAGGCGAAGAGCCACCTTGTGGAAGTACTACTAATAAATCGTTATTATTATTATTATTATTATTATTATTATTATTTCAATAAGTTCATGTACAATCAAACAAAGCACAAAGAAAGAAAAACTTTTGTATGCACTGTCTTCAATGCTTCAGCTCTGAAAGGGTGTTGAATAATCACAAGGACAACTGCATGCAAGTAAATGGCACACAGGCAATAAAAATGCCAAACAAAGATAATAACATACTGAAATTCAACAACTTTCATAAACAACAGCAGGTACCATTTGTGATCTATGCTGATTTTGAGGCCATCACTGAAAAAATACACGGTTGCCAACCCAACAATGATAAATCATACACTGAAGCCTATCAGAAGCATACTGACTGTGGCCACGGCTATAAAGTAGTTTGTTGTTATGATGATAAATACAGCAAACCAGCAGTAATATACAGGGGTGAAAAGGCTGTTTACATATTCATGAAAGCTATGCTGGAGGAGGTCAAATATTGCAAGAATGTTGTGAAAAAAAATTTTAACAAACCATTGAAAATGACTAAAGATGATGAAGAGAAATTCCGAAAAGCCAAAGCTTGTCACATTTGTGATAAAAAATACACTGACAAAGATATCCGAGTTCGAGATCATTGTCACATCACTGGTAAATACAGAGGTTCTGCTCACCAAGATTGTAATCTGAAACTCAGAGTGAACCCAGAAGAAATAAAAATACCTGTTATATTCCACAATCTGAGAGGCTATGATAGTCATTTTATTATGCAGGAGATTGGAGCCATTGTTAAGAAGCACACTTACAAAAACAAGAAAGGTGAAGACTGTCAAATGAACATCAATGCTATCCCAAATAACATGGAGAAGTATATGGCTTTCATGCTTGGCAACCACTTGACCTTCATTGATAGTTTCCAGTTCATGAGCTCCAGTTTGGAAAAACTTGTAGGCAATCTACCTAGAGAAGCCTTAAAATACACCTCAGAAGAGTTTAAGGGAAAGGATCTTAATCTGATGGCACAGAAAGGTGTTTACCCTTACGACTACATAGACAGTTTCGATCAATTCAATCAGAAGCTGCCCTCAAAAGAAGAATTCTATAGCATACTGAGTGATACGCATATACCAGATGAAGACTACACACATGCTCAGACTGTTTGGAAAGCATTCTCTTTGAAAAACATGGGTGATTATCATGATCTGTACCTTAAAACAGATGTACTCCTACTGGCTGATGTATTTGAAAACTTCAGAAAAACATGCCTTGAGTACTATAAACTGGACCCGTGTCACTATTTCACTTCTCCCGGTTTATCTTAGGATGCCATGCTGAAAATGATTGACATACAATTAGAATTGATGACAGACATTGATATGTTCCAGTTCATTGAAAAGGGTCTGCGCGGTGGTATCAGCTATATTGCCAACCGTTACGGTAAAGCAAATAATAAATACATGAAAGAGTACGACGAGAAGGCGCCCTCGAAGTACATCGTGTATCTTGATGCTAATAATTTGTATGGTTGGGCTATGAGTCAATATTTACCAAAAGGCGGATTCAGATGGATGACACAAAAACAGATCAATAATTTAGACCTGGCTGTCTATAAAGAAGATAGTGCAAAGGGTTTGATACTTGAAGTTGATTTAGAATACCCCCCAGAGTTACATGATCTTCACAATGACTATCCACTGGCACCGGAAAAGGTCAAAGTGACTGGGGACATGCTATCAGATTATTGTAAAAACATAGCGAAGAAATATAAAATATCAACTGGTCTGGTACATAAACTGATACCAACATTAAGCAACAAAGAAAAATACGTGCTCCATTACAGGAACCTCCAATTATATACTGATCTCGGTTTGAAAATAACTAAAATCCATCGAGTGTTAGAATTCAATCAGTCCGCGTGGGTTAGGCAATATATTGATTTCAATACTGAAAAACGTAAGAATGCTAAAAATGCCTTTGAGAAAGACTTTTTCAAGCTGATGAATAACAGTGTATTTGGGAAAACGATGGAAAACCCCAGAAAGCGAGTAGACGTCAGATTGGTGACTGATGAGGAGAAGCTATTGAAATTAGCTAGTAAACCCACTTATGTTAGCAGTAAAATCTTCGATGAAAATCTAGTAGCTGTTCATAAGATAAAAGAAACACTTACTTTAAACCGGCCAGCATACGTGGGGATGTGTATTCTAGACCTTAGCAAGACACTGATGTACGATTTCCATTACAACTAAATCAAAGAGAAATATGGAGATGAAGCAAAATTATTATTCACAGACACAGACTCACTGACATATGAAATTGGAACCCATGACATCTATAGAAATTTCTGGAAGGATAAAAATAAATTTGATAACAGTGACTATCCTGAAAGCTCGCCATTCTCCGATAAGACCAATAAAAAAGTAATTGGTAAGATGAAAGATGAGGCTGCTGGAGTCCCAATATGTGAATTCGTAGGACTGAGATCGAAGATGTATAGCTGTATTAAAGATGATCAGAAAGGAGAGAAGACAGCAAAAGGTATTAGTAAGAATATTATTAAGAATGACATCAAACATGAAAATTATAAAGAGACACTATTTGATAATAAACAGATGCATCATAGAATGAAAACAATTAGAAGTCAGAACCATCAACTTGGAAGTTATGAGATAAATAAAGTATCACTCAGCTGCTTTGACGACAAGCGGTATATTCATGATAATGGCGTGACAAGCTTTGCTTATGGACATTATGAAATCTAGCTGTTGACGTCACGCCATATGATTTTTACTGCCCTCTTTGGGGGTTTCCCTTTCGAATGAGTCATCGCCTATAGCTGCAGAAAAAAATAGCAAAACTGGTGGCTACCAGAACCTCTCATGAGGGACTTAATTTGGAATTTGAATCACCACCCGTCCCTCATGAGAGGTTTTTTTTTGTTTTATTTTTTTGAATTCCCACCACCTCACCACCAGAGCTCTGGCCCTATCAGACCCTCTTGGGGCCAATTATTTGTTTTTTCACCCTCCGGCTTGAGATTGAACCGGCACTTCTGTCAAAGCCTAAGCTTCCACTATAGCTCTACCCAACAATCCGACACCATCTAAGGGTGATTTTTTATTTATTTTTCATTTTTTTATTTTTCATTTTTTATTATTTTTTTATTTTTTCAACCCATGGAATAACGGCGGGGGTTTTTCATTATTCCATGGGGTGGCTTGTATACATTTCGCTAACGAAAGGCCCCCGCTTTTTCCAATCGTTAGATCCTATGTATACAAGCCACTCTTTATCTGTGTGAAACAACCCTTATATTTTCGTTTGTATTTTCATTTTTATGCTTGTGGTACATAAATGAAATTTACAAAGATAAAAAATAATACGCATGTGTAAAAGCGAAAAATCTGACGTCTATAGGCGATGACTCATTTCCTGTTTTTCCGAGAATGTCACGCTTGGTGATTTTTCCGAGAATGTCACGCATTTTAATAAACTATAGATTCCATCAGATTGAACCATAAATTCAAAGTGTGCTGACCTTGGTTCCATCAGATTGAACAACTATCATAACGAGCCAGAGATAACCGGAAGTTAAAAAATCTCCCAAGTCTGGTTGCTAAGGAGTGACGTTATAAGTCTGCATTAGAGCCGTCAACGTACTCCATTTGTGGTTTCACTGCAGGAGCATCTTAGCACACCTTGAAAGAAGTATTGTTTTTGCGCTTCAGTGGCAGAATTTAATTTACCGGCACGCGGCACGCTTACGCCTTGTTCTTATGGCATTTTATGGTTTTAGTTGTACGATGAAACGCTAGTTTTGTCAAATGTTATGCTTTAGCGATTCGTTGAGATTTTCGAGGGGATAATCGGCATATCTCGGTATGTGATGCACAGAAATTACAGAGAGTGACGCCTTCTCAGGCTGAAATTCTGTTTTACCGGGTGATTTCATTGCCGTGCAATGGACTTTGGTAAGTTGTAACTATATTTTAAGCCGAAGTAAATCACCTTCAGACAATTTTAAAAGCGGAAATACGAACGTAAGAGGTAAGATCGACGTAACTTTCGATTTTGTTACATTGGTACGTTTGGTAGGAATCGCCCACGACATTTTCCCTGGGATTATATTCTAATGTAAATTTTCTGTAAGATTTGATTGAGTTGGAATTCCTTCGGTTTCGGATCATTGTTGAGCAGTAATCTTTCTGTTCAAGCGTATTTATGTATATGTAGCAAAGTTCAGGTATATTCCGGCGGCAAATTAATTATAATCTGGCGGCAAATTAAATATGAAGCCGCGAAATACGCGCGCACTCGTCATCGATCCACGATAATGAAGATTGGGCTGGTGAGGGGGCGCGGAAGTGGGCGGCTTCTTATTTTGTATAGGTAATCACATGATTTCGAGTGCAATTTGGAATAAATAAGCACGAGTAAATTTTTTCAAAGACTCACAAAATTGCACTAGCCCGTAGGGCGAGTGCAATTTGTGGTCTTTGAAAAAATTTACAAGTGCTTATTTCTTCCAAATTGCGCGAGAAAAATCATGTGATTACTTATTAATAATATACATGAAAAAATTGCGAGATAGCTTCTTAACGTTGCAGAAGCAACGCAACGAAGCTAAGGTGAACCAAAACAACAGTTTTCTCGATGTTTTTAAAGCGTTTTTAGCTGTGAAAACTGGCTAAACAATTACAGGCTATAGCTATAAGGCTACTTTGTTTGCTAAGTGTCTATCAAGCGCTGTAATCATTACCTTCAGGCTTTCTAGTTCGTTATCTTCACCTTGTTTGTCCTTGTTTGTTTATTAATCTCGGCGTCACTCCATCAACGGACTCGTAATTCCAATTACGTCGGTAATTCCCTTCTCTGGACACCACTGTTTCCAAACAGACAGCTAAAATACAGTGCTGTTTTGCAGCTTCTCTGCTGTTATTGCGGTCAAGAAGAAAGAAAACCTGCTCAAAAAGCCAGCCATTGTTTTGGCTCGCAGAGTCGCTTGCAGCTCTTCAGACTTTGCGCCATTCAGAGGCCGCGTTTGATTGGCTCAATCGCAGCGCCTTTGTTTATCAACCAATCAGAATCCTCAGTTTTTTACCTTGTTTTGCACTGTATTTCCTTTTTTCTGCACCGAATTACCTTTTTTCTGCACCGGTGTTTCCTAAAAACTGCACTTCTCTTAGCCAATCAGAATCGAGAAATTTTTTCATGTATATTATTAGTCTTTATAACTGGATATGGGTACTTATATCTTTTACATAGCTACTCTCTGTCAAAGCACAAATATATTATCTGGCGACTATTTCTTCCACTTATGGTGGTGATTAAAATAGTGGCAGTTTGAAAATTGAAAATTATCGTTGGAGAATATATTATCGTCTAGAAACAACTTCTGAAAGCCTTTTCAAACTACCAAGGAGTTTAGGACTCTGTGTTTGTTTGTGCGTGGAAAATAGCAATAGTAAAATATTCAAGTGATTTAGCATATGTAACTTGCAGATAAAAATCTAGGAAAATGTTCAATATCTTTTCTGGTTCATCCAGGTTGAAGTCCTGGCATCACTGTATGCCTGAGCGCTTCTGAGATATTTAACATAACAGGTTTTTTTGGAAATGCAGATAAAAATTTTGGCAAATGTTCTATATCTTTTCTGGTTCAGCCAGGTTGAGGTCCTGGCATCACTGTATGCCTGAGTGCTTCTGGGATATATAACATAAACAGTTTTTTGAAGTGCAGACAAAAATCTAGGAAAATGTTCAATATCTTCTCTGGTTCATCCAGGTTGAAGTCCTGGCATCACTGTATGCCTGAGCGCTTCTGAGATATTTAACATAACAGGTTTTTTTTGGAAATGCAGATAAAAATTTAGGCAAATGTTCTATATCTTTTCTGGTTCAGCCAGGTTGAGGTCCTGGCATCACTGTATGCCTGAGTGCTTCTGGGATATATAACATAAACAGTTTTTTGAAGTGCAGACAAAAATCTAGGAAAATGTTCAATATCTTCTCTGGTTCATCCAGGTTGAAGTCCTGGCATCACTGTATGCCTGAGCGCTTCTGAGATATTTAACATAACAGGTTTTTTTTGGAAATGCAGATAAAAATTTAGGCAAATGTTCTATATCTTTTCTGGTTCAGCCAGGATGAGGTCCTGGCATCACTGTATGCCTGAGTGCTTCTGGGATATATAACATAAACAGTTTTTTGAAGTGCAGACAAAAATCTAGGAAAATGTTCAATATCTTTTCTGGTTCATCCAGGTTGAAGTCCATGGCATCACTGTATGCCTGAGCGCTTCTGAGATATTTAACATAACAGGTTTTTTTTGGAAATGCAGATAAAAATTTAGGCAAATGTTCTATATCTTTTCTGGTTCAGCCAGGTTGAGGTCCTGGCATCACTGTATGCCTGAGTGCTTCTGGGATATATAACATAAACAGTTTTTTGAAGTGCAGACAAAAATCTAGGAAAATGTTCAATATCTTTTCTGGTTCATCCAGGTTGAAGTCCTGGCATCACTGTATGCCTGAGCGCTTCTGAGATATTTAACATAACAGGTTTTTTTGGAAATGCAGATAGAAATCTAGGCAAATGTTCCATATCTTTTCTGGTTCATCCAGGTTGAGGTCCTGGCATCACTGTTTGCGTGAGTGCTTCTGGGATATATAACATGAACAGTTTTTTGAAGTGCAGACAAAAATCTAGGAAAATGTTCAATATATTTTCTGGTTCATCAATGTTGAGGTCCTGGCATCACTGTATGCCTGAGTGCTTCTGGGATATATAACATGAACAGTTTTATGAAGTGCAGATAAAAATCTAGGCAAATGTTCAATATATTTTCTGGTTCATCAATGTTGAGGTCCTGGCATCACTGTATGCCTGAGTGCTTCTGGGATATATAACATGAACAGTTTTATGAAGTGCAGATAAAAATCTAGGCAAATGTTGTAAGCAGGTTTAATGACCAAAACGTTTTACATTTGGTACATTTCTTTGCAGAACAATAACGCCTTCGGATGACTGTATTTTTCGAGAACGTTTTCCTTACTTTAATGCCCTTCAGAATAATTTAGTCCTTGGACAGTTCGCCAGCATTTTCCAAGTTAAACAAATTTTAACAATCGGGAAAGAATTAGAAAAAGGAGAAGTTATATTTTAAAATGATGATTTCGATACAGTCGTTGTTGTCGCTTTTCCTGCCAAGGTCAGTTTCGGAAGTCGAATACTGAAACTTCCACTTCGACGTTTGCCGAGATTATTGAGGAATTATTCAACGAGAATTTTATCAGTTCCTAGGGAAACCGTACGGATAGTAAAAGTTCTGTTCATGAGCACGCAACGATATCACATATTGAAGCGAATTATTTTAGCTCAGTGATGTTAATTTACTTTCATGGTGTTCAAGAAGGGTAATAATTGCAGACTGATTTGTGTAAATTAACATCGCAAATATGTTCACTATTACCATGTATTGCAAGTATGTTTGATTTAGGAATACGAGCGAATTTTAATTAGCGTTCAAAAGAGATATATCTCCCTCCAAAAACAAAACACATTAGGGCCGTTTATACGAGAGAAAATAAGCCGCGGCTTACTCTGGCCACGGCTTACATGAGACGCGAACACTCCGTATAAATGGTACAAAATCTGTGTTCACGGCTTTCTCAAGCTCCGGCTTATCCTGGCCTAGCTTGGTCTTTTTACTCGTATAAATGGTTCCTTTCGCGTCTTATATAAGCCGCGGCTTATTTTCTCTCGTATAAACAGCCCTATTGTTTTTCCCATATTGCATGCGAAAGAGAAACAAAGAAAACTCGAGCCTTTGGTTGTAATTTAGTGCTATTTTCTGGAACCGGTGAGCCTACTTCAAGAGTAATTCATCAAAACCAAAACAAACTATTGGGTTTCGTTTTCCCGTTCCCGCAGTCATGTTTCGTGTGCATCAGTTCTAAAGATAGAATTTAATTAAACTCTCGCCATAAATAAACGTTCACGTTTTAAGATTATGACAGATAAGCGTGAAAATTTACGCCCCATATCAAACAGAAACGAGTGCCAGAAGCGATTCGATTACACTGGAATGTTCAGAGTAGCTGGATATCCTGCTGAGATTGGTGGCAAATTGCCCCCTATCTCAGCGGGATCCAGAGGTATTTTTGTGGTTGCTAAGAACCTCTGGCTCGTTATGGATTCCATCAAATTAAATAACTATATATTCCATCAAATTAAATAACTATATATTCCATCAAATTAAATAACTATATATTCCAGAATACGAGACCAGAAGGCAGTAGTATAGTGTTTGGGGAAAACGAGATCAATTGATTTCGTACCCCCAAACACTATACTACTGGTGTAATGTTAAAACCAAGAAACATAGAACCAACAAGGTAATTCTTGAAAATCCTGACGTAAATTTAACTCATTTAAAATAAAAAAATAATATATTAATTTTAAAACTATTCAAAGGATTCATCCAATGGATCACTTGAATAATTCATATTTAAACGCGCATCTTGAAAACTACTTAAAAGAAAAAATCTATAGAATATATATAATGAATCAAATAAAAAATATAATGATATTATAAGTATGAATAAGAGTGATCTTAAAAAATTGTCAAAATCTCAGCTAATTAAATTGCTATTAAAGAAAGATAAGAAGAAGCCTGAAATTATCGTAGTAGATGATACCAAGCCAAATGAGAGACCAATTCCTAAATCTCGCAAGAGTGTAAATCAAATGGTTCAAGATTATGAAGACAATATTATTCTTCCACCATTAGAATTTAGGGATAAACCAGTTCCATCACCGAGGACTAAAAAAGTAGCTCAAGAACCAATTCCAGCCCCAAGAATGAAAAAACCAGTTCCATTACCGAAGACAAAAATAGAGAAAAATGATAAAGCTCTGAAAGGTTATACAAAATCATATGAAATTAGTATTAAGAATTACATAGATCCCCTTGTACAACTAAAAAGCACAAGAAAGGCTGTTGCACACCATATCACAAGTATACTTTAATCCATGAAAGGACTGAAATTTATTGAAACACTAAAAGTTATATTCACAAAAATGTTAGATGAGGAAATAATAGATGCTACCACCTATTTCAACAGTCCAGCTCAAACAATAATAAATGATCTAGAGATTACTAAATCACTAGAATTATCAGAACAAAATATGTTAAATAGGATTGCAGTTTGGATTTCAGAAGGATCTGGTTGGGTTGTGCAATCTATTGATGGACATTATCTCAATGTTGTAATGTATCAACCAATGAAAGGCTCATCATATATTAAACTACCACAAGAATTAACAAATAAAATGAAGGGATTGATGAATTTGAAGAATGATGATAATGAATGCTTCAGATGGTGTCATATCAGACACTTGAATCCACAAGAGAATAACCCTCAGAGAATCAAAAAATCTGATAAGCAATATATTAATAAGTTAGATTATTCTGGAATTGAATTTCCAGTTACAACCAAACAGTATAACAAAATTGAAAAGCAAAATAACATTAACATTAATGTCTTCGGGTATGAAAACAAACAAACATATCCAATTTATGTATCACAAGAGAAGAATGAAGACTGTTTGAATCTTCTATTGATTACGGAAATGAAAACAAACACTACATCTTAATTAAAGATTTCAACAGATTCATGCGCAATAAAACGAAGCACAATGAAAGAAAACACTTTTGCCTGCATTGTTTGCAATGTTTTAGCTCTGAAAGGGTCTTAAGAGATCATAAAGAAAACTGCATAGAGATTAATGGAACTCAGGCAATTAAAATGCCAGCAAAAGATAATAACATATTGAAATTCAATAATTTTCACAAACAGCTGCCAGTACCATTTGTAATTGAAGCTGATTTTGAAGCTATTACAGAAAAAGTGCATGGATGCCTGCCTGATAATAATAAATCATACACAAAAGCCTACCTGAATCACACAGACTGCGGCTACGGCTACAAAGTTGTTTGTTGTTATAATGACAAATACAGTAAACCATTGAAAATTTACAGAGGAGAAAAAGCGGTCTATAAGTTTATGGAAAGGATGCTTGATGAAGTTAAATATTGCAAAAATGTTATAAAAAAGGAGTTTAACAAAGCACTGAAAATGACAACAGATAACGAAGAAGAATTCCAAAAAGCTAACAGATGTCATATATGTGAAAAAGAATACAAAAAAAATGATGTTAGAGTTAGAGATCACTGTCATATAACTGGAAAATATAGAGGATCAGCTCACCAAGATTGTAATCTAAACTTTAAAATAACTGATAAGATTCCAATAATATTTCATAATCTAAGAGGTTATGACAGTCATTTCATAATGCAAGAAATTGGTGAAATTGTCAAGAAGCATACATACACGAATAAGAAAGGTGAAAAGTGTCAAATGAATATCAATGCAATCCCTAATAACATGGAAAAATATATGGCTTCCATGCTTGGTAATCATCTGACCTTTATTGATAGTTTCCAATTTATGAGCTCTAGTTTGGAAAAACTAGTGAGTAATCTACCAGATGAAGCCTTCAAGTATATATCTCAAGTGTTCAAAGATGAGCAATTAAAGATGGTGAAACGGAAGGGAATTTATCCTTACGATTACATGGATAGTTTTAGTAAATTTGATGAATCACAACTTCCATCAAAAGAAGAGTTTTACAGCATATTAAACAATGAACATAATTCAGAAGAAGATTATAAGCATGCTCAAAATGTTTGGAATAAATTCAAATTAAAAAATATGGGTGAATATCATGATTTGTACTTGAAGTCTGATATTCTTCTATTAGCCGATGTCTTTGAAAACTTCAGAAAAACATGTCTAGAATACTACAAGTTAGACCCATGCCATTATTTTACATCTCCAGGGCTTTCGTGGGATGTTAAAGATGACTAATATAAAACTAGAATTGATGACTGATATTGACATGTTTCAGTTCATTTAAAAGGGCATGCGTGGAGGTATTTCTTATATTACCAATAGATATGGTGAGGCAAACAATAAGTACATGAAAAATTATAATAAAAATAACCCTTCGAAATACATCATGTATCTTGATGCTAACAATTTGTATGGTTGGGGAATGAGTCAGTATCTTCCAACAGGTAGTTTCAGATGGTTAACTGAAAAACAGATTAACAAGTTGGACCTAGCTAAGTACAAAGAAGATAGCAAAAAGGGTTTGATACTTGAAGTTGATCTCAAATATCCTAAAGAGTTGCATAATTTACACAATGATTACCACTTGGACCGGAAAAGGTTAAAGTGGCTGAAAATATGTTGTCTGAGTATTGTAAAAACATCGCGAAGAAATATAAAATATCGACTGGTTTAGTTCATAAATTGATACCAACATTAAGCAACAAAGAAAAATACGTGCTCCATTATAGGAACCTCCAAATATACACTGATCTTGGTTTGAAAATAACTAAAGTCCATCGAGTACTAGAGTTCAATCAGTCCGCATGGTTGAAGCAATATATTGATTTCAATACTGAGAAAAGAACTAATGCTAAAAATGCTTTTGAGAAAGACTTCTTCAAACTCATGAACAACAGTGTATTCGGAAAAACGATGGAAAACATCAGAAAACGAGTAGATGTTAGATTAGTGACTGATGAAAATAAACTATTAAAATTGGCTGCTAAACCGACATATCAAATGGAGAATGATTTTCGCAGTTGTGAACGCAATTTATGCAATTGCGAAAAGAAGCCTGAAAAAAATTCAGGACTTCAACGGGGTTTGAACCCGTGACCTCGCGATTACCGGTGCGATGCTCTAACCAACTGAGCTATGAAGCCACTGATGTTGGGAGCAGGTCAATTGTGGGTTCATATGATCCCGCGAAAGAAATGAGTATAATATATTATACTATACTATTATATATATTATATAAAAATGTTATACTTACAGTGCACTTAACTCCAAATAATTTTTTCCGCTAATATTATACTTTGAAGCTATCCCAAAAACATCAGGACTTTATTTCAGACTATTTTATGGACTTCAAGTCTTACGATAAGCTAAGCATCATTTGGCCAAAGACCGAGTCAGAAGAGGCATGGGTCTATTCCTGATTTGACGTCACAAACTGCTTTGCATGCATGTTTACAGAGACATTATGCGATGCATTTACTCAGGAATAGACCCATGCCCCTTACTAGCTTGGTCGTGTGACGGATGATGGCTAGATCTCGTAACTTTTTCCGCCTATAAAAAGTCAAGATTTGGTTTAAAAAGGCGCAATGCGTTTCGAATATGTGCAAAGATTTTGGTGTTAGGTGTACCTTTATATTTAACCCATTTCTATTTTCCTGCAGACAAACCTCACCTCTGTTCCATATATACAGCGATTTATTTTCCTTTTATGTTAATTTTCCATTCATTTCTACAATTCATGTCACTCGATAGGTCGGACTCTTGTGAAGCCCGAATTATTATTACAAACAAGTTCCCTGACCGCTTTCCTAAGCTCCTGCAACCGTATGGCTTATATCACTGGATTGACTTTAGAATACATATAAAACAAGAAACGTATCAAATTAGCAGCGTGGAGCTCTGTCGTTTTGGACAGTCGGACAGCTGATTGAATAAATAAGTCGCGGTCATACAACCCATGGCAGAATGGTCAGCATAGACACAATCGCAACTATGAATAAGGTTACAGAGAGTTTCCTTTCTGAAGCGACAGCGCTGGAAGGATGAGGACGAGGGTTTCGTTTGATATTTACCGTAATAATGACGTTACACACAATGACTAATAGGAGGGTAAGGACAGAAACTTATGTCTTTAACCAATAACTACTTATAGCGTCTGATAAATACAGATCAAGGACAGCATGTACAGATGCCAGGATTAAAGCCAGCAGCCAACTGAAAATGATAATTTTAAAGGATTCAGAGGATAGTTTTGGGACATTTTCTCTGGACTGTAATTTTCAAGCTTTAAAAATCAAAGTAAATATCTTTACATTTTTTTACCATCTGCTTAGCTGTATGCGTAAATCTCGTATCTGGGGTTGGTGTGACAATTTTTAACAGAGATTAACTTAGTAGATTAACATAGTACTTTTATGCATTCAACCTGCATATTTCCATCCTGGTTTACGTGCATCCTCGAGTGTTTGGAATATTGGGTTTAATCCACACACTCGATGGAAGACCTGATCCATACATGTACGGAATTAAAATATCAAGAAAATAATAAGACCATTTTTGCAAATTATGTGAATTACTGCAGAAAAGGAAAGACTGGTAACGTCCTGTATGTGAATAGAGCAGAAAAAGCTGATTTTTACTGAACTGTATGTGAAGTCACACGAAACAGAGTCAATTTCTGGCTAAAAATCGAAAGTTCCGTTTTTGATGATCAAGTTCACTTTTAACTGATTAAGTGTTTTATCTAAGATATGTTTCCGCGCAGTCACTATTATCGAATAATTATGGACTTTTTAACTGACAAAGAAAAGAGCGAAGATCGACTTTGTTGCCCGGCGGCTTAAGCCGTGCTTAATCTGGGTCATTTCAGTTCTAAAGAAAAATCAAGAAGCTAACTTCTGGAGCAATAAAACTTCTGTTTTACAGCTTTGACATTTACGTAGCTAACTCGATAAACGTATGGGGCCAAGTCGAAATGTTGGGGCGACCATGACAGGGGGCGAAATGTTCTGACACGTTCGCTGTATGTATCAGGTTAAGTTGACATTATTTTCCTATTGGTTGTGTTATCACATCAGGTCAGTTTTCACCAGGATCACTGTAATGTTCTATGTAGTGGAAAACGAAGTATTCACGGGCGATCCCTAATTCATTTTTGTCTCTGGGAAGAGGTGCTGTTTACTGCCTTATTTAAGTTAGTAGTAGTCATCTTTAAACAAAAGAACATTAAGAAACAAAGTCGTACAAGTGCCCTGGCTATGTAGCATCTCCTAAATATAAAGCGCTCAGTAATCATACCCGTTTTTGACTACTGTCAAAAAGTGATTGTCTCACTGGGTAGCTAAACTTGTGATACTAGACGATTAGAATATAGAGGAAATTTGCTTTAAAAGACCAACTGTCGGTACGTTTTGCAGGTTACAATGCCAATGACACATTTTTGTATTGTTCAATTACTTATTTACTCATTTGTTATTAACTCATTCACGACGGGTATTTTTTACCTGTTTTTCTGTAATTTTCGAGGGTTTTAGGTCAAGTTGATCCGGGTATTCCATATAAGGGGTTACCACGGAAATTTCTGCTGGTCCACAACATCGAAGACTCTATCTTTCATGCCACGCTTGTCAAGCTAGCTGTCGTTTATTTGTAAACGATAAGTCGGCTACAACTCGGTAGGTAGTGTGTTTTTCGAGCCATTTTCCACCTCAGAAGCCACCTGCCTGGCATCATAAAGCTGGGTTGGTGGGTAGAGGCAATCCTCTGGAAGAAGACAGAGGTGAGAAGCAATTTCACACCAAGTGAGCTGCCGAAAGGTTTCGATCGAGTCATGGTGATTCACGAAGTGAAGTTGTGTTCCTAGCCGATCTGTGAGTAGATTCTGGGACCTCGCATGGCAATTTTGACGAATTTTGACATGTAAATAATGCAATCGCTGCAATATTTTGCCAGCAGGACCGGGTGGCTCGACACGGTTCTAAAAAATATCTGAAATGGAAATTGGCGGACTAACACGAAGCAGTTATCCAAGGATATCCCAGAATTCCTTTGGGTTACAAAGCGAACATGTCAGACCAGTGAGAGCAACTGAAATCAAATAGCGTTACCCAGGTCGGGTTAAGGAAGTGAGCGGGCAAATTGGAACAGATTGCAAGAAGTTGAGTCGAAGTTTACTGCCATGTGGACTTTTAGCTTGAAGAGGGTTCTTTGTCTTCAAAACTTCAAAACAAAGTTGCTTATATTTGGTGCTGTTCTAGTGCGTTTTTTTGGTTTTGCAACAGAATAAACAGTCATATTCAAGGAAAATCGGGACTTTCAGTAGGCTTACGGGGTGATAAAGTCGCAGAAACTCAGTATTTGGCAATAATAATCGCTCATTTCAAACATAGTCCGGGATTAGGAAAAGTTACAGGTTTTCAAAGCACCGGTCTTCAGTGACCGAAAATTGCAGAGCCCGTCGTGAATGAGTTAACCCATGAATTACATAGGCAATTTAACAAGGCGATTGTGATGGAGCAAAATTGAATCGTTCGGTCGGTCAATCACTTGATGGGCTGTAGCAGGAGCCCATCACTAGGAGCGTACAACTAAACTTTATTCTTGTCCCGGCGTTTTCACTCACCAATTTATTTTTAGATTGAATTTCCCGCGAATATCAGACTCCCACAAGAGCCTCGATGACATCAAAAGAATCTGCACGTGCAGGGCCTTTGTTTTCGCTCATTAAACTTATTGTTTCGTGTTTCTCTAGTTCCCGTTGCCGTCCTCATTGCCATTTATCGCGGAAAAAGATAGTCTAAAAATAGATCGGTCTGCCGTGACATAAGCTTATTAGGGAGTTTAAGCAAAGCCGTTTTTGAGCGACGTACGTCAACCGGAAGTGGGCATTTCTCATATTTAGGCAGTGGCTGTGCACAATTTTTCAAATAAATCGTCTCTATTAGAGTAAAGACACTTAGTAATACAAATCTGGAAGCGCCAAGACGAGTAAGAAGAGAAAACACCTCACTTCCGGTTGACGTACGTAACTCAAAAACGGCTTTGCTTTAACTCCCTTATAGGAGTTGTACGCCCCTAATCAAACAGCTGAAGACCTGCGTTAGTAAATTTTATGGCTGCTTTGATCTTAGGGTTATTTTCCAAAGCGCTCATCGCATCAAGTCTTTTTTCCCTACAAAGGGTCAAAATCTATTTATAAGGCTATTTGTTGGGACTGCCACGATTTCGACATGGGAAGGACAAAACGCAGATTGCATGACAGAAAAACGGAACATTTTAAAGCGATCACGAGTAGCTGTCATGCATCTGCTATCGCAGACCACGTCACGTCAACTGGTCCCAACTTAAAATGGAACCACTGAGATATTAGCAAAAGGTCGGTCATATACTCATTGCAAGATAAAGGAGACTCTACTAATTAGAGAATTGAAACCTACCCTCAATGAAATGTCAGCAGCTTAAAGCTTTAACTTTATTAGTTTGCGTCTCTTAATATGCAAATTATTTTTAGCTTCTGTCAAGGTTATTGTTAATTAGTTACTTACCTTAAATTTAAAACTTAGTTGTTACTTTTCTTCCTAACGGTCATTTCTGAAGATGTATGTCGAAACATACAAAACTTCAAGTTAAACGATATAGTTGGCTAAACGCAGAGTATTGGCACCTCAATGACCCAAACGGTGTACCACTTGTTAGAGAGGCGGAAGAGTAACCGTTGTGCCACCTCGGCCATTCCAGTACGATTTTTTACAATTATGTAAACTCATAGTCGATTGTTATGATTATTTTATATCGAAACGTGGAGGTATGTCACACCCTTTCCTCAGCAGACTACATTAGTACTTAGTCTTCCGCGGCCACGTTTCTTTCACAGCCTCGGTTCGATGCCTCGGTGTCAGCCTCCCCTCGCCCAACGCTCAGGTCGATTTTAGCTGCCAACAAGCTTGTTTGTAGTGCAATTTAATGACTACACTTACTGACCATGAATTATAATGTCATGTCAATCGTCTTAGAGGGTGATAAAGGGTATTTTCGCAAGCCGTGAATTGCCTTTTTAATTTTCCGTGAAATGTGAAATGGCCGTTTTTAACCTTGTGAAATGTGATTTTGCTAATAACCGTGAGCCGTGATTTTTGATTATAATTATCCGTCAAATGAGAATCAGGTGTTTAATTCACTGTGAGCTGTGATTTTGTTTCATTTTTCTTTAATTTTGAGAGAAATTGTAACAATAGATGCCATATGGTACAGTTCGGTACACACTCTATTGCGTTTCATCGCAATCTGAAACGTCATTCTTGACCCAGGGCCGTGATTGGCATAGGAGCGTGTCTGGGATAGCTTTGCTTGTTAATGGAAACCGCCTCTGAAGGTCGTAGCATTCTACCAAATGTAATTGTTTTGATGAGTTACATGGCAGACAATAACAAGAAATCCTTAATCCACAAGGAGAAGGCCCGTTTTCCAATGTTTGCCACGTTAAGTCATGAGCCCCAAAATTAAACAATAACTGCAAGCCCCGGGGGGTACTCCCATGTATGGCCTATACGGGGACGAGCCGCTGGGTTGGGTATGGTTTTTGGCTCCTCCGTCCTAAACCGGGTATATAATTTCAAGCGAGTTGTCCTGAGAAGGGTCTGGACCCGTCCTAGATAGGGTAATTTTTTAAGACTGTCGTCAACTATATAGCCTGCGAGCAGGCTCTCCAGTTTTTTTGTTGCGGCGCAAGACTGGACATCCTGCTTGCAAGCTATCGACTATTTAGCAATCCGAACGGAATCCGAAATCAGAGACTTTTATCTGTATTTATTCAGCGGGTCATCAGTCAACATTACACCATTTTCAGGACTAACAAAAAACACTTGCGTAAACACGAGAGTGTGGATATACGATATTATCCTGTGTCCTTTGTCCTAAACAGGGTCTTAAAATAGAGGGCGTTGCCCTAAACAGGGTATTAAGGTTATTTTTGTCCTAAACAGGGTCAGGGTTTCAACTCTCTAGCGGCACCTCTATACCCAAACGTGGGTCATGTACCCCCCGGGCTGCAAACACATTCTTACGTTACATCCTATGTGCATTTGTTTGTTTGTGGGTGTTTTTTGGTTGTTCACACCCTAATTTGAACTTGCTTTGTACTGTAAACAGGTTCTTTCACCAATCTCGTTACAATCCCTGATGAAGTCTGTGTGACTCCCCAAAGGAAACCGGTCAAATAGCAAAAATGCTGTGGCTGTGTGCTGCTCACTAATTTTTATTTTAGAAAGCACATCAGACAATGGAGTGCTTTGACTGTAGTTCTTCGTCTGACCAAAGTAAGGGACTGTATGTTTTATAATGTGGGAGGATGGGCTGGAGTAATTTGGGGGAGGGTCACCAAAAAAAATCATCGTCAGTGGAGGGTCATCCATTTATTAAACAGCATTTCTACTCTCAGTTAAAACATCTCGTTATAGGTTCGTGAGTTTCCTTTACTGTACAGTTTCGAATGAATAAATGGAAAATAGACAAAAGGAAACTTACAGCGTACTGGGGGAGGGTCATCCTTTTTACTCTGACTATATGTGAAGGGTCATGCTTTATTCTCAAGACATAAGTGGAGGGCCAAGGGTGTTCTATTTAACTATTACAAAGTTACTCAAGTTCACCCCCTCCCCGCTCCCCACATCACGTACACTCATTTTTCTCGTGAAACGTGAAGTCCCCATTTTAGGCTCCGTGAAATGTGAAACGGCCATTTTATTTACCGTGAAACGTGATCAAGACCCCCCACCCTTAACCACCCTCGTCTTATAACACCTTGGTTGATATTGAATTAGATAACATAAGAAATCCGATTGGTTGTTTGCCAACTCGGGATCTTTTACTATCCTAGTTACTCCGTAGTTTTCGGATAACTTTGCTCATTACACGCTGCCTAACATTCGATGGTTTGTTTTCCTTGTTGTTGTTGTTGTTGTTGTTGTTTTTAATCTGATTTTTTGGGAACAGTAAATTATTAAGAGTTCCCAAATCGCCCAGTTTTAACTTTTCTTAACCAAATTTGCTGAACATTTGGAAAGTACAATAAATCAATCAATATATTTTGCTTTACATTTTTTTTTTATTGTTACTTTGTGGTACAATGCCGCGGAGGGTTTTCCTTTCAATCTTCACTGGCATGTGAAGATTCTGTACAGTCAAACGGAAATATAAGAAATGGTAACTTATTAAACAAATTAATCAGTTTCCTCGGAGGCCAACCAATACTTAAAGCAAGACAAAGCGATCCCCTCATCGCAGTAAGGGCAAACGCAAATAAAGCGGAAAAAGAAAAGCTTTCAGAAGTACAATCTTGGTAGAATAAGTTCTATTCGTTAAGTTAAATTTATATTGTCTGAAGTTCGTTGGGCTGGATATGTCTTGATTCCGGTATCATTTTGCAAGTTAATTCCTTGCAGACCGCTTTCCTAAACTCCTGCATTCTTATCGCATATATCAACGGGTCTGCCATAGAGGAGGCGTAATATAGCGCATAAACTATACATTTAAAGCAAACTTCCCTGGTATTGGATCTCTTATTCCATATGCTGAGCGGTTCAATGGCCGCATAAATAGCCCACGGCAGAATGGTTAGTATAGAGACAATAGTAACTATGAACAGAGTCATTGAGAGTTTCCTGTCTGATGCGGCGGACCCGAATGGCTGGGGAGGAGGATTGTTCAGGACTTTCACTATAATGGTGGCATAGGATACTGAGAGTATCAGGAGGGTAAGGACAATGTGGGATACCCATAAGTAAAAAAATGCAACTGGTATAAACTGGAAAACAACAGCTTCTACAGATGCGAGAGACAAAGCGAGCAGCCAGGTGCAAATGATAGCCTTAAAGTAAACCAGCTCACCGATCAAACAGTGCCTGAAAGGGAAAACTGTTGCATGAAGGCGCTCCAAGGAAATTAAGGAAAGGTTACACAGGGAAGATATGGTAAATATGCTGACAAAAGTTACGCTACTAAACCTTTGCCAACTAAAACCAGGTTTAGGGTACATGTCCACGTAGAATATCTCCAAAGGAGCTGACACCGCTCCTGTCAGTAAGTCAGCCACCGTCAGATTTATTATCAGGTAGGTAGTGCGTTTGCATAGGTGGCGGTTTCTTGCAAAGACGACGATAGTGAAGACGTTGATCGTAAATATCACCATGCATTCAGTAACCAAAACCGCGAACCAAACGGAGCCCGGTTGGAGTGCAGGAACATATTCCTCATTTGAGTCATTAATCATTCTTCTCTGAAGTTTAAAGTTTGTTTCCTGTCCTCTCTCGTTCATGAAGTGTAAACTGGTAGAATAAAAAACGCGTTTAAATGATCATAGACCTTCTCACGGTAATATCCGCCATTTTGAAAACGAACAAACACTATATTTCACGCGATTTTTGCCCTATTTTCAAAATGGCGGATTGGCATTAACTCAGTCGTTGATATCCAGAACCTGCCATGACTCGACGTGAAACATAATTCAGGTATTCCATTTGATTGTTTCCTTGTTAGAAATGAGGCGTACGTTTAGCGCTGAAGACAATAGTCGTTCTCCTTTAGCTCTGTTTTCGCTTAATCTTGCTTAATTATAATATCTATGCATTTTTCTTCTTAGAATTATTTTGCTTACTTTGGGGGAGCGTGTAGTGTGACATGAATATATTTCAAATGCAAATATCGCTACCAAGGCCATTAACTGACATTTAGTGAAGGCCATCAACTGACATTAATTTTCAGTCCGTATGTTAATCAGACTGCTGAAAGAAAAATTAAATCAACGTATTTTTCGATTAATAAGACGTGTAATTTAACTCGACAAGCAAAATTACAAAAAGTGAGAGCAACAACATTTTTAGTCAGCTATCTCAACAAGCATCATTCAGTAAATTTCGTCCACAGCGATACCTGCTGTGAAACCTTTATTTGAGCGATGTAATTTAAACTGTGTAGATCGCCCTTATCTTAGTTATCAATGTCGGCCTAAAATTTTATCAAGGGCTCGGTAAAATGACCGCTGAGAATTCGAATCAAAAACCAATTGTTTCATGGTTATTTCTAGCGACTTATTCAGTTTTTGAGATAAGCGATATCACAAATATGCACCACAAAGTGCGCAGGTGCCAAAGTAAATCGAGAATGATAAAACGGCTCGCAAACGGTTCTTCCTTCGAATTTGCATCACCGTTTATTTAACCAGTTCTAAATATCAGTTCGTTAGTCCCTTAAATCCAGTAGAATATTTTCTCACCTGTTTTCTTGCCAGTGCGATTTCCACTACAGCACTTTCCATGTGCCGTTAAAGAGAACTCACAAACAAGAAAATAAAACCCACACAGTCAACACTTCCTCGATACTTACGGCAAAATGTTATTTGCGGAAGTTAAAACATTTTAGACGAAGGTACGGAAAAACGTTGATCGAAATAAAATTATCTTTCAGATGACAAAATGCTCATAAAACTAGGCGTCCGTGACCATCACATCTGATCTCAGTTATCTCAGTAACTTCTTGCATATTAACAAGAGTGAAAGCAATAATTCGATTGGTTAACTAATTTTTTCTGATGTTTAATTTTACCTTGAACTTTGTGCCTCTTGTCGAGGGAGAAGACGAATGACCCTTATTGGCTCAGAATAATTATGTATCTGGCCAGGATGTCGTGTAAAAGTGGAGGGTGGTTTCTCAAACAATATATGCATTGGCAATGCCGTCTTAAAATTTGAATCGGCCAAACGAAACTTACTTTCCCTTTCTTGCATTTAATTGCGGTTCGGGATTTTGATCGACATGAGTACATAAAATGGGTTTTATTTATATTAACTTGGCGGACGTGCTTACGATAGTGACTTCTTGGTGTTAAAATGCATGTTGCTGGGCAATTTCACCGATTACATCAATTCTACTTATAGACCAGAAGTTAGGTGTGGTGATCCTGATTTATTCAGGTTTGCTTCATTTGCCTTTGGGGATTGACGACTGCCTATTATTGTCTTAACAGATTGGAATCATTTGATAATTGACGGATCGGAGTAACAAATATTTTAAAGATTTGATAACTCCCACTGACTGAGAAATAAATTGCTCTACCCCTCAGCCAAATAATAGTCAAAATATGGAACGCTAAATTGTTGTCATTATTATCATCATTATCATTATTATCATCATCATCATCATCATTATCATCAACATCATCATCATCATTACTGGTATCATTATTATCATAAGTTAAATAAAGGAATCTGAATCTAGTTAAAATTAGCTAATTATAGTAAACAAAGCAGTATGCCGTGATTTTGTGTACATAGTACTGAAACAAACAGTGACGCCTCAGTGCCTCATTTGAACAAGTGTTCAGTAGGTTTGTTTCGAATTTCCCTTGCAATGTTATTCCAAAAGAATCTTATATACCTATCGAAAATCTTGTTGGACCTTGTTGTTATTGAAATATTCGGTCACGCAAACAACCAAATATACTTCGAAGTTTTTGCAAGTTTTTGCAAAAATCCTTTTAACATTATTAGACCACGTAGACTGACAAACTACGGGTAGTCGTTTGTTTTTCTCAGGGATAGTACGGCGGAAGAAGCACGGAAGTGCGCACGTGAAAAGGCAATCATCGCGAGCACGCCCGGGTCTTTCATTTGCAATGCATCCCCGACCCCCTTCGAATAACAGGTAACTAATTACAACAATTTTCACGCTTCGACACTACCGTAGAGCAGAACTCAATTCATTGAAGGTGTTTGTTTGTTCAAGGAAGGACTTTTTAGGGGTTTGATCACTCACGTTTGTTTTGTGAACTTTTTTTTCGAAGCTAGTTCGCCTCACAAGAGTAACACGGGTGCTATAAGTTCAGTTTTTCGCGCGTACCGAGCCGGCAAATCAGAAGTAATTTCATTCTTTCAACTGATAACGAATCAGAGCTAGAGGCTTCCGTAGAGTTGCCCAAAACGTTTCCCACAGTCACGCCTGTTAGACATGCGCAAAAGGAAAGAGCTCTGGGGTCGAGAAGGATTCGCTCTGCTATCACCAAGAAAAATAAACAACAACTTGTAGACTAAGCCCAACATTCATAGAATGTGAAATACACATATCCATCAAAGTCAACTTTGAACATCGTTACCTCATTTAGAACTTTCGTATTATTCTCCGATCGAAGGAGACGTTGAGGTGAAAATAATTACTAGGATATTTGGTATAAGCCCAGAGATCTGTTTTCACAAAGTCGAAAGCAATTTTAAGAAATCCAAACATTTGCAGTTTGCTACTTGAACAAAGACAAACACATCATCATGTGCAAAGTTTTTGCGCTTGCCGTTTTAAATCTAATCTTGAGCGGCATGATGCAATTCCTTCCCATTGTTGTTATTGCTATTTTTGTTTTTCGGGGCGCGGATTATTCGTTCGAGAAACTGTTTCCTCTGCGGTCTTCCGTTGTTCCGATCTCCTTTTTTGTTTCTTGACAGAAGATCTCTGTACAGCAGCGCAGCGAAGGGGGAATGGTTTCGCGACCGAATAATGAGGAAAGAAACGCACCAATCACGAACAAGAGTGTATGATACTTAATAATCGAACTCATCATTTGTTGAAGACTGACAGTGAGCAGTTGAAACGTCACGATTCAAAAACGCAACCGACTACATCGTGAGACCAACCATACGCGATGAATAATGACTAACTTTTGTACATGACGTTGATTGGGAATTCTAAATAACTGTGATCGGAGATGGTCAATAAATTGGAAGCAACCACTAGCGTCTGTAAAGTGGTCGGAATTGTTTGAGAATTCTCGGAGGATTCGAGACGGCGAGGCTGGCTATGTCTGTGAAAGGACTAAGACATGTACTTCGACTTGCAGTTTTCATAAGATGCGTCATTTTGAGATTATCCCCATTTCAGTCGTAATGAATGAAAGTAGGGTTTAAAGGATGGAGAAGTGTAAGTAGTTTTCGGCGAAGATGTCATTAAAGCTGCAGAATGCTACAGAAATTAGTTCTCTTTCGGATCTTACATCTGATGTATTTTTAACTCGCGATCAGGGTTTCTCTTTGCCCCTCCCACCCCCCCCCCCCCCCCCCTCCCCCCAAAAAAAAAGCAAAGAAGAAGAAGAAAGAAAGAAAGAAGAGAGAGAAGTTCTGATCGTGAGTTAGTATATTTGACATATTGGGTGATAAAGGGATTATTGGAAAAAGGAAGGAGGGCTGCGTTGAATCGATCAGTCACTCGCGCGGCCTTCCAGAACAAAGCAAATGCAGACAACACTTTCACTCAGTTCCAACATAAGTTTTTTTTATTTTTCGAATGTCATTTTAGTCTTAGTAAAAGTGTTTAACCACTCATAAATATCTTTGTAAGAGGGAATAGCAGGGAGTAATTACAAAATCTCATGCCCCAAAGGGCGGGGGGCTTATTAAAGAGGGAGGGGTTAATAAAGGGGGGGGGGGGTTGATAGAGACGGGGGACTTAATAGATGAGCTTTTACGGTATACCAACCGTATTCTCCTTTTTCAATGTGGAGTGCGGAGTGCGAAGTTTAGAAAGTGAGGAGTGCGGTTGAAAACAAAGCAAAGCAAACACAAAAAAATAATGAAAGAAAGAAAGAAAGAACAGGAAAAAATAAAAACAGTAACGAACATGTTAAAAGCGGAACTCAATGTGTGCAGCATTATTGTGAATTAACGGTTTAAACAATCAGTGCTTTTTTTCTATGAAAAAAGCAATGCATCATCTCATTCTCTTTGCTATATGCTAGATTGTACAGTATTGGTAGCCATAGAGCTCACTAATAACCCCGTTCTCAAGGAAAACGAAAGCCAAGAAGTCACGTGATTGATATTTTTATCAGTCACGTGGGTGTTGTAATCAGTTGGTCAGGTGGTTGACAATGACGTGACTAATTTCGTGACAGATGGCGAGACCGATCACGTGGCCACTGTCATAATCAGTTAGCTGGTTATGACGTGTTACTTACGTCATTGATGACATAAGCATGGCGCCAATACATTTAAGGCCTAATGTCACTCTAAAGAGTTAATTACATTTAGGGCAAAATGTTATTAGCGGAGCTCCGGCGGCCGCGAAGCGGAGAACCATTGGTCAGAAAATATAGTAACCCATACACCTTATTCCAGAATGGCAGCCGTTCGAATGATCTGGGGAGAGCAGCGCAGAAACGAGGCATCGAGGGCCAAGTCAAAGTCAAGCAAGTAAAGTCGGTAAACAGCAACGGCGTTCTTCGCATCTGGTTCGTCGTATCTATCAGAAGAATTGAAGACATACCTGGCAATTCGTTGAACGGATGGGATCCTAATCAGTTGAAAAATGCTTAACTAAAATTTTAGTTCAAGTATCGTGGTGATTCTTGTAAAGGTTTACGTAATAACCAAAGCACAATTTTGTAAGTAGTAAGTGATATAGTGACTTTGCTGTCGCAAACGCCGACCTTGCTAAGGCTGCTAAGGTCAATAAAGTATCTCATTTGCTTCGTTCTTTTACAGCGTGAATGAGTATTTGAATACAAAGACCGACTATCTTCTAGTCAACCCGGACAAAAATCTCATCTGATACCCGGCATATCACGACTGAGCCAGTGAAGAGCTTTTCATACTAGCCGAGGTTAGCGCTAATCATTGGTTAAGATGTATTAAATGCTGTAGGTTGTCATGTTTTTTAACCCGGGTTAGCGCTAACCATGCTTCAAACAATTGGGCCCAGGGAATCTGACTACAGCACTACAAACGTGTAGAAAAAAAATATTTACCCGGGATTAACTTAACCAAAATTTTATTTGCTTGGATGCTAAAAAGGAGATTTAAATTAAGGGTTTTTCTTGGAAATGTAGTTCAGAAAATCAGAAATAATAGTTCAAAATAGTCAGCAAACTGAAAATAAATAGTCATTGCCTGTACGCGAGTTATGTACTTATGCTAAACAAAAAAACACCAAATTTGACTGATAACACTGAACAGAGTAAATGCACTACACTGTCCCATATGTGGAAGTTTTTTGTCTTGTTGATCACACACTCCTCGTGGATTTGAAGGGAGACAGTTTGTTGTGTTTGCACAACTTCCTCAGAAGTGATGTGACCTTTGGTTCCAATAAAAAGTGTCCCGTGAAAAGTTGACTAATAAATGTTTTGGCACCCCCGGCCCAGGTGAGATTCCAATAAGCCCCTTCAGATTGGTATGCCGGTTTTTATATGAGCTAAAAAGATTACTGTTTAAACGAAGACTCTTAGGCATTTGACAGCAGAGCTCTCTGCAGTCAGTTATGACCCTGGTAGAAGGATATTTATCCTTAAAATCAGCAGGCATGTTGTCATTGATCTTTGCCCTTGAGGGCCATACTGAAATGGTGCTGACCTTTAGTAACATAAAATTAATCCACGCCTAATTGCCTTGATCGTCCTTGTTCTAGCTATTCAGGGGCATCGATATCTTTATCATTTCTACACCATGAGAAGGTGAATGCCAATAATTAATGTGTTCACCTTCTTTTCCTGGATTAAAGTACTGAATTGAATTATACTCTTGAAAATGTCTCTATTGGGAAATCCAGAATAAAAAGCTAAATCTTTATCTGACTTCATAAATCTGTCGACGCTAAATACCTTCGATTGTAAATCTTGGAAATATCCGCTTCGGGTTGTCGGAGTTTTTCAGTAAGCTCGTCTTTCTCACAGTCCAGATCATGAACAGCTTTCTCACAGTCGTTTTATAGCTCCCTAGAATCTCTATCAGGAGAAATATCCGAATTACGATGTCTTTGGTTGACGACTAGGTCAGGAGATTCCTGGTTTTCCCTGGAATCTATGTCAAATGACACACACCTGGAATACTGCTGCCGGAGCCTATCGTAGCCGTTGCTGAGGTTTTCCTCAGTCTTTTTCGTTTAATCGGCCGGACTACTATACTTTGGTGCTTTTCGTTTTACTAGCGAACTCTTCTTTCACGGAGAAACGGCAGTAGTTTTCAAAGTTTTCTCGCGACCAGCAACGAACAAATATAACCCGAAGACTTGAGGTGGCGCAAACATACCCTTGATCGAGTGTTTTGTCACTTAAAGTTAATCCAAGATCTCTTCGTATGGCAACAATCCATTGGTTGAACACACTACACGTCGTTCACGCCATTTTCCACATAAATTTTCATAGGACAGAATGGAATAGAGCAATTTTGAAGCATGATCGCTCATGATTACCATATATAAACACCACAAGATTTTCACGCCGGCCCTCGATGCCTCGTTTCCGTGCTGCTCTCCCCAGATCATTCCGAGCGCCCGCCATTTTGGAATAAGGTGTATCTGTTCGAGAAAATTTGGTTTGGTCACCGTATGTACGTGCCTATGTACGTCCGCCGGTTTACGTACGCGCCGTGAAATGTCCTATCATCATCATCATCATCATCATCATCATCATCATCATCATCATCATCATAATCATCCAACATGGCGGCCATATTCCAGTTGACCTTAGTTTACAGCACACATCTTTGATATTAGACATCCTCGGACATCCATGTTGTGGTCAATTGACACCTGTCAAAACAAGGCATCTGCTGTCCGGTATCACGTGAACATATCGCGGGCTCAAGTTTGAAGGTCATCGAGATCGGCTGTTTTTTATTGAAGTTAGCCTCTGACCAGGCACTGGCTTTTGATTGGATCGCAGGCTCAAGCCAGGTGTGAGACACACAAACCAAAACGAGGCTTAACTTTTTGCGCGCTTTCTGCGGCTCGAAATTTCACATTCAGTTGGTTTCTTCATTTTGAGTAAAACAACTTCATGAATTCATGTTCTTTCGAATTTATTCGCGTAAAAGGCATAAAAATCAGGAACTAGTTTAAAGATATCCCGGAAGGTGAATTTCCAAGTGCTAAGTATTAGATAGTTACTGAGGCCGGCAGCAATATGAGATATATTGCAGTCAGCTGAGGGCGTAGCCCGAAACTGACTGCAATATATCACATATTGCTGTCGGCCGAAGTAACTATCTAATATATTTACTATTCAACACCCAGTGCCATTGTTATCTCTCTGCACTAAATTACTGATTGCAGGCGTCCCTTCCGCTTTGTTTCTGAACGCACAAAAGAACATAATTAGCACTTGTTGATTAGCTCAATTGGGAATTGGTCATACTGAGATGCCCTGCATCTCAATAAAAGCAGTACCGTTTGAACATCTGATTGCGTTTCGTGTATGTGTTGTTGTTTTCAACATTTCTCAACAAGCAGGTCTCTGCATTATTGCAAATCAACTTGCAGTCTGAGAAATGCGGCCCGTTTTGCACTTATCATAGTTTTTTTTTTTCTGTAGATGCCTTTGTTTTAATAGTTGATTTGTGTTGTTTGTTTTTGAGCATGTGATGTTTTCCAACTAGCGGGTTTGCTGAACAATTGCCACTAATGATAATTTCAATAGACGTCTTTGTTCTTCTTTGTTTTCCTGCAAACCATACGGAAACAATAGACAATTAGATATACCGTGGTATTTGCACGTGCAGAGTAACTTTTTCCTTCAGTTGTGACCAGACATGAAAGAAGTGTACGACGATGGCTTCACATCAGACGAGGATGAAGAGGCGATTTTTAGAACACAACAAAACCGAACTCGAAATACTGGCGAAGATTCACCTAAAGCTGGTGGTTTGGAGAACGAGGGTAAGTTTCAGTAGCCCGTTTAATTTTCCTGCTTTAAAGACATGATTTAATTGAATCGCGCCATGACATTTTTATTATAGTAATGTGTGGTGTTTAATTTTGCTTCAGATGAGCGCTTTGTGAGAAGCCTATTAGAACAACCGAGTTAGAAGAATTTGGAAGAAGTTGGGCCGCTGAAAACAGTCGGAGGAAATGGCGCTGGATCCTTAAAGTATTTAAAGATTGGCGTTTCTTTGGCGTAAAACAAGGCCGTTTTAAAAGAGCCATATATGCTAAGCGTCATAAAACAAACAGGCTGCAATATTAAAAATATTGCAGCCTGTTTTTAATATTGCATGTTTGTTTTAGCACGTTTAGTATATATTACCCCTGAGAATTTCCCTGCTGACAAAAAGGACCGCCCCCGTTTTCCTGACACACTTTTTTTAGCATCTTTAAAGACTGCAATCAGTGATTTAGTGCAGAGAGAGAACAATGGCACTGAGTGTTGAATAGTTAATATAACGGAAGAGCAAAATATTTTTCTCAGGAAGAGCTTAAAACGTGGATCCACTTGCTCTACTTGCATGGCGCTCGGATTGTGTGGTTGAAAAACAAAATGATTCAACGCTTCAAGGGCTTTCACCTTAACGCCGCATCTTGCAGCTCACCAAGAAAGGTCACTTAACAGTTCATCGGCATTAATGGGAGGAACGAGTAGCTCAAACTTAGTGCAAGAAGTTCTTACTTTGGACAAACCGCTTACTATTTTTGGAGATTCGTGTTTTCAAGATCCGACCTCTACATCACAGGTAAATTAAATAAATTGAAGCTTAACATTTGGTTTAATCGTTGTTACTCTTCTTGGATCAGGAATGAAACTTGTATTTTTCTTACGACTGGACATAAATAACCATCATCCCCACTCGTATTGGACGCTAAGAAGTAGTTGAATTGTTTGTTTTGCATGCTGTTTTGCTTGCAAGCGATCGCGAACGAGTGTTTTTACTCCACTTGGCTGACCGTTTTTCGACGTTCTGTGCCTCAACAGCGTTAAGAAATTTTGCCCTTATCTTATTTACATGTCATCGCAATGAGTCCTCGTAAAA
Source organism: Pachyseris speciosa (assembly GCA_016490735.1). Lineage (NCBI taxonomy): Eukaryota > Metazoa > Cnidaria > Anthozoa > Scleractinia > Pachyseridae > Pachyseris > Pachyseris speciosa. Next base: position 218,467 of record JAEMWC010000914.1, read on the forward strand.
AAGGATTAAAGCCTCGGCTAAACGATCAAACATTTTCATCCAACATCGTGTTTGTCAAACATAACGTTGGGTGGCTTAACGCATAAACAATGTTTGAACAAACACTAGACAGAGTGAGTACACAAAGCGAATTTTTTGCGTATTATCGCGGGAATTTCGACTTTATTTGGTTCATTTGGTTGCATGCTCTGTTGGCTGGGGTGGTTCAAACATTTGCTCGCAACGCGAAATGTTGGGTGAAAATATTTCGGTGATCTAGATCAAACATGGAAAGTCATTTAAAAGCAATGTTGAGAGATGTGACTGAACGGTCAAACATGCTCGTCCAACACGATGTTGGATGAAATGTTTGATCGTTTTGTGTTTGTTTAAATTTGTATTTGTACAAACAGACGCGTAGTATATTGTTTTCTTGTAATGTTTGAATGTTTTGAGGTTTTTCATCGCGGCAAATTCCTGTTGACTGCTCTAAACATAAAATATTGGCGCAAGGAAAGCCATGCGTAGTATAGTTGTTCAATACCAGTCCAAAAAAAATTAAAATCATGAGCTCCGCTTTTAGGCTTGGCTAAATCCATATATTACATTTAGGGTCGTTTATTACATTTAGGCCTTCCACAACATACGTAACTGAATTTCGTGTAAGTAAACACGAAATTACTCAGACTTCGAATCCCTTATGAATCGCTTGTGAACAAATCTCCAAATTGATGGCCGTAACTATGTTCTCTGTTTATTCTACTTCATTTTCCTTGTATTACTTTGGGAACAATTTGTATGTATTTGTAAGAACAGTCGGCAACGGTTGCTTCGCAGCGTTGTTTCATATCAGACTGGGGCTCAAGGAGGACCTAGAGCCAATCGTTGTTCATTTTGGTGCTTTTTTTTTTTTCCCTCAGAGCTTTCAAGAATTCGCTGATCATGAGCTTGTTGGAGCAGACTTATACGGCGATTTGGAACTGATTTGATGACGAGTCAATTATACGTGTCTGAATAACTGTTTTCCGCATGTTTGATGTTCTTACCTCAAGGTCAGTTTGTGTAATGGCAGTATGTGGCTTTGGTCAACTCTTTCAGTAGCTTGCCTAAACTGCACCGGGGATAGTTAATTTCTCTTTTTCGCCGAGATCTCTTTGATCGATGAAGACTACACCGCTGTAATGTTGCTTTGGTGTCCTCCCGTGTTTTAATGTGAAGCTCAACGTTTCCCTCCTTTAGTCAAGCCACATAGTATCTGTATTTTGAGTGCAGTATAAAGAAAAAGGACAGGATAATTGAATGAGAACGTATGAACGTATTAGAAATCAATACAACAATAAATAAATGTTTTCTTGTGAATATCTTGTTATCATCCTCGACACCGATAATCAGCGACTTTTATCAATAACGGATCGTTCAATACTTTGCTGTTTTGATTTTAAACCTTTGAACGGATTGTTCCCGGTTTCAGTGAAGAAATATGAAGAAATATGCAAGTTCTATTTGCCCTCATTTGCTTTGGGGAACCGCGGACAAGCCGCGGACATCTCCGCTTGATGAACCAGAACAAAAAGCCCGATAAAAGGAATAGACTAGGGGTAATCGAAGCTTAGGAGAGTGCGTTCGATATGTTGAGGCGTACAGGTAGCAGTTGAGGGGGAAGGATGGATAGTTTGTGCGATAGTTAAGTATTCTTACCGTATTTACCCGTGTATAATGCGCATCCTATTTTTCAAGACAATTTTTCAAAAATAAAATAAATAGCAGTATATGTTAAATAACCACCATTTAGTCCGAGAAAATTCCCACCCAATCAAACGGCTGGAGTTATCTACTCGCAAAAAACACATTTTCTGCCGATTCGGGTTAAGTCATTGGTTTCAAAAATCTCTCATCTGTTCCAGTTAAAAAGTTTATTTATCTGATATTCAAAAAGCTTTCGGTCACCATTAGGTTGTTCTGACTTTGGTTAAAGTTGTGTTTCGTGTACCGGGATCACTAATTTGTTAATTACAAAAGGCAACCGAAAATATCTGATAAGAATTGCGTATTCCCGAGCATTGAGACGGCACGAGAAAATGATTTAGAAACCCGTTATAAGGAATCTCATAAGCTCAAAGACTCTTCGTGGTTGCTGTGTAAACATTTTCGCTTTAATTCGCTGACACTTTATGTTTTCACGTATCCGAATGCCAAATAAAGGTAAACAAATGATCGTGGTGTCATATGTTCAATCAAGCGTAACTCCGACGATTTTCAGTTGTCAAAAGATTTTGAATCATCGACAGCCTCTGCAAAATATACCTCATTTATTTTGTCTTCGTTCTGAGCTGCTGTACTTGGAGCAAAATATTTCTGAACAAACTTTGGCTTACAGAATGTGTGTTTTGTTACCATATGCAAATAAGAGGATACTTTGTTTCGTCTACATGCAAATGTTGGCGTCTGCTCACAGACTATCCGGCCGTTCAAAAAGTGCTCATTATACAGACTATACACGGGCAAATACCGTACATATCAATCTCGTACCCAGAGTCCTCAAACTGTTTGGTCCGGAGAGACTCTGGAATAATGGACCTCCATTTTCCAAGAAAACATAGTGTAAAACAATGGAAGCCGTTACCTTGTGAAACGACCGTTACATTTATCACTTGAAAATGAAGTCAAGATGACTTCGAAATGTCGTGTAATATCGCTCAATTTTGTAATCAGTGACAAATCATGCTGAAAAATATGAAAATTTTACTCAGCCTGTTTTACTTACCGATAGTAGACGTGCAGCAGACTCTAAAAGGATGATAGTAGACCTTCAGCGAAGACAGAATTGGGCCGTTTATACGAGAGAAAATAAGCCGCGGCTTACATGAGACGCGAGCACCCGTTTAAATGGTACACAATCGAAGTTCACGGCTTACTCCATCGGCAGCTAGCTCAAACCGCGGCTTATCCTGGCCTAGGGGTTTGGTGACCCGCTCGCGTCTCATGCAAGCCGTGGCCAGTGTTAGCCATGTGAGTTAGCGCGTCGAAGTGAGGCAGAACGCAAGCAAGCGCTTCAGAGCGAGGCAAATGTGTGTCGACTCATGCAATCTCAAAAAACCTCGCTTATTAATAGAAAAGGACACCCAATAATGTACAGATTAGGGGTTGCGTTCTCGTACCTCGAGGCATCATTTAACAATAGCGCAATTTCAAATTAAAAACAAACGACCGCGATGGATCAAGGGTTAAAATGGGCCTTTACACAATTTATGTCATGAGCCTTTCGAACGACTTGTTAGATAATTTTGTAATAACTCGAGTTTGGTTAACTATAATTAATATATTTTTTTAAAGATTAACGCCGAAGCATCAGCATAACCATCCTCATCACCAAGCACCGCAAGTAAAAATTGGTGATTTTTTTTTGAAAGGTTCTCTCACATACTGTAAATTGCCTTCCCGATTTCATCCACTCTGATGTTAGCTTCAGCGAGCCAAGTACTAAGGCGTTTCCGCTTCTTGTTCGCATTTGTTTGGAAGGTTTGAGACTCGCCACGTGCATCACAGTAAAACTACAAAAAACGTTTCCGCTGATTGTGCACTGCGGTCCGGAGAGCTAGAATGTTCAGCAATATGTTCTTTCAGCTTACGAATCTCTCCGGACAGAGCATTGACTAACTCACTAAGCCCTTGTTTTTTTTTTCTTTAGAGTAGTATTGGCCTCTTGGCGCCTTTATGGAGTGGCACCACTTAGCCCGCTCCATGGTAATTTTTTCCTTGGCAGAATACAGAAAAGATAGCAACCGACTAGTTAGCTCAGTTGGTAGAGCACCGGACTACCGTGCGGGAGGTCGCGGGTTCAAACCCCGGCCGGACCAAGACTCAGGGTCTTTAAATAACTTAGAAGAAAGTGTTGCCTTTGTAATGACATGTACAAACGGTTAGACTTTCTGGTCTTCTCGGATAAGAACGATAAACCGTAGGCCCCGTCTCATGGCACTTTCACTTAATGATTCTGTAGGAAGTAAAAGAAACACTAGGAACGCAAAAATCTCCGGCAGTGGCCACCCCTAGTGACTGTCTTAAGAGACCTTATTCGTATTCTCCGTAATGAGCTGGAACTAGCTTGCACACAAAGCTTAGACACAAAGCTTACATGGGGGAATCTGTTCATATGTAAATGCATTCCCCCGCAAGAGCCTTCACTTCATGCTAGACCCAGTTCAATACCGATAATACGACTATGGTCTATTTGATTTTCACATTACGTTGGCACTCATAACTCAACTAGTTACTTCATTAGTTGTAAACTGCGCTACAAGCAGTCTGGTAAAAGTTTTCCTTCCATTGTTGTAAGGCGCACATCCAAATGCTAATTTGCGCCAAACATTTTTTTCCGTCAAACTTTTATTTTACCGTACATACATACACAATCTTTACACAAAGTGACTTACATTACATTAAACCTGCATACATCGATACATAACTTTGTACACAGTTACAGCTACCAATATAGACAGCTACCGTACAGTTAAATCAGCATAGTTACACTAACGTAATTTTTAATCGTTCATCTGATCGGCTTCTTGGAACATGCAATCGTAATAGAAAAATACGTCTACGTTTTTTTATACCATTCAATAGAAAATACAGCCAATCAGAATGCAGGAAAGTCGTTTTATATTCGTCAGTATTCCACCGAACATTCCCATCGATCAACGCAATTCAAAGGTATCACACCCAACCTTCCCATCGTACGTTGAGAGTTTTAGACGCAATGAATACTGTGGTGTGAAGCTTCACGGTCATAGTTTGATATGCTTTTTAAGTTACAAAGGGGGTGCACCATGTCAGAAATGTGTCCCTCTTATTTTCCTTCCTCCTCAGTCCCACTTTTGAACTCAAAATTGCCCGTGATAGGGTTAATGTTCGACCATAATCACAAGTTCCCCGTTCTTCCTTTCAAGCTGTTGGGAATGTAATGACCGGCGGTGAAACGTGAGACAGCCAAAATAATACCGAACATAGGCACGTATAAAAAAAACATGTGGCCCGGTCCGTGAACCATCCCCGTGGACCTGGTCCATGGGCCACTTGTATTAAGGCCCTGTTTTTAACTTAGAAAAAAAGCGAAAAAGAAATAGAAAAAAAAACATGCACATAAAAAAAATTAAGCAAAACAAAATCAAATACGAATTAATACGTTAAAGTAATGCAGGAGTATGTTTACTTTAGTGGAACAATTGATATTGAACATCTGTGAAACTGGACACCTGTATCATTACTCGGAGTTAAATGTGCCAACTTTTCATGAATATGAACGCATGAATGAACGAAAAAATGGACGGATGGATGGATGGACGGATGGACGGATGGACGGATGGATAGGATGGATTGGTTGAATGGATGGGTGGATGAATTAATGAATGACACTTTTGATTTCAAGTCAAGACTGCAGTCTCCCTTGTGGCCCTATGAAACAAATTAAAACAACATCGCAAATAAAATACTAGAGGAGAACTATTAGGAGTAAATAGAATTGTAGCTCCTTATTTTTATCCTAGTAAATTTAGTCGAGCTACCCGTAGGACGATAACCAACGCATCCAGAAAGACTGCAAAGTATTAGGGCGTTTTGTAGGTTACGGGTTGGGAGTGGGAAAATGTTTAGCCCGTTCAACGAAGAAAAACCGAACAAGAGAAAGACTGGCTTTCACTAGCGACGGAGTCGTAATCAAAAGCGTGGAGCGTTATGATCTAGTGAAAATCAAAGCGACTCAGTTGGAAGCAAAATCTGACTGATTCCGTTATGACTCCATCGCTTATGACCTTTCGGAGTGACAAGCACTATTTTCATATCAGACTGTAATCCGAGAGCGTGAAGACAAGCATTGTGATTGGTTGTTTCTTCCGCTTCAGCTTCTGATTCCGACAATCTAGTTTTCTCTGGACGTAGTTCCCGGTGTGATGGTCTATCTCTCATCTGATGATTAAATGCTCGGAGATATTAGCTGCACAAGCTACTCTAAAATCCGAGGGTAAATAATGTGATGTATGTATGTATGTATAAGCGACGGAGTCATTAGCGGAATCGAAATTTCCGCCGCTCACTCGGGTCCGGAGTATCCTCATTTCCCAATCAACGTCTTCACTATCGTCGTCTTTGCAAGAAACTTCCACCTATGCAAACCCACTACCTACCTGATAATAAATCTGACGGTGGCTGACTTACTGACAGGAGTGGTGTCAGCTCCTTTGGAGATATTCTACGTGAACATGTGCCCTTAACCTGGCTGCAGTTAGCAAAGGTTTAGTAGCGTAACTTTTGTCAGCATATTTACCATGTCTTCCCTGTGTAACCTTTCCTTAATTTCCTTGGAGCGCCGTCATGCAACAATTTTCCCTTTCAGGCACTGTTCAATCGGTGAGCTGGTTTACTTTAAGGCTATCATTTGCACCTGGCTGCTCGCTTTGTCTCTCCTCAGTTGAAGCTGTTGTTTTCCTGTTTGTACCAGTTGCGTTTTTTTTACGTATGGTCACTGATTCCACATTGTCCTCACCCTCCTGATACTCTCAGTATCCTATGCCGCCATAATAGTGAAAGTCCTGAACAATCCAGCCATTCGGGTCCGCCGCATCAAACAGGAAACTCTTAATGACTCTATTAATAGTTACTGTTGTCTCTATACTGACCATTCTGCCATGGGCTATTTATGCGGCCATTGAACCGCTCAGCATATGGAATAAGAGATCCAAAACCTGGAAGCTTTGCATTAAATGTATAGTCTATGCGTTATATTACGCCTCCTCCATGGCAAACCCGTTAATATGTGCCATACGAATGCAAGAGTTTAGGAAAGCGGTCTGCAAAGAATTAACTTGCAAAAAGATACCGGAATGAAGACATGTCCAGTCCAACGAACTTCATGCAATATAAATTTAATTTAACGAATAGAACTTATTCTACCAGTTCTTCTGAAAGCTTTTTCTTTTTTTCCTCGTTATTTGGATTTCCCTTGCGTGGGATGAGGAGATCGCTTTGTCATACTTTACGTATTGGTTTTGTTGATTAATTTGTTTAATAAGTTACCATTTTCTTGTATTTCCGTTTGACTGTACAGAATGTGACGATTGTAAGCAAAACCATCTTCGGCATTGTACCACGAAGTAACAATAAGAAATGTAATGTAAAATATATTGATGGATTGTTGTACTTTCCAAATGTTCGGTTAATTTGGTTAAGAATAGTTAAAATTGGGCGATTTGGGAACTCTTAATAATTTACTGTTCCCAAAACATCAGTTAAGAAAATAAAAAAAAAAAAAAAAAAAACAAGTGAAACAAACCAGCGAATTTTAGGTAGCGTGTAATGAGCGAAGTCATCCGAAAACTACAGAGAGACCAGGATATAAAAGAGTCCGAGTAGCTAAACAACCAATCTGATTACTTATGTTATCTAATTCAATATCAACCAAGGTGTTATAACACTATTGAAATTATATTATGAATCATGGTCAGTAAGTGCAGTTATTAAATTGTAGAACATAAGCTTGTTGACAGTTAAAACCGACCTGACCATTGCGCGAGGGGTGGCTGACACCGAGGTTCGATGATTGGCGTGGTGAAAGAAACGTGGCCGTGGAAGACTAAGTACTGACGTAGTCTAAGACAGACATGGTGGCTGCTAAGAAGAGGGTGGGACATACCTTCACGTTTCGATATAAAATAATCATAACAGTCGACTATGAGAATCGTAGTGAAATGGCCGATGTGGCACAACGGTTACTCTTCCTCCTCGTGAACCAATGGTACACTGTTTCGGCCACAGAGGTGCCAATTTTTTTGTTTTCTAATATCTACAGCCAGGAGCCCATGACTAGGGGCGTACAACTCCCATACTAAACCTTTGTCACGGCACTTTTAAAGACCGATCGATTTTTAGACTACCTTTTTCCGCGATAAATGCCAACGAGGACGGCAACGGGAACTAGAGGAACACGAAACCATAGGTTTAATGAGCGAAAACAAAGGCCCTACGGGAGCAGATTCTTGTGATGTCATCGGGGCTTTTCTGGGAGTCTGATGTTCGCGGGAAACTTAATCTAAAAATAAATTGGTCTGCGAAAACGCCGTGACAGGAAAAAAGTTTAGTTGTACGCTCCTAGTGATAGGCTCGTGCTACAGCCCATCAAGTGATTGACCGACCGAGCGATTCAATTTTGCTCCATCACAATCGTCTTGTTCATAGCTTATGTAATTCATGGGTTAATAACAAATAAGTAAATACATGATTGAACAATACAAAAATGCGTCATTGGCATTGTAACATGCAAAAGGTACTGACAGTTGGTCTTTTAAAGAAATTTTTCTCTATATTATAATCATCTGGTATCACAAGTTTAGCTACCCAGTGAGACAATCACTTTTTGACAGTAGTCAAAAAAAGGGTTTGATTACTGAGCGCTTTATGTTTAGGAGAGGTTACATAGCCAGGGCACTTGTACGACTTTGTTTTTTAATGTTCTTTTGTTTAAAGATGACTACTACTAACTTAAATAAAGCAGCAAACAGCACCTCTTCCCAGGGAAAAAACTAATTAGGGATTACCCGTGAATAATTTGTTTTCCCCTGCAAAGAAAATTACAGTGATCCTGGTGAAAACTGACCTGATGTGATAACACAACCAATTGGCCATGTTCTAAACGAGTAAGGGCCTGGGAACAAATCCAAACTTCATTGAAAATCAATGGCATTGAACTAAATCGATCCTCATATGAAAGGGTATCTCAAAATAAGTACCTTCAGCAAGTTTGACTATGTTTGGTCGAAAAGTCGCTAGTTCACATGCATTTAGATCTTTAAAAGAAATCCCATACAACGTCTCTAATTTTAACAATTTTCAAAAGCTTTTGTTTCAGCTCCAATTCAACTGAACAGTGTCAAAGTTGGTAAGGTGACCATTTTTGACATGCTCTTTCATGTAGCGTCAACAATTTTTCTCTAATCGATAAATCTTAAAACTCATTCCCAGGCCCTCACTTGTTTAGAACACGGCCAATAGGAAAATAGCGTTATCTTAACCGTATACATACAGCGAACGTGTTATTAGATGAGAAAATAGATGTCACGACGGATTCAGAACATTTCGCCTCCTGTCATAATCGTCCCTACATTTTGAGTTGGCCCCATACGTTTATCGAGTTCGCTACGTGAATGTCAAAGCTATTATTGCTCCAGAAGTTAGCTTCTTGACTTTTGTTTAGAACTGAAATGACCCAGATTAATTAGCCTCTTTCAAACTGAAATCGTAACGGTACAATCATTGGGTAGGTACGGCCAAAGCCGCCGGGCAACAAAGTCGATCTTCGCTCTTTTCTTTGTCAGTAAAAAAGTCCATAATTATTCAATAATAGTGACTGTGCTCAGCGTAACTTAAATAAGTGTGTGTTTCTTTGTTTGTTTTTGGTGTACAATTTTCCAACAACATGACTCTCAAAATAATGTTAAAATTTTGCGATGTGAGAAAATGCACGAGGATATACAACTTGTCTATTTTAAAACTTGATAATAGCGTACGGGGCGAGCTCAAAATGTGGGGGCGAACTAGAACAGGACGAACTCGACGAGGGGGCGAAAGTTGCCAAATTGCAGAGAATAACAAGCTTTCATTGGACCAATGATGAATATATACGTTTATTAAAAATTAATATATTTTAAGCTGAAATAGGGCAAAGAGCAATTTGCATCCATAATTGATAATTTATGGGTAATTTTACCGGCTCATTTTTGCTAGAGTAGATGATAGAAAGGCAGCTGGCTTCATTTATTTGGGCAGGAAAACAGAGCTCATCTAGCTGGCAATCGTTTTCGATATATATATATTTAAGGATATATTCTGGCGAAACTCGTGCCAACACCTTAAGAAGTGTGTCAATATTCATTGGGAAACGCCGGAAGGAAGGAGACGCAGATAATAACACCATTGAAGAATTGGAGTCAGAAGCAGCAGAAAGATTTCAAGATCTTTGAATTAGTTGCTTTGCATCGTTTAGGAAAAAAGAAAGGGAATCTCTCGGAAGAACTTGGCCTAAAATAATTGCAAGTTGTCATAAGCTATTCGATTTTAATGTCATTTAATGCTTTGAACCAAATCGTGTTAGTTTACTAGAGATTAGAACAAGCAGAAGGATAAAACAGGAAGCCCCCCCCCCTCCCGGGGGGGAGGGGTACTCCCTATAATGGCCTATACGGGGAGGCTCCGCCCGAAAGGGGTACCTTTTCACGCTTCAGGTATATGAAAGGGTAGGGATTTCATGAGTCGAAGTATATGAAAGGGTACGGAAATCTGTCATTTAGGTATATGAAAGCGCCTTTCATTAAAATATTTCGAACACACATACCTTATGACTGTACTGTTTTAATTTATTGAACTCTACATGAAAATGACAAGAAGACTTTCTGATTTAGGTATACGAAAAGGGTATCATTTGTCAATGGAAGGTATACGAAAGGAGTACCTTTTCTGTCAAAAATGGTAGGGGGTCGGACCTCGGGGCGGAGCCTACCCGTATTAAAATTCTTTTAGTACCCCTTCTCCCCCACACCCTCGGGCAGGAAGCCTATTAAGAGCTACATCAAGATGACTAATGAGACTGAATAGGAACATTTTTCTCAAAATCGTAGCACCATCTGGTTTGCTGTTTTCATCGCTGAATTTACTGTGATATTTATTATCAACATCCTCACTATCATCGCTTTTTCAAGAGACCGCCATTTGCGCAAGCGCAGGACCTATCTGATGATAAACCCGAAGGTGCCTGATTTAATGGTGGTAGCTGTCACAGGAACTTTGCACATTTGTTTACCAGGTTATAGGACTTGAAATTGGCTGTAGTTTGGTATAAATGATTATTTTGGAGATCCTTGTCATCATATTTCAAATATCATCCCAAACTCTTCTTTCCTCGATGGCTTTAGATCGCCTTCACGAAACAATTTATCCGTTTAGACATTGTTTAATTGAGAAATGGTTTTATCTTAAAACCATCTTTCGTAGTGGGCTCATAGCTTTAATTCTGGCATCTGTACCTGCTTTCCTTCATCTCTATTTATCAGAAGTTACAAGTACTTATTGGTTAACTCTTTGTCATCCGGCTTACCAAATATCGTTCCTGTGGGAACGATGCTTTGAAAAATTGAAACTTTCTGAAATCCTGGACTATGGTTGAAATGAACCATTAATTTTGCAAAATGGGCAATTGCTTCTACTTTGTCACCCCAAAAACTGACCAAAACTCCCAATTTCATTTAATATGACTGTTAATTCTGTTGCAAAACCCAAAAACGCCATCTGAAAACACCAAAAAACACGTAACTTTGTCTTGAAGTTTTATAGACAAAAATTGCTCTTGAAGCTAAAAGTTTACATTGGCAGCAAACTTCGACTCCACTTATTTCAATCTGTTTAACATTTTCCTGCTGACTTCTTTAGCTCAACTGCAATAACGCTATTTGATTTCAGATGCTCCCACTGGTCTGTCTTGGTCGCGTTTGTGACCCAAGGGGATTCTGGGAAATTATTGGATAACGGACGCATAACAATGCGCCAATTTCCATCTCAGATATTTTGAGAACCTTGTCGAGCCACCCGGTCCTTCTAAGAAAACACTGCATCTATTGCGTTATTTACAAGTCAAGACTTGCCAAAATTACCATGCGAGGTCGCGGAATCCATCCTAAGTTTGGCTAGGAACACAACTTCACTTCGTGGATCGCCATGACTCGATTGAACACTTTCGGCGGCCTACTTAGTGTGAAATCGCTTCTTACCTCTGTTTTCTTTCAGAGGATTGCCTCTACCCACCAACCCAGCTTCGTGATGTCTTCGGTGTTGCTGACCAGTGAAATCTCCGTGGTAGCCCCTTATATGGAATAACGAGGCCGATTTGACCTCGTAGCCTCCAGAAATTGCCAAAAAAGAAAAATAAAATAAAAAAAGGCGTAAATACGGGCGCAGGGCTAAGGGTTAAGGACATCACTTCTTGTCCTTACCGTCGTATTAGTCATTGTGTGTAACGTCATTATTACGGTAATTATCAGACGAAACCCTCGTCCTCATCCTTCCAGCGCTGTCGCTTCAAAAAGGAAACTCTCTGTAACCTTATTCATAGTTTCAGTTGTGTCTCTGCTGACCATTCTAAAATAAGTCTTTGCACCTACTCGAAACATATTGTGCTTTTTTAAACCAAATCTTGACCTTTTAAAGGCGGAAAAAGTTACAAAATCTATCCATCATCAGTGAAACGACCGAACTAGTAAGGGGCGTGGGTCTGTTCCATATTTAACGTCACAAACTGATTTGCGTCGTGGTGAGTCTTTGAAGACATGGATGCAAAGCAGTTTGTGACGTCAACTCAGGAATAAATCCACGCCTCTTCTGACTCGGTCGCTTAGCGTATCGTAAGTTTTGAATCCCATAAAAAAAGTATGAAACTGGAAATAAAGTCTTAATGTTTTTGGGATAGCTACAAAGTATAATATTAGCGGGAAAAAAATTATTTGGAGTTAGGTGCACTATAATTCGTCACCGTTACCAATTTTTTTATATAATAACGAAATCAATGCGCGCGCTCTGATTGGTCAATCAGCTATGGTTTATTGCGCCTGTAAACTTATTGATATTTCACGCGTCTTCTGAATAATTATATAAAAGCAATAGACCACAAGTTTCTATGGTTTATTGGCTGATACACCACTTGGGATGTTGGAAGAACACTCGAAGAATCCGTAAATCACTCGCCCGCGGCTCGTGACGAATTCTTTGAGTCATCTTCTAACATCCCGCGTGGTTTATCAGCCTATAAACCACGGAAACTTGTGGTCTATTGCTTAAATATAATTAGACGTAAGTCCTCATCAACTACCAAGATGCCGGGCCGGTTGCTTATTAGCTGGTTGCTTAAGTTGATTATGTTATACTCAATCTCGCGGAAACATGTCACATGTCACTACAATTTGTCTAGTACTTAATTTGTGAGGAAAACAAAGCAGCTATTATAAGGTTTAGTGGGGACGTACATCCCAGTCCATGCTGCAAAAATTAGTGAGAAGCTTAAGACACTGGTCTTTTAATGCTTACACAATTCTGTGCTTTCTTTTTAACATGACACTATTACCTTTTAAAGTAAAAAAGAAAAAAAAAAAAAGACAAACTAAAGAAAAATATGGCACAAATAATTGATCGGCTTTGATTTCCAAAAATGCGTATTTTTGTACATTAGTACAACACAATTTAGTCAAAAACAAAATTGTTTGGAGAAGTGAACTACGCGGATAATACCGAAACATGTAACCTGCTGTCGGATCTAAGATTTTGCAGAATATATACAAAAAGGGCAAAATATTCCTCTGTTTTTGTTTACTTTACCATACTCCCCAACACCCTACTGTCTCCCTCCAAACAAGTGCACTATCGCTTGCCCGACACTATCTGTAGTATTTGTGTGTTTAGCTCTACCCTCCCCACCCTCCGTGTTGTAGGACGAAGTGGAATGATGATCAAAGCTGCACGACGTTTGCAATGGCGTGGTTTATGGTCTCTGGTTAGATTCGAATCATTCGTTTGTTAAATCCGAGAAAACACTACACTATCGGGCTATCTCTACTTTTCGAAGTAAGCTATGCGCACTAGACAAGAAACATTGTAACATTGTAACATCCTAAGTTAACTCATATTTATGAAATAGTGTCTTAATAACATGCAAACTGCGGATGCGTACTTGCTGAGACTCCGTGGGTGTTGTATTAATAGAGTTCTAAAAACAGTGCCAGTTGGTTCCCAAGCTTCACCTTTTGACCGGTCTTTAACCTGTTGGAACTGTCAAACATTCCACGTGATCAGTGAAAATTGCATCAGTTTAGCGTCCTGAGATTAAGCTTGTTATGACAAGTCTGATCTGATGAACAAAAAGTTGCCGATATGCTCTGCTTTGTTTGTTGCTTAAAACGTCCTGTGTCATGTCAAATCATTTAATACATTTTGCTGGTCTATAGACCAACAAAAAGACTTTAGACGAGGCCAGACATCAAATGATAAAAACTTTAATGAGAATTCGCGTTTTCCTAGCCTTCACAAAACACAACTGAGGTGATCCAGGTGAAAGCATCTGAAGTGCCAGTAGAGTGACACAGAATAAATATTTTGCAGCCAGATATGTCATGACTCTCTCTCTAAATGGATCATTAGAAATTTAGTTAGCTCATGTCATAATCTGAGCCTAGAATTAAAAGACAACCAGCAGATAAGCCACAGTAAGAGAGTTTCAAACAATATAGACCCCATAAAAAATTCAGTTAGTTGCCAATAGCAAAAAGAAAGCGCTTTTTCGATGTAGATTGAGTGAATCTCATAATATCTCGAGAACATATTAATTCTATCGATCACGTCAGTTGAAAAATCTTTGATTAAATAACAGTTTATAAAGGAGTGGTGACACAGTCGGGACATTTGTTCCAATTTGTTTCCTTTCGGCTCAGTACTGTTTAAGAATAGCCGAACTGATAACTAGTCATTCAGAAAACAACATTTTTAAAACCAAAATACAAATTATAGATTCCGTGTAAATACTTTGTTTACTTCGTCACCGAAAACTACAATGAACCAGGTGAAAACATCTGACTTGTGTCAGTCAGAACTCAGCCAATTCGGGATTTAGTGTTAATTTAGTTATTTCATATACAAACGGCGAACATTTTATAGGATGTAATATTAGATTGATGTTATGATCCGTAAAGACACTTGCCAAATTGCAGAAAATAAGGCGTCTTCGTTGGGCCAATGGTGAATAATTAAGGCAGTTCAAAATTATTCTACTTTCGGCTTAAGTTAGGGGTAATTTGCTTCCACAGTCGATGTTTTATGGTAATTTGTGTCATTCTTCTCAGAACCGTTTGAAGGTAGAGCAGATGATTTAAAGCAGACTGACTGCGTTTCTATCGCAAGAATACGCAGCCTAACTGACAATTATAGTTTTCGATACAAATTCGAGGATGAACTTTGGCGAAACTCATTCCCGCCAACGAGTTACGAAGTGAGTGAATATTCGATGAGAGATAGGAAAGGAGACGCCGCACATATCACAAGTCACTACATAGAAGAATTGAAATGTTTAAAACAGCGGAAGTGCTAAAGATCTATGAATTAGTTTCGCGTCTGCGAATATGCTTTGAGACTATGACACAAATGCAACACTCTGAAGGGTTGGGATGGTGACGTAAGGTACTGGAAATTTCATCAACTTCCTTTCAATTCTTCTACATTTTTTTTTCAGTTTGCATGAGATGGAAACAAGCAGAAGACAAAAGCGGAAAGAAAATCACTTGGATTTGCTACAGGATGACTAATGACACTGAAGATGGACATTCTGACCATTCTGCGGAACAGTTTAGTGCCATTTGGTTTGCTGTTTTCATCGTTGAATTTACTATGATATTTATTATCAACGCCGTTACCATCATCGCTTTTACAAGAAACCGCCATTTACGCAAGCGCAGAATGTATCTAATAACAAACCTCACGGGCACCGTAGCTGATTTACTGGTGGGAGCCATCACGGGATCGTTGAACATTTATTACCTGGTTATCGACCCTGATCTTGGCTGTAGTTTGGTAGAAATGATTATCGACATCCTTGCCGGTGTATTTCGAATATCATCCTTAGCTAATCTTTCCTTGATCGTTTTAGAACGCCTTCACGCAGTACTTTATCCTTTTAGGCATTGTTTAACTCATTTCTTACGAGAGGTTAAACACCGCTAGTGCGTTGAAAAGCTAAAACTTTCCCAAACCCCGTGCTGTCGTTGAAATGAACTGTTCTTATTGCTAAGTGCTCATTTATGTAGACTTTATCGCTCCGTAAACTGACCAAAACTCCCAATTTTCATTGAATATGACCTTTTATTCTGTTGCAAAACCAAACATGCTTCTGGACAACACTGAAAACTACGCAACTTTGTCAAAAATTCCTCTCATAGCTAAAAATCTACATTGCCAGCAAACTTCGACTCCACTTCTTACCATCTGATTCACAATTTTCTGCTCACTTCTTTAGCGCGACGTGGGTAACGCGTTTGATTTCAGTTGCTCTCACTGATCTGTAATTTTCGCTTTTGTGACCCAAAGGAATTCTGTGATATTCGTCGATAAGTGCCGCATAGAAGTCCGCCAATTTCCATTGCAGATATTTTTTAGAACCGTGGCGAGCCACCTGGTCCTGCTGACAAAACATTGCTCCGATTGTATTATTTACAGGTCAAACCTTGCCAAAATTGTCATGCCAGGTCCCGGAATCCACTCACAAAACGACTAAAGACACAACTTCACTCCGTGAATTGCCGCCACTCACTCGAATACTTTCAACGGCCCGCTTCGTGTGAAATTGCTTCTCACCTTTGTTTTCTTTCAAAGGATTGCCTCCACCCATCAACCTAGCTTTATGATGCCAGGCAGGGGACTTCTGAGATGGAAAATGGCTCGAGAAACACACTTATAAATCAAATAAGTAACGAATTGTAGCTGCAGTAATCGTTCAGAAATAAACGACAGCTAGCGTGACAAGCGTGGTATGAAAGATAGAGCCCTCGATGTTGTGGACCAGCGAAATCTCCGTGGTAACCCCTTATATGGAAGAACCAGATCGACTTGACCTCGACCCCTCAAAAATTACAGAAAAACACGTACAAAATGGCAGTAAGAAATGAGTTAATTGAGAAATGGTTTTACTTTAAAATTATCATTTTCAGTTGGCTGCTAGCCTTAATTCTGGCATCTGTATATGCTGTCCTTAATTATATTCAGTGTACATTAGACGCTGTAGGAAGTTATTGGTTAAGGACATCATTTCTTGTCCTTACCCTCCTATTTGTCATTGTGTTTAACGTCATTATTACGGTAAATATCCAGCGCTGTCTCTTCAGAAAGGAAACTTTCTGTGACCTTATTCACAGTTTCAGCTGTGTCTCTGCTGACCATTCTGCCATGGGTTGTCTACAACGGCTTATTTATTCAATCAGCCGTCCGACTGTCCAAAACCACAGAGTTCCACCTTCGTAGTTTGGTACTTTTGTTGTTTTATTTGAATACTATAGTCAATCCAGTGATGTACGCCATACGATTGCGGGAGTTTAGGAAAGCCGTCAGGGAACTTGTCTGTAAAAATAATTCGGCCTCCACAAGTGTCGAACCTATTGAGCTTCACGAAATGTAGTGTAATATATTGTAGCAAGACTCGGTTGTTTAATCATGCGAGCTATAAAGCTAAACTGCATGGGACTAGTATCCATAATTAAATAAAAAGTTAGTTACTGAAAAGAAATTAGGTTCCTTATGACTCAGCGGTGAGGTTTGTCGTGATCTGTTAAGCTTCAGCTTGATTTTGTTTATGTGCCACTGCTCCATTTTGAAACAAAACATGGATCACAACAAAATGAAACCCAGTGTGCAATGAATTGATATGTAATTTTCAAGCAAGTTAAAAGCAAACTAGCTGACGCCGTCGCAATAAAACATTGAAACTTGTAATTGGACTCTAAAAATTGCGAGAAGCATGAAAGTCATCACTAAGTCAAAAAATGTGTATGTTCAAATCCACAAATACTAAGAAAACAATTGACAATAAAAAAGATGCGACATAACAATAAGTTACAAGTTAAACAAAACGTTTAGCACGTATGGAGTAACGTTATTGTGACTGGTGGTGAAAAAGTCACGTTTCGCCGTACAAAACATAAAATAGTTCAGATGGAAACTTCCGAAGCGCCAGAGGCGCTGACTTAAAATAAACTTGTTGAATGCATCTTTCGAAAGCGTTAGTCGTACATTTTATCGATCAAACACCTAAACGCGCTTAAATTAGTTTAATTGTTTTGTTCGCGACATAGCTCTTAATACAAGTTTGGCACACGTGAATTATGTGTGGCCCTCTGAACAATTTAATAATAATAATAGCAATAATATTTTTCGAGGGGATCCAACTCGCCAAGGCGGTTTTCAGTGGAGCCCTCCTAATTAATTTATAACTTAAATAAATACAGAATAAATAACAATGGATGAAAAATAAAATATGTACCTAATAATAAAAAGGGGTAAAATATTCGAGAAGAAAAGTAAAATTACATCAGAATTTTAAAAAATCAGTTCTTTTATAGATCGCGAGACATGGCATGTGACCCATTTCACTTAAAATAGCCTTTGAGCAATTGTGGGTGTTTTAAGAACAATGAACGAGTACAAAATGATTGCAATTGTGCTTTTTGTTTAGTTTATTTGTTTTTCAAACTTTTTAAGAAGTTGGGATAGATAAGTCATTAGTTCTCAGCGACTGGGTTTCACTTGTAATTAAACTATCCGGCGGCTTGTTCTTGTATAGTTGTTAAACCGTGATGTAAGTATTCGTATGCGAAATTCACTTAAATTTTAAAAATACTGGGCTATAAATGTGAAAATGAACGTCTCTTTCCTTAGCGTGGGTTTGTATTTGTGTCTTGTGTGCTATTTTGGAAGAATAATGCGATGCTTTATAATCGACGACAATACCCGGCTTAGGAGTAGGATTCACGCTCGTGTCATTTGATGATGAGCTTGGGTCGCCTTTTAGATGCGAGTTCCTCGAGAATAGGTAATGATAATAATAATAATAATAATAATAATAATAATAATAATAATAATAATAATAAATAATGATAATAAAAAATAATAATAATAATAATAACAATAATAAAATACTTATATAGCGCTATTTTTCATAAGAATGATCAGGACCGCTTTACAATAGCTGCTAGCCAATTGCACAGAATGAAAAATTAATGCCGTTTTTCTGCCCAATAAGATGCTGTCTTCGGAAGATGAAATTCACGAGAAAAATACCTTTTCCAAATCAAATAAGAAGTAAGTCTTATTTTATGTGGCCACCTCTTTTTTCCTCCATAAAAACATAAGGAAAATAGCATGTGGACCATCTGGAGTCAATAGATAGCCAATCGGATTTCAGGTTATAAATATCTCATGCGCAAGCAGCTGTCTATTGAAAAAAAAAACTATCACAAGGAGAAGTAAAGAGAGTCGCCACATTACCGACAAACATCTTCAAAAGCGACTTGGTTTTGCCAAAGTCAATCTTCCTTCACCAGAACATTGGCTTTTTTGCAACAAACTTCCTTTGTTGACGCCATATGGTAGTTGGACGATTTCACTAATTGTTCGAAAGAAGGGCAGCTAATCTAGACCACCTGACTGCGAGCTGTGTGCAACAACACTGAGCTCTATAAACACTGGAAGTAAAGCAATATTAAAATGGGCCTTCAACGTTTTTGTTTACATTACCATACTCCCCAACATCCTACTGCCTCCCTCCAAACAAGCCCACTATCGCTTTCCCGACACTATCTGTAGTATTTGTGTGTTTAGCTTTACCCTCTTTACCCCCGTGTTGTAGGACGGAGCATGTGTACTTGTGGAATGGTGATCAAAGCTGCACGAGGTTTGCAATGGCGTGGTTTACGGTCTCTGGTTAAATCCGAATCATCCGTTTGTTAAATCCGAGAGAACACTACACTATCGGGCTATCTCTACTTTTCGAAGTAAGCTAAGTTAACTCATATTTATGAAAATACATAACATGCAAACTGTGGATGCGTACTTGCTGAGACTCCGTGGGTGTTGTTTTAATAGAGTTCTGAAAACAGTGCCAGTTGGTTCCCAAGCTTCACCTTTTGACCGGTTTCAAACCTGTCGGGACTGTCAAAACATTCCACGTGATCAGTGAAAATTATATCAGTTTAGCGTCCTGAGATCAAGCTTGTTATGACAAGAGGTTCTGATCTGATGAACAAGCAGCTGTGCTTTTTGTGTTGCTTAAGAACTTCCTGTGTCATGGCAAATCATTTAATACATTGTGCTGGTTGAAAAACCAACAAAAGACTTTGGACGAAGCCAGACATCAAATGATAAAATCTTTGATGAGAATTGGCGTTTTCGTAGCCTACACAAAACACAACCGAGGTGATGCAGGTGAAAACAACTGAAGTGCCTGTAGAGAGACACCGAATAAATATTTTGCAGCCAGATATGTCATGCACGACTTTCTCTCTAAATGGATCATTAGAAATTTAGCGCTTTTTCGATGATGGAATGAATCTCATGATATCTCGAGAACATCGAAATTCTACCGATCATACATCATACTTCAAAGGAAAAAATCTTCGATTAAATAACCGTTTATAAAGGAGTGGTTACACAGTCAGGACATTTGTTCGAATTTGTTTCCTTTCGGCTCAGTACTGTTTAAGAATAGCCGAACTGATAACTAGTCATTCAGAAAACAACATTTTTTAAACCAAATTAGAAATTAGAGATTCCTTGTAAATACTTTGCTTACTTCGTCACAGAAAACTATAATGAACCAGGTGAAAACATCTGACTTGTGTGAGAACTCAGCCAATTCGGGATATAGCGTTAATTCAGTCATTTCATACACAAACGGCGAAAATTTCATAGAATGTAATATTAGATTGATGTTATGATCTGTAAAGACACGTGCCAAATTGCGGAAAAAAAGGCGCCTTCGTTGGACCAATGGTGAATAATTAAGGCAGTTCAAAATTATTCTACTTTCGGCTTAAGTTAGGGGTAATTTGCTTCCACAGTCGATGTTTTATGGTAATTTGTGTCATTCTGCAAGATTAATTGTGTGCATGATTAATTGTGTGCATGAAGAAGACTGATCACATTACTCCTGTTTTAAAAAAGTTGCACTGGCTTCCTGTAAATGACAGAATAATTTTTAAGTTACTGTTGCTTACGTACAAATCTCTTAATGGCCTTGCCCCGGTGTATATTAACGAACTTTTACATCATTACACTCCCTGTCGCTCTCTTCGTTCTAGCGATTCCAACCTCCTAGTTATCCCGAAGACTGCTACAGTTACTTACGGAGATAGATCTTTTGCGGCAATTGCTCCGAAGTTATGGAATCAGCTACCGCTTGCAATTAGACTATGTAACTCTGTTAATAGTTTTAAAAGGGCTTTGAAAACGTACCTGTTTCGTGAGAGCTCTTTCTTTTAGCTGTAAAAAGCATCGAGACATTTATATGTAGAATGCGTTTTTAAGAACTTTAATTATTATTATTATTATTATTATTATTCTGCTCAGTACCGTTTGAAGGTAGAGCAGATGATTTAAAGCAGACTAACTGTGCTTCTGTAGCAAGAATACACAGCCTAACTGACAATACAAATTCGAGGATGAATTTCTGGTAAAGTCACTCCCACCAACAAGTTACGAAGTGAGTGAATATACAATGGGAAACAAAAAAAGAGACGCTGCACATAACTCAATCAATACATAAAAGAATCGAAATTTTGACAACAGTGGAAGTTTTAACGATCCGGATGAATTAGTTTTGCGTCTGCGAATATGCTTTAAGACTATGACACAAATGCAACACTCTCAAGGGTTGGCATTAGAATTATTTCATTGCATGGTGACGTAACCGTAAGGTACTGGAAATTTCAACTTCCTTTGAATTCTTCTTCATTTTTTTTTTCAGTTCGCATGAGATGGAAACAAGCAGAAGACAAAAGCGGAAACAGCATCACTTGGAGTTGCTACAGGATGACTAATGACACTGAAGATGGACATTCTGACCATTCTGTGGAACAATTTCATGCCATTTGGTTTGCTGTTTCTATCGTTGAATTTACTATGATATTTATTATCAACGCCGTTACCATCATCGCTTTTACAAGAAACCGCCATTTACGCAAGCGCAGCACGTACCTGATAATAAACCTGACTATGTCTGATTTACTAGTGGGAGCCGTCACGGGATGGTTGAGCATTTATTACGGAGTTATCGCACCTCATCGTGTCTGTAGTTTGGTAGAAATGATTATCGACATCCTTTCCGGTGTATTTATAATATCATCCGTAGTTAATCTTTCCTTTATCGCTTTAGAACGCCTTCACGCAACACTTTATCCTTTTAGGCATTGTTTAATTGAGAAATGGTTTTACTTTAAAATTATCATTTTCAGTTGGCTGCTAGCTTTAATTCTGGCATCTGTATATGCTGTCCTCAATTATATTCAGTGTACATCAGACGCAAGTTATTGGTTTAGGACATCAGTTTCTGTCCTTACCCTCCTATTAGTCATTGTGTGTAACGTCATTATTACGGTAAATATCAAACGAAACCCTCGTCCTCATCCTTCCAGCGCTGTCGCTTCAGAAAGGAAACTCACCGTAACCTTATTTATAGTTTCAGTTGTGTCTATGCTGGCCATTCTACCATGGGTTGTTTACAACGGCTTAATTATTCAATCAGCCGTCCAACTGTCCAAAACCACAAAGTTCCACTTTCATAGTTTGGTACTTTTGTTGTTTCATTTGAATTCTATAGTCAATCCAGTGATATACGCCATACGATTGCAGGAGTTTAGGAAAGCGGTCAGGGTACTTGTCTGTAAAAATTATTCGGCGCCCACAAGAGTCGAACCTATTGAGTTTCACGAAATGTAGTGACATAAATTGTAGCAAGGCTCGGTTGTTTAATTATGAGCTATAAAGTTAAACTGCATGGGACTAGTATCCATAATGAAATAAAAAGTTACTGACTGAAAAGGAAACCAAGTTGCTTATGGCCCAGCGGTGAGGTTTGTCGTGATCTGTTAAGGTTCAGCGTGATTTTGTGATTTTGTTTATGTGCCACTGCTCCATTTTGATACAAAATATGGATCGCAACAAAATAACACCGTGTGCAATGAATTTATATATAATTTTCAAGTTAACAGAAAAGTAACTGACGCCTTCGCTTTAAACTCTCCTGACTGAAACTTGTAATTGGACTCTAAATATTGCGAAAAGCATTAAATAAGGGTAAAAGGACGACTACTTTTCGACGTTAGCTTAAAGTCATTACGAAGTAAAAATTAAAGTATGTTCAAATCCATAAATAGTAAAAAGAACAATAGATCATCAAAAAGGTGTGAGATACTGAATAAGTTACAAGTCAAACAAAACGTTTAGCACGTATGGAGTACCGTTATTGTTATTGGTGGAGGAAAAGTCACGTTTTCTCCGAACGCAACACAAAATACTAGCAGTCCAGGTGAAAACTTCTGAAGCGCCAGAGGTGTTGACTGCATCTTTTGAGAACGTAAAATAGTCGCACATTTTATCGATCAAGCACTTATAATACATTAAACGCACTTAAATTTGTTTAAATATTTATTTCTGCGACATGTTTGCAAACTTGAAATATATGTGGCCCTATGAACAACTTTAAGTGTGAATAATATATGAAATGAATCGTATATGAACTGCGGAAATGGAATCAAATGAAGAATGATCCTTGCAGTTGTGAACGCAATTTATACAATTGCGAAAAGAAGCCTGAACAAAAAATAAAGGATTTCAACGGGGTTTAAACCTGTGACCTCGTGATACCGGTGCGATGCTCTAACTGAGCTATGAAGCCACTGACGTTGGGTGTAGGTAAATTGTGGGTTCATATGTTACCGTAAAAGAAATGAGTGTGAAAGATGTATATGAAATAAATCATACATGAACTGCGGAAATGAAATCAAATGAAGAATGATCCTTGCAGTTGTGAACGCAATGTATGCAATTGAACAATTGAACTTCATAAGGTTAGATCACGAGACATGCCATGTGACCCATTTCTCTTAAAATAGCGGTTGAGCAATTGGGGACGTTTTAAGAAGAATGAATAAGTACGAAATGATTGCAATATTTATTGTGCTTTTTGTTTTGTTTAATTTGTTTTTCAAACTTTTCAAGCATTTGGGAAAGATTGGTCATTAGCTCTCAGCGACTGGGTTATTAATACTTAAACCATCCGGCAGCTCGTTCTTGTATAATTGTTAAACTGTGTTATGAGTGAATTTGTCATGCTATAAAATAGACGACAATAGGATCATAGTTAGGGGTAAGAGTCATGCTTGTGTCATTTGGTGATGAGCTTGGGTCGCCTGTGAGATGCGAGGACCTCGAGAATAGCTGCTAACCGATTACACAGAACAAAAAATAAATGATTTCCGCCCAATAAGATGCTGTCATTCAAACAGCGTCTATAGAAATATTCGATTTTAAGGTTGGTTCCTTGTAGTCTTGACTAAGTTCCCCAGGCTTTTCGGAGGATGTATTTCACGAGAAATTAAAAATACCTTTTCCAAATCAAGTAAGAAGGGAACTGAGTCAGACGTATTTTATGAGGACACCTATTTTTTTCCTTCATAAACTGAGCCTAAGGAAAATAGCATATGAAACATCTGGAGTTAATAGATAGCCAATCGGATTTCATATCTCATACGCAAGCAGCTGTCTATTGAAAAAAAAAAAAAAAAAAAAAAAGCACTAGCTCGAGGAGCAGTAAAGGGAGTCGGCACATTGCCGAGAAACAACTTCAAAAGCGACTCGGTTACATCACAGTCAATCTTCATTCAGCAGACCACTGGGCACTTTACTTCACTGATTTCACTAAATGTTCGAAAGTAGGGTAGCAAATCTAGACCAACGAACTGCGAGCTGTGTGCAACAACAATGAGCTCTGTAAATACTGGAAGTAAGCAGTATTAAAATGGGCCTTCAACGGTTCTGGTAGATGTCGCACTCACATGGCACTCATGATAACAATAGCTCGATCAGCGGGCCACTATGTGCGGAGAGTTACACATGGCATGCAAGAGGTGAGTAAAATCTTACGGGGACGCAAAAAGGAAACGATCTATATCTCTAATGGACTAGTCGGTATTTGGATAAAGTCCTTCTCAGCGAAATCAAGAAACATTTCTTAGTAAAAGCTTAGTAAAAGCTTCTTAGTAAAAGCTGAAGTAATTTGACGTGCTGAAAACTAAAATGCTTGTTACCAAAATTCTTTTTGTGATCTTCAGTCTGAGAATGACGTCACAAAATTGACATTTAAAATGACGTCATCGCAATGACAAATGTTTAGAAAAAGGGAAACCACTGAGTTAAATATCACCAATTTGGATTTTCTAGAGCCAGTTCAGTTCTAATATGTTACATGCTTCGTATTTTGAGGAACTTAAGAGCGTGTCCGTGTAAGAACCGACCACTCAAATTTGGGTGGAAAATGGATTGCCCTCATTTTTTCTACACAAGTCAAGCAACATATGCAATGAACGAAAATGGCCTTTATTTCGCCAGATTCGCTTCCTTTATTTTTTGACGAATTTTTTTTATAGGCGAGTCGAAAACCACACAAAACCGGAAATTGAAACACCTAATTTTGGTCGTTACGCAATGCATGCTAAAAACTCGCACATTTAACAAAACAACCTAATTTTTTTAGAATAACTAGATAATTCTTTCTTCTTTCCACAGAATTAAAAATACGCGTTTATCTTAAACACAAGGAAAGTTATGATTTTTTTCCCGAACCATCTTAAAAACGTCTTTAGCATTTTTGCCAACATAGCCTCCAAAGAAACAGATTTTTTTCAAAAGTGGGACCTCTACATGAATGATGACTGTTATCAGCTTAATGTACAAAGGCTAAGCTACAAATATCTGTATTAAAAGTTGTGGGCACTCGTAAGTTTGAAGCGCAAAACATTCGAGCAAGTAGCTGAAAATTCAACGTTTTGTGTAGAAATGACGAATCTCGTGACTTAACTGAAATAAGTTTTAATTTTTGTCAGCGAATAGTTTAATGTTACCTGATCAGATTTATTGAGTTTCAACGTTTGGAGAACTCAGTGAGACTTATTTTACACCAAAAAATCGAGAAATCGTCGGAACTTTTCCTTGCTTTTGATTTCTAGTACTGATTATTCGTTACCTTTGCGGTAACGCATCACGCATCTTTGGTTGACTCAAGCGTTGATTAAAAATCTCGTATATACTATTTCCCAAGAAATGAGAGCCTTAATAGTTATATTAATAGTTATTCACACCAATTATTTTCGTTTTATTGGTGTTATAGGTTTCTTATAATGTATGAGGAGTCATCGCTAAGGCCGGTAGTATAAACCGGTGTATGGTATAAACCTGCGTTGTGGTCAATGTCAACACCATTAATTTTGTTCGTGTGAGCGTTCACGAGTCTCTTTTCACCAAATACAGAGTTCTTGGCAATAAATGAAGCAGGAAAGCTTATGAAGAGATCTTTAGCTAAACTGATATCCGAAATTGAAAAATAAAAACAATCTAACGGAATAGAATGGGTGCATTATGGTTCATTTCACCGCAACATCATTGTAACTTTAATTATCGAGGAAGTTTGCCGGTGTTTCACTGTATTTCTTTGTTTCTCAAAAAAGCTGAACCGGGTTTAACCACTGTTATATGTTTTCTTTGCTTACTGGAAGTTGCATTAAGTATGTTTACAAATGTAAAAGCTTTGAAGAAGCATAAACAAACTTCTACATAGCAAACAAGTTTTTTCACTGCAACTGTTGTCACGCGTAACGCATTCATAAAGAAACACACGATCAGTTGTAAAAGAGTTTTACAAATTAAAGTAAAATCAGTTGAAAAAATTTCTCCTTGGCAAAACAAAAAAAAGCAGTTTCTCTTCAGTGAACGTGAAAAACAACTTTTTTGCTTGAGCATGATTGTAGTTCGGCATCGCAACTGCAGAGTGGAGTTATTTTTTTTTTTAAATAACCATTAACCACCATGATATTGCAGGTCTACATTTCACATTCTGAAAACGCAGGGCGATGTTAGTTCAGTGACGTCCTAACCACTGGAACTCTCGTAGATTCCTAAAAGTAAATCGAAGGAAAAACATCGTCTGCGACTGATGTGATCAGTTTAGTTTAGTTATCGCTCAAGAAGCAGTTACATTCTTGAACAAAATAGGACAACTTCTGCACCAAATCCTTCTTCCTATCTTTCGAGTTGAACGCTACATCAAAGTGAAGCAAAATTGTTTTGAGCATTGTGACATTAAACTTTTGTAGTTTGTCTTCCTTGACGCATTTGCACAGGTCTGTAGTATCGTAACAGATGGGATGCTGCGGGCTGAGCTCTGAGGCAATATTAGCAAGGAGCTTCTCTCTTTCTTCTTCCTCCTCCTCTGCGTAGGCATCATTAAGATCAATGTGCTCGTTACCACGCCTCCTTCGCGCTGCTGCAAGGCGGGAAAAGAATCCCTTAACTTGGTTTTTGGTTAGCCATTCCTCTCTTTTGAAAAGTCGACTGTTGTTGTCATCTTTTGCGTTTCGCATATCTGAAGCTACTTGCGTTGGATCAGCTTTATCTCCTGTTTTTTCTCCAATATCAAACTTTGCTGTTAGGTATTCCTTCACTTTGGCAGAAAATCTAGTTGCCCCTCGCCGAGGACTTTGCAGCGCCCAACCGAATGGAAGTTCACATCTGGATCCTGCACTCCTACTTGCTGTTGCTGTACTGCTGTCAGCACTAGCAGACTTCTTTACCTGGTCAACAGTAGAGAATTTCTGAGCCCATTCTCTTCTAAGCCTGTCAAAGGTGGACTCCATTTTCAGTTTTCCTAGAGTGTGGTCTCCAACGTCTAAGTGAGCTTCGAGATCGCCGAATTTTTCGAAGATCATCGGACATCCAGATTCAGGACACGGAAAAATCCCTTCCTTTTCGGCACCGCTCTCACGTGCCGACTTATATAAACGAGTATCCTTGAAAGGGAATAAGTCCTTCACAACCACCAAGTCAGTAGAGCTTTGATGCCTTTTAAATAGGCGATCAAAGGGAACTAATTTTCCCGGGCCAATTCCATATGACTTCTAGACGCGCACCCCACTTTTTTCATACGCAAAGTTGTGATAACTGCTGAATCCCTCAACAGCTTGAACATCGAGCGTCTTTTTGCTGACGTCAGTGAGGCAGACACATGCTGATGTACCCTTTACATAGCGTTCTGAAAGTGCGCTACGCATATCATCTGCAGATAAAATGTCATGTCCTTCATTGCAGTATCTGCGTAAGGACGCTTTCATGGGGCACAGAATACGGTCGCAAACATCTTTACCATGTTGTGGCTCAGAATAGTCGTACCGCAGGATACGGACACCAATTCGTTCTCCAATATCTGTAACTGCAGCGATAAGGGAGTTGTTGTGATAGCACCCTGCCCCGTCAGAACGGAGATAAACAGATTCTATTTCTGGGTGTTCGGTCTTGATTGCCTTCAGGAGATTCTCAAGTATAGAACTGACAGCAAACCAATCTTGCTGGCATGAGTCGAAGAGGTGAGCATACGATTTCAGCTGCAGACTTCCAGAACTGGCATTGAATGAAATAACTGTGGAAATATACCAGCTCAATCCCCTTTTGCCATACCAGTCACATTGCCTTTCTCGAACTTGAATCCTCCATTTTCACGACGTCCTGTTTGGCTTCGTCCTGATTGATTGACCGAAGTATATGTGCTTTCCACTGTTGTATATCTGATCGTGCCCGTCATAAAGAAGATCTTCTCGATGTTCTTGATTATACGGATTCCAAGATGAACTTCGGATTTCTGCCTCCACTTCGTTCAAGACTGCTTTCAAGGTCTGGCACTGGCCACAGCTTTCAATATGCTGATGAGTACACACAGCCTGGAAGTCTGGGTCACAACCATCACTTAGGGCCAGCTTTCTGCAGTGGTCGGCACAAGTTGACTCATCCGGCTTGCAGTGGATAGGATACTCTGTCTTCAGGTATTGCTTTGAGTCTCTCAACCTCCTTTTGGCATTGTTACACCACTGCCTGTTTCCTCCTCCTTTCTCTAAGTCGTCAATGATTCTCGCCACAGTCTGAAAACCAGCAGCTCCATCAGCAGCTATGTTGTCAAGCCCTTGAAGAGACTTACGCTGGGAGGCTTCCCGCACTTCTAAGATTTTGAATAAGGTTGATCGGCTCAAGGGTTCGAATTGCTCTTCTTTACAAAATTCAGAATATCGATTGATCATGGTAGACCTTGCTACGGTTCGTACGACATTAGGCATTTGAATCTTCTCGCCACTATCAAGTTTGAGGACTTTATTGCCATATGCGACATCTTGATAAAAATGAGGACGATTAGCAAATTCCACGAAATGGTCCACCTTTTCCATATCAAGGCGTACACGGTGTTTTTTCTCTGACACCGGTACTGTGCCAGGGCCATGGATCTTTGCGTGTGAGCGGGCCTGCTTTATTTGCCAGTTTGAAAGTTTTCCATAAGGTGAATGGATCTCCTGAAGGGTTTTTGCTGGGTATCGAAAAGCATAAAGGCTGAGAATTTGTTTCTTTAAGTTCTTTGATGTAGCATTTTTATACGCCGTCATTAATATCATCAGATCATCACGGGCTGGGCGATCGATTCTTTCTTCCTTCGAAAATTCTAGAGATTCGAATAGTTTGTCGCCGCTCCCAGGCACGATTGCGTTACATACAAGGAGGCAATCTTCGCTCGCTTTTTCTATGATCTTCTTTTTGTCGGCCTCCCTTGCTTCATCCCAGGGGGTCTTCAACTGAAAAGGAAGAGGCTCCCGTGAAACTCCTGGCGTAAGGAGGGCAATTTCATTAATCGCTGCGTTATAGGTATCAATTGCATTGGAGTTTTCTGATGTGCTCAAGGGAGTCTCTGGAATCCAAGGAGATTGGCCTTGACTGCACAGTGGTGTTGATATTTCTCGGAATGGCGTGGACGCTAATACTTGATTGATCGTTGTCATGGCAGTACGCTTACACAACCTGTAAGGAAAGTTAAACCAAATCACGATCCATACTGAGGTATCTAATTAGCATCATAATTTCAGTTGATTTGAAAACAAACCTCTCGGACTCCGTTTCTTGTACGGAAGCAGGCTCAGGCTGGGTTTCTTTCCCTGGCCGCATCCACTTTGCCTCGCTAGTCACTCGTTCGTTGTGTTTCTTACGGCACGTGGTACAAATAGCTGAATAAAATAACGAAAACAATGTAAAATAAATTATGCAAATTGTGTGCATAACGTTAACTTCTGGCGATCTGTTAAGGCTTCTTCCGGGCATCCAAATCAAAACTACCCAAATTAACATATAATCTGCAAAACGGTTTTTCAAAACGAACTATAGATGAAAAAGACGCCGGAAAAGTCTACATTTTCAAAAATACTGTGGCCAGGGGGGATTACCATGGAAACGCTGTTTTAAATTACTTTGCAGGAAGACGTCAAAAGTGTTAATCCGACTATTTAAAAGTTATGAAAAATGGCCAGGTTTCAAATTCTCAATCTCTTTGCATCTGTTTTACTTTGCAAGGTCATGGTATCCCCCATCATAAGAACATTTGAATTGAAAAGAGGGCAATCTGGGCATAGCTAGAGCTTTATTTGACCCCCGAAAGATACCACTCTTAGGCCCCGTTTATATGGAGAAAGTTGTCCCGGGTAAGAGGGTCACCCTCCCAGCCGAGTCAACTTTAGCGAGCGTTTATATGAGACAAACCAGCAGCACTCGCGCATGCTCTGATTGTCTCACCTTGACCCGAGTTGACCCGGCTAGGCGAGCCAAAGTGTTTATATGAAGAAAAGTTGGCTCGGCTAGGCGAGCCAAAGTGTTTATATGGAGAAAAGTTGGCTCGGCTAGGAGGGTGACCCTACCATCGAAAGAGGGTGACCCGGCTAGGAGGGTCACCCTTCTAGCCGAGCCAACTTTTTGTTTCTCATGTAAACGGTTCGCCAAGTTTTGTAAGGAAATGTAGGAAAAGTTGGCTCGCCCAGGGTAGCTCGGGTAGGCGGGTGACCCTACTACCCGGGACAACTTTTCTCCATATAAACGGGGCCTTAGGCTCAGTTCAAACGTCGAACTTCACATGTGCCGAATCTAATGCAAACGAGAAAAATCTATTGTTTTCGCTCATTTGCATTAGATTCGGAACATGTGAAGTTCGACGTTTGAACCGGGCCTAAAATGAACATGATAGCATTTCTTCTAAAATTAGTGGCGTTTTCTCCTGAAAACGCTAAAGGGAGATTTACTCCCGGAGCATCCCAGAGCTTTTCAAATGGGAGTCCCCCCTTCCCCCTGATATAATTCGCGGGACCAAATAAGCAATTTTTTAAAATTATTACCTGGAAGGGGAACGAAAGGGGTGATGAAGCTTCGACTGGCTGTATCCTCTTTTTAAAGAGCAGCTATAGCATTGAAACTATATTTTGTACTTACGAGATCCTACAGCTGCGTTTTCACCAAACAAACTGAAGATTTCCCTTGACAGTTTTAAACCGATGACATGCCTTCCTCCCACGGCAGTAGATTTTCCCTTATGATCAGGGTACTGACATGATCTTGGTGGTCGCCAAAACTTCCCCAAAGAATGCCTATGTCTTGGACAAATAGACATCATTCCTATCTGAGATTCGGTAACCGAGAATAGACCAGCCCTCGCTAAGATAAGACCCGTTTCGGACAGACTTTCCGTAGACAAATGACAGTTGACGAGGTGCCCTCCAATATCGTCATTACAGTCTCTCAAAAGAAACAGCGTCTCAAGGCCTCGACTTGCCCCACAATCATCTTTAACGATAGCGTGGAAAGAACACAATCTCGACGACATTTTGATAACGCGAAAACAACACAGGAAGTTTTTAATAAACACGCTAATTTGATTATGGTAACTTTGTTAACCTACAGAAAATGCTAAAAAAAGGAGACAGAAATACACAATTCGTTGAATTAAATTCTTATCTTGTTTGGCATCACGTCATGGAGGTCTTAAAATATAATTCACAACTTATTAAAAAAAAACCTGCCGTCTATAATATCTAAAACTTATTTTAAAATACCGTAAATTACTATTTACGTTGGACATGCAAGATACACCAGGAGAGAAAACATCATTTTAAGTCCGATAAACTCAATTTTCAATCAGCTTTGAAATATCCTTTCAACAGCAATTTCTAAATATTTTTGATTGTCTGAATCTCTGTTTTTAGTGAAACGGAATTCACGAATAAATGTTGTCGACAGTGAGGACAGTAATGCTCGCTTCGGCAATGTCTAATGCGGCATCTCTTTAATCAAGAAAATTGTTGGAAAAAACAAAAGCAAACGAGGAAAATAAAAAGAAAAGATATTATTTTTAAAATGCCGCCTTTATATCAAGAGAAGGCAATATTTTATCAGTATTCAAATAGTTCGTAATTTAGAAATTACTGTTTCCTTCAACCAGGAACGCGTGGTGCGTAGTGGGTGATGCGTGATGCGTGACCGCAAACATGACGAATGATCAGTGCTAGAAATCAAAAGCAAGGCAAAGTTCCGACGATTTCTCGATTTTTTGGTGTAAAATAAGTCTCGCTGAGTTCTCCAAACGTTGAAACTCAATAAATATAATCAGATAACATCAAACTATTCGCTGACAAAAATTAAAACTTATTTCAGTTAAGTCACGAGATTCGTCATTTTTACACAAAACGTTAAATTTTCAGCTACTTGCTCGAATTTTTTGCGCTTCAAACTTACGAGTGCCCACAACTTTTAATACAGATATTTGTAGCTTAGCCTTAGTACATTAAGCTGATAACAGTCGTCATTCATGTAGAGGTCCCACTTTTGAAAAAAATCTGTTTCTTTGGAGGCTATGTTGGCAAAAATGCTAAAGACGTTTTTAAGATGGTTCGGGAAAAAAATCATAACTTTCCTTGTGTTTAAGATAAACGCGTATTTTTAATTCTGTGGAAAGAAGAAAGAATTATCTAGTTATTCTGAAAAAAATTAGGTTGTTTTGTTAAATGTGCGAGTTTTTAGCATGCATTGCGTAACGACCAAAATTAGATGTTTCAATTTCCGGTTTTGTGTGGTTTTCGACTCGCCTATAAAAAAAATTCGTCAAAAAATAAAGGAAGCGAATCTGGCGAAATAAAGGCCATTTTCGTTCATTGCATATGTTGCTTGACTTGTGTAGAAAAAATGAGGGCAATCCATTTTCCACCCAAATTTGAGTGGTCGGTTCTTACACGGACACGCTCTTAAGACTTGCCTGCCTCGTGGGCCAACGTATGACGTCATTTATGACATTTATGTGCTTGCAGAAGGCGATTGGAAACCATATGAAAGGATCATGGTTGGTCGAAGCATGGGTCAAGAGTGGACTTTTTGGGCCATAGGGAACCGAACATGTCATGAATGGAAAAGCCTACAAGAGAGCTATGTGCCCACAAGATTACTCTGCAATCATTGTGGCAGCTGCTGGAGGGAGGCATTGCGGTCTACTAGAAACCGAAAAACCACTCAAAAAAGCATCCAAAACCAAAAAAAACCAAAGTGAATTTTGGATTAAAACCGAAAACCGAATACAAAACCATCAAAATCGAAAATTGAACCTGACACATTTGTGGCACCTGATACATTTGTGGCACGTGAAGGATACAGACTAAGCTATGTTAATTGTGGATGCCATTTGTGAATCACCAGGCCCGTAGACGGGGTTCTTAAGTGGGGAGGTGTGTTTGAGCTCTGAAGGCGCGAGATTATAGGGGGAGGGGGGCATGTTTTCCCGGGAAATTTTGAAAAATTGGACTTCCTACGACTACATTTTGCGCGCTTCAAGGGCCGTTACACAGAAAATAAAACAATCAAGATCAAAGGTAAAAACGTCAATACTTAAGAAAAATGTCTTGGTCGAAATGGATTTTGGGCTCAGAAGCTTTTAGTAGCTTGCCAAGCTCAAGCTCATTGAACGCGCGCATCTGGGCGAACAGATCTACTACTTCGCCCAGATTGATGTCTGTATCGTAGTGAATGTGCATTAAGCAAGCGAAGAGAGCCTTCCTTGAGCTAGGCTGGCTCTGTTGTTAGTATTAAGTATGGAGCCGTCTTAGAGCACCTCAGTTTCACATTCGTAACTCGGTGGCTGGAATATAAAAATTGTGAAACAAATCTTCAAGAGGACATTAAGATTTGGGTTCAAATCCCTTAAGGCTTTTGCAGTGGTATTAGATCTTTCTTCTTTTGGCTTCGAGTTGTATCCGAAATAGTCTTCCAGCACTTTGATTTAATAGTATCGACTTAGCAGGGGATCGCCTAACGGGCATAAAATGAAAACGGTTTATTAAATTGGATTTCATTTCAAACTAAACAAGCGTGCAGGACGCAAATACTACAGTTACTTTGCTTTTACCCATTTTTGTAATAACTAAATAATTGTTACTTTCTTTTTAATCGCCGGTATCTAGTAAACGGACTTTCGTGGCCCGTGAGGCCCTACGGGCCTAATCAGGCGTATCTCCTAGTGTCTGTTGATTTTGCAATCGCAAAAAGCTCTACTATTAAAAGCTCGCATCAAAAATCAAGAATTTTGAGAACTTAGACGTGAATTCAGAGATTCGATTGAAATCTTACAGCAATCAATTACTTGTGACCTGTTTTGACTGTAAAATGGTCTAACATGCGATTGCACAGTTTGTTACTTTTTTGGTCGTCAGCGGGAACTTAACTAATGTGACATAGTAGTAGCTAGATGCTCCTAACTCGTCCTGCTGGCCTTGCAGTGTGAACTGCTGCCATCGGTACTGATGTAAACGGCACTGATGTCGTCCGGAAAGAAACCAAAACCAAATAGCAAAACCGAAAACCACGTCGGATACCAGATCCGAAAAACCGCTTGTATTTTGGCCGAAAACCGAAAACCAAATGCTGAAAAAAGCAAAAATCGCAAACCATAACAGACACTAAATCGAAAAACCGGCCTAAAAATTGGCCAAACCGAAAATCTCAACGCCCCCTTCTGCTAGAATTATGCCAGAATAGTACCCAAATCTCTTCCAGGAAGTATCTGATCTTGCTTGCTGTACCGAAAATGCTGGAGCATGATAACATCCCTGAAGTCACCAAGAGTGAAAAAGATGCTCGACGAATTCGTCGCACGAGGAGCCGAGGAAAATGGCAGTGTCCCTCTCCCTCACAGTTGGCGAAACTTCCTTGCATTGCCAGATAACAAGTCATATCTAGCCAGGTTCCTATCGGAACACATCATTGTAAATGTACCTCCAGACAAAGTTGTTGTAGCTGCTGGAGGATTTGTAGATGAAAGGCAAGTGCAATCATCAGAAAGAGCAATCGACCTGTCTGCTCTAAAAGCAACCTACGAGGAAGCAGATACACTTCTGATACTTCACTGCGTCAACAGCAGCCTTGACAACATAGTTATATCGGCAAGGGATACGGATGTCTTGTTGCTCCTTATCGCACATGTCCCCCACATCCTTGTCCTAACCTGTAAATGATGTCTGGAACAGCCACAAAGCGAAAGTATTCAGTTCAACATCAGGGCTATCTACGAAAATCGTCCAGCTGGTTCTGTATCCGCTCTTCTGCCATTTCATGACATGACGGGTTGCGACACAACGTCCTTCATATGCAACCATTCAAAGAAATCAGCTTGGAAGGTATTCCTAAATCACCACACACTTCTTTCCTCACAAGGAGAGGGAGAGCTAACCGAAGAAGAGATGAAAGAAATCGAGGAAATTGTTTGTAAATTGTACAAATTGGATAGCATTGGATCAGTTGATGTACCCTGGGTGCCAGAGGTAATTTTTTTCATTTGAAGGAGGGAATTTTGCGTCAACGAGGCGCGAAGCGCCGAGAGGAAAAAAATAACCTCTGGTCGCACGAATGCTGAACCTCATTTCCGTGCAGTTTCGTGTATCAGATATCCAACCAAACCGGTTTTCATCGACGGGGATACATGGTGTCCCGCTGTTATCATTTTTGACATTTCTGACATCAGATCGTTGTGAACAATCGACGCGTGTTGCAGCGAACCTTGAAAACTTATCTGTATGCTGGAAAATGTTGACGAAGGTTATTACGCCGGTTAAAATTGTCCGCTCATTCGTCGACGATTTTTGCAGGGTTTGTAACACGAGTTAGATAGTTTATGGCTACGGGAAATTAAATTCATTCCATGGCGAAAATGCGAAGAAGCTAAATGTGTCAGACCGTTGTGGCGCGATTATCCGATGTTTTAGGATTTCCTGTTTGTAACTTTGTAAACAAGATGATGTCTCTTCTCGGTTCTGCACGAAATGCAGAAAAGAGTTGGAAAAAGTGAGGAAACTTGAATGGAGCCTTGAAAATTTTCAGAAATCAAGCACACCCTTGCTTTGTAGGAATTTTCGCCACCTTTCCTCCTGAATAATATTACGTGTACGTCGTCAACCAGAACGCTATAATAACCAAGAGAGCAGGCTACAATACCGCGATCGGCAAGCTCTTGAATGTGTGAGTCAATAAGGGCAGCTAGAGAGTGGAAAGATCACCAATAGGACATGTAGATCATGTAGACAGGCGCAAATTGCTGGAACAATTTCAAAGATGAAGGATTTATCACAACTCGTCGGTAAAACAGCCAAGGCAACCTTCCGGTTTAGGAACGCCAACAACGCTTCTTTTTGCACTGGAAATTTGGACTCCAATGAACAGCAGTTCGAAACGCAGAAAAGAATCCACGATCGTTGAGAGCAGCCGCCATAATTTTAGTGAAAACCGGTTTGTCGGCTGGGAAGCCACGCTTTTCCTAAGCCAATCAGAGTTGTCGTTTATTTGAAGAACCAATCAGCAGACTGGGACAAATTCTGTCCCAAGGAAACGAGTTTCTCGGCTCGTGCGACCAGAGGCCCGTCTCTCGCGTTCTATTTTGGCTTTTCAGGGATATTTATTTTTCTTTCAACGGGCCTCTGTAGCCAGGGTACAGTTTACGAGGCCCGAGCTATTTTGTTCTCTAAGAAAGGAAAGCCAAAGGCACTGCTACCGACAAGTGACGCTTTATCACTACATGTAAAGCGTGTTCACTATCAGGCAATTGTCTGGAAACAAGCTCACTGCTCGGAGCCTCATCTTCCAGATCCTGAAACATTAGGGTGGAAGAAGATCGCTGATAACAAACTTCAACCACTCCTAATGACACAAGATCCGATTCCGCAAGCCTGCCAGGAAATCATCTCATGCTCATGCTCTACTGCAGTTGCAAGAAGGCTAAATTGTTTTGTACCAGTGTTTGTGGGTGCAAATCGAACGATGTCAATATTCATTCCTGTAAAAACAACCTGAAACCAAATGAACTCAGTAATGTATTTCGCTATAGAACATGATGTGTGTACCTTTATTGACAACAACGTCATCTAGTTAAGGTTTAAAAAAATAACCTTTTGGGATGAATTTTTTAGATATTTATCGATAACAGAAACACACGCATTATCATTTACTTTAAGGCTAATGTATAAATGAGTATTTCCTCATAGGGAAACTTTGAAGTAATATGCTTGTATTTTAGAATAAAATGAAATCATCCTACTCGGTGAGGGTATAGATTAACACTCATAAGGATCTGCAATATAGGTTTCAGCTTTTAGCCGCAGGTTTAATTGAACAACCAATAAAGCCAGCACAACGTAAGGTGTGTTTTCATTTAGTACTCAAGTTTTATGACCTTTTGGGTAGGAATTAACAATTAAGTAAATATATAGCTAAATGTGACGTCATTTATGTCGTCACATGTTGCTTTGAATGTATTCTGCAACGTAATCGAAATACTTTAACTGGAATTAGACGGGAGGCGACTAATGTGGTATTCCGAGGTGCAAATATAAAGCAGAAGGCTTACTATCTAACTTATTTTGCAAAGTAAATACCACAATCACGTCATTTTCAATGTTGAGGCTGAAGATGACTAAAAAAAATTTGGTAACAAGCATTTTCGTTTTCAGCACGTCAAATTACCTTTAAAAATTTCTGTTACCAACTTTTACTAAGAAATGCCTCTTAACGTTCAAATTCTGTGAAAGTCGTCTAGACTATAAAGAAAAATTAATTAGAATAAGGTAGACAATTCATGAATTTATGTTCATGTTACGGTGGCTCGAAATTTTAATATATCTCCTTTCATTTTTAGCTTGAATGAGATCAATAAAAGTGAAGACTACAACTGGATGAAGAGGGAAGCTTTGTTTTAGGATGTCTAACGAGACTGGAGAAAAACGTTCGCCATTACAGCCTGGCACCATCTGGTTTGCTGTTTTTATTGCTGAATACGCTGTGGTATTTGTTTCAAACGCTTTCACTCTCATCGCCTTAGTAAGATACCGCCAATTACGCAACTGCAGTACGTACCTGATAATAAACCTAACGTTCGCCGATTTGCTGGTAGGCGTAGTGGCGGGACCCTTGAAGTTATACACCAACATTGACTTGATAGAACCTGGGATTGGGTTCAGCTGGAACGATTTCAGTGTGTTAATCATAAATTACATACCTACAACGGCTTCCTTGACTAATCTTTCGTTGATCTCCTTAGAGCGCCTTCACGCAACACTTTATCCTTTTCAGCATTGTTTACTTGAGAAATAGTTTTACTTTTATAACCATCTTTTCCGGTTGGTTGTTAGTTGTACTTCTTTCAGCAGCGGTTGCCGCCATCTTTCTCTTTAAAAAAGTCGGCAGCTATTTGTTTATGACATCAATACTTTTACTTACCCTCCTCATACTAATAGTGTGTAACGTCATCATTATAATAAAGGTCAAACGAAACCCTCCTCCCCAGCCTTCCAGTATTCTCGTTTTAGAGAGGAAACTTACTGTAACTTTATTCATAGTTACTGTTGCCTCAATACTGACAATTTTGCCTCTGGTTGCTTATGGCGGCTTTCTCTTAATTCAATCAGCAGGTCAATTGCCCTACACGACATATGGTTGGCATATAGTACGTTTCTTGTTTTATAATAATAATAATTAAATAATTAAATAACAATATATAATTATAATAAGAAC
The DNA here is from genome assembly GCA_016490735.1 of Pachyseris speciosa. Lineage (NCBI taxonomy): Eukaryota > Metazoa > Cnidaria > Anthozoa > Scleractinia > Pachyseridae > Pachyseris > Pachyseris speciosa. The sequence continues at coordinate 257,224 of JAEMWC010000914.1, forward strand.
CTTCCCAGAATCCTATGCAGCTGCAAAATCGTCAATCCCAAATAACTTGGTCAGTTTGAGGGCAGCAAGACCCCCACGTTGTCTAGAAATAAGTCTTACCATAAACTAATTATTGTACAAGACTAAGGGCGATGACGTCATTGGTCACGTGACTTTGCTCACAAGTGCGTTTTTGCTCACTGTGACGAAGTTATTTTGCTATTGAAAAAGCAGTCAACGTGGTTTGAAGCACAATGGTGTGAGCCATTTCGGACTGCCCGGGTACCGAACAAAATATAAATATTAAGGGAGGTATATACAATTTTCAAAAAGTGGGAGTCTGGGTACAAGTGCTATCTCGCGTTGCATTAAACGCGAGGAAACAAAAATTTGGATATTGGTAGATATTTTTATGAAATATACATTTTTGTCATTTTTAATGCTGTGACGTCATCGGTCACGTGACCAGAACGGACCGAAGTTTAATATTCGCTCTAAAAGTTTACTAGAACCTTTCTCCAAGAATATTTTTAAGCGAAGTTGTAGTTTAATAAATAGTGTTTTAAAAAATGGCCATGATTACTTTTTCCTAAAAAAGTGCGACAGTAGAAAATCTAACTGAAAAGTTTGTCAGCCTCCTGCTCAACGACCATTTGAGGTAGGAATAAAAGAAAATTTTGCCTAAGGCTTGAGAGTATGCTCTTTATGATGGCGTTGTCAGTTTCTTCAAATTTCAATTGCTTTTGGCGAGGATCGATGTTTAAGATTTTTTTCAGAGGAGAGGGCCTGGAGGAAAGAACGAAAACGGCTATACTTTCGCGCGGTTTTTGTTCACTGCGACGCCGCGCCACAAAAGGTTAGCTAGAAAAAAAATTCCAAGGACTGAACAACGGACTGGACTTGCATTTTCTTTAAACGGAACTTTTGACGACTTTTTTAATTAATTTTTTTTTATGGCTGCTGTCTGCTCAGGGACAATGTATACTTGAGAAGGTAAGTTGATACAGATAGTTGTTGCTGTTTGTTAAAAAACAAAACAAAACAAAAAAGCGCGTTTGTGGTACACTTAAATGCACTTCCCACCTAAAAAGTGTTGTTTAATTCTTGAAATTATACAACTTAAACTAGAAGTTGCAGCAATGCGAATGAAATCAAATTAATGCTAACATTAAATGAAACAATTTAAGTTGCTTAAGGCAACCGATGCAAGCTCAGTAATTTTACTAAATACGATATTTGAAGGTTAAAAACGTATCTTAAACAGTGACGGAATAAATGATTACTTTATTTTCAACCGGAACTTAAAACGTTACCTTCATTCGCACAGACATCAAAACTTTATTTTATACTGTCCATGAACTAAATTCCCTATTACAATTATAACAAAGTGTACAATAAAGCCATTATTCAAAGTATTGGCCAAAGAAAAATAGTTGCGCATAAACAAATAGTGGAACAGTTCGTGCTTTCAAATGGATTACCCTAATGAATTACACGATTCCGACACATAAGTTTAATTTGAGTGGCGAAACATTTTGTTGTATCTGAAAAATTACTGTACTACAAAAAAACGTTTTCACAGAGGTTGTAATCCATGGCGGTTCACATAATTTAATTCAATTTTATAAAGCTGTTTGTGCGAGTTCGTGTACGTGCGCGCTAAACGCGGAAAGTACCTAAGCTTAATAACTCTGAAGACGTCAAGTACTTAAGTTTATGTCAAAACCGACCAAGAACCAGTCGAAAAAAAAAAACACAGAAAGATTAGCAAATAATTGTTTTAATAGATTTGGCAGTTTTACAAAGTGTTACGCTTGTGGTTTGTGGCACCTATTTACAATGGTAGTCTGAGGAAAAACCTTTTTACAACAATATTTAAATTATAAGCTTAAGCTTACGGTAAATTTCATTTGAATCTATTTATTAAATTGAGGGGAAATTAAAATGTAATTTGCTATAAGAATGGGTCCAACACAGAAATCCTGAAAACCTTCTTCACAAACAAACTGACGATAAACTTGAAAACCAAATTTGAGAGTAGGCTTAACTTCTTGCCGAGCCATACAAAAGTTGGGCACATAAACAAAGACAACGCTTATCTGGCTTATCGGTTGACCGTAAGTCTTTTGAAGAAAACGACTAAATAAAAGGTCAACGGTAAATACCTGCTCCAATCGTCGAAAAGGCTACATCGGGCCACTGCGTAAATCGCACATCCTTCGTCTTCAGTCATGCTCAAAGCACGGCGGGAAAATTTATGTGTTGTCGAATGCAGTCGCGGCGCGAATACAATCCCTTTCACAACGCTTTAGATACATCCAAAAAAGCCGTCCATCAAGCCTTGATATAATTCTTCCCAGAGTGGCCTATTTTCACAGTCTAACACATCTTCAGGTGACCTAGTCGAAGTGGCGGATAGAGAGTGGAGTCGAACGAGGTATCGCACAGCGTTGACGTGGACGTCGTTAATCCATTGACTTGATCTAAAGTTTTATGCTTCGGACTAGAAATTTTCCATTACTTAGTTGAATTTGACGGCAAATCTCCCATTTTGGCGACCTTTTCAGCTTTTCACCACAGCATTTTCACCACACAAATCTTTTCACAGTCTAACACATCTTCAGGTGACCTAGTCGAAGTGGCGGAACGAGACAGTCGAACGAGGTATCGCACAGCGTTCATGTGCTCGTTAATCCACTGACTTGGTCTAAGGTTTTATGAGACAGGATGAACCAAATTTCAAAATCATTTCACCGTTTTGAATGTAGTTAAGCTTCGGACTAGAAATTTCCCATTAC